>JAHHUM010002052.1:338345-600457 GCA_036173005.1 Crenichthys baileyi | reverse complement strand
ATTTAAGTTATTTAAGTCAAGTTTTAGCATATTTTATATTGCATCTCATTCATTTTATGGGGAGTGTACCAGAAATATAACCTGTACGAAGTCTGAGAATATCTTCTATTAGCGCCACCTACTGGTATGTTTGATCATTCAAACTGTTGTTCTCGCAAGAGTTTCCATGAGAGTTTGATGTGGTCTGTTGGCTTGAGTTGGTCTGAAAAATCTTGCGGTCTGAGATCGAGCAGCAGGCATAGTTGCTAAGTGTGTAATCCCCAGTCTTTCGGTTGTGAAACAAAAAGCAGTCTGTTAGTGTCAAAGCTAATATGCCTAATATGGAAAAAAGCTGTCCAATGCTCCAATGTTGGTGCTCCTTGCAGCATCTCTGTCCTTGATGTATTTCTTAGAGAGAAGTAGCTTATTTGATGCCCTTCATGACCCCAAACCAACATCTAGAAGTTCCTGCCTCATTGTACGTGGAAAAATACACCTGCCCACTGCCGGATTTGAGCACGCTCTGCACTGGTGGCAACCCGATCCATTAGTTGAATCCTGTTTGGGAAATGATATTGGTACTTACTGGACTTTCTTGGGTGCCCTGAAGATTTTGTCCCAGCAACTCAACCTCTCTCTAAAGTTAATGATGAATTGTTAATGGTTCATTTGTGTTTAATCTTTGGGGAAACAACCTTGTCTGTAAGGAGTCTTTATGTCAATGTAATGACAGCACCTCTTCTGCATACTATATAGTCAGGAAATAACAGAAAAGTTATTTAAAGATGAAGTTTTGACAAAAGAGGCTGCAGAATCTGTACATGCGTGAGAATACAAGTGATGCCCTTATGTCTCCAGCTGAGCCCGTCTGGTGCCTGTTCTCGACAACAACATAATGTTCCCAGATAACATATCTGAAACCTCCTCATCCTGACACCACCTTATGTAACTGTGATGAAAATTAATTTACACCAGGAACTGTGCCAGCACAAATGTAAAACATAAGGTAAGACTAACTCAAGCGGAGGGGAGTCAGATTACGTCTCGGAGTTTCAGTCCAGGATTTCCAGTGACAAGAAGCAGAATTGCATGCACTGTCAATAAAGTTAAGAGCATGTTTGTGATTCATACAGAAAAAATACATTTTTTATTGTGACCAATCCAGGAATTTGGCATTTTATCAGGTGTTTTTAGAGAGGAACTTCCTGGAAGTGAAGAATCAGAAACCAGGAGACAGCAGAGGAAACATCCAATGACAATAACGTTCAGAGGGATGACAAATGTGCTGATTTCTTTCCCAGATATATCTAAATTCGAAATGCAACCAAAACAGGATGAAAATGGACTTTGGGTCAAAACTGAGCAGAGTGTAATGAAATCTTAGTGTTGTTTTTAAATCTCAATCAATAGGAAGGTTCAAAGTTCTAACTGGACAGCTGAGAATAAGCGTTAATGTGTGTGTGTTAATGTTTGCTTCTGCGTTTGTGTATATTTTTACAGGATGCTGACATGGTCCATGACCTCTGTTCAAGCAGGAAGAGGTTCAAGGAACAATTACCAGGACTGGGGGTTGCTTTCAAAGCACACTACGGAGTTTTGTGGACTCAGTCAATGTCTTAATCAAAGGATGCAAACAGATGGACACAGCTGACAGGACAACTTTTTTCAACTATATGTGCTTTAACACTGCAGTAGGAAGTTCTAAGGAAACTGTGGACTTAGCCTAAAAGTTTGAACAAACACACCTCACAGGTCCCTCCCTCTTGGTCTCTGCAGTGCTACAGACCTCCCTCCACAGTTCCTCCCTAGTGGAGCCTGCCGTGAACGTGCAAGCAAGTAAGCAGGGCCATCGATGAAAGCAGATTAACAGCTATGGCCATTCTTTGTAGGGACGAAAACATTAATGATACGCTTTATTGACAATGACCTGCCCATTCTTTTGACTAAAAACATTGCCAAGCTACATACATGGGTTTCCAAAAGTATTCATCCCCCTGACATTTTGTCATCTTAAAACCACAATTTTTTAAATGTAGGCCAAGAAAACACAATAGTGAAGTGGAAAGGAAAATCTTAATGCCTTAAATTATTGATGAGTAAAGCAATTTTTAGGTTTTGTCACATTTTTAAGTCTTTGGCCATTCTAACAGGTTAGTATTTCATGTAATCCTTTGATCTAAATCATTTCATTGTATCTCTGGCTGTAGGTTCAGGGTCAGGGTCCAGCTGGAAGGTAGATCTCTGCCTCAGTCTCTAGTCTTTAGCAGCCTCTAACAGGTTTTCTTCCAATATCTCTCTGTATTTAGCTCTATCCAGCTTCCCATTATCTCATAGCATCTAGCATCTGTCGGATTGTACAGGCAGGTCTGGACACTTCTAATCATGAGATGGTGCAATACTACAATGTCTTCCCACCTCATGAGAAATTTAAAACCAATGTGCAATACTGGTTTGCAATACTTTTCACATCCCAGTAGTTTCTTATTCACTAGGAGTATTCCTGATATTGCATGTTTTACATGTGCACAAGCATCCCTGCAAACAAATGTTGGTCCCTCTGGTAAGATTTTGTAAAAAGCCCCTTTAAAAATTTAATCTTTTACTGTACAAACAATCTCACACAGAAAAAATAGAAATATTTAACCTTTAAAAAAGCCTCAGAATAAATCAGTAAAAAAGTCTCCTTGATGAACTAAAAGATCTTTAGATATCAGAAAAAATCTTTCTGAACTTAAAAAGACTTCCTTTTTAAGTTTTTGCTTTGTTAATTTTCTGTTAAGCTCTGCTCTCACACTTGGGACCCTACTCAGACAGTAACATTGCGTGAGCCACAAGACCCCCTAACCTCGTTAAGCTTGAAAAGGTCCAAGAGGATAGTCAGAAGTGTAAAGTGGAGAATGGTATAAAAAAAAAGGGAAAAGCCTGTTCTGACGTAAAAGTAAAAGCCATTATTAAAATGTAACGCTTGGGAAAAAAAAAGAGGGTGAAAGATGCAGGCCTCCTCAGGCAAAAGTAAACTGAGACCATGAGACAGATCAGCTTTAAAATAAGCCCAAAACGAATCCCTTTGATTTCTAGTAGTAAAACTTGCTCATATTCTCCAACTGTACTGACATTTGGGGTTTGACAGACAGTGTAAGAAGGTTTAAATCATCCAACACTTTAAATGCATGGATTATCTGCCCAAACTTTCAGAATATCCAGCCCCCTGCTGAAATGACACAAAATGGCTCAGATAGTGAAAGCACTGAGTATCCTCCCCTGGTACTCTTCTCTCATCAACACCTGCAATAATTCAGCAGCTTGTATTATTGCTTAGCTATCTTAAAACCAGGAAGACCGTTATGGGTCGCATTAGGGTTGCGTAAAGCCAGCATGTAGGCCCTTACAGATGGTGGCACCAATTAGTATGTGAGGGTACCCACACCCTATGACATCCTGCACAGTGTTTTAAAGAGTGTGTGATCACTATCAAACCATGTTCTCCTAGTAAGAGTTGGGTTAGTGTATCTGTGTGAGCTGAAGTTAGATCGAATGGTTTGCAGTTAAGTAATTCAAGGAGTAAGAATCCCGAATTTTTGCTAATTGCTTCTTGGGGTCATTGAATGAATCAGCCTGTTAATGCATTGACCACTTCTTGTTACATAAATCTTTTATTAAAGCTGTTTTTTGTGTTTAAGATGACACAAAAAACCCTTTAAGATGACATTATACTGTCATCTTAAAGGTTTTTTATCACCCTATCTGTTTATTGCAACAGTGCCTTGTAAAAGTATTCACTTCCTATGAACATTTTCTCATTTTGTCACATTACATCGCAGACGTTGACATGTTATATTGGGATTTTATGTGATACATCAACACAAATAGTTAATGTGTGTGGAAACATAATGACCCTTTTTCCTTTTTTCAATCTTTTTTTTTCTTTATTTTTAAGAAGAAAAATTGGATTCAGCCTACTTTAAATCGAAACTAAATATCTTCCCTGAGTAAATACTTTGCAGAACCACCTTTTACCACAATTCCAACTGCACATCTTTTGGAGAATGTCTGTTCAGTTTTCAGGTCTTGCCACAAATTCTCAATTAGAGTTAGGCCTGGACTTTGACTTTGCCATTTTAACAAATGAATGTCAGTCAGTCAGTCATTTTCTACCGCTCATTCCATAGTGGGTTGCGGGGAAGCTGGTGCCTATCTCCAGCAGGCTATGGGCGAGAGGCGGGGTGTTTTCATAAATAATTCTTTGTAGCTCCTGAAAGATAAATCTTTGGCACAGTCTTGTGTATTTGGTGGCCTAAAACAGATGTCTTGCCCTGCATTTATCTCATACATTACCATCGCATCTGATCAGCTTCCTTAAGCATGCCCAAACTATGATGCTGCCTCCACTATGAGATGTACTGTGTTAGTTTTCTACAATGCATTGTTTGTGCATGTAAGCCAAAAAATCTCTCATCCTCCTACAGGACATATGGCATACTACAAAATGGACTTTCTTTTTCTGCCATAGTTTTCTTCTTGCTTCTCTTCCATAAAGGTCAGACTTCTTGAGAACACAAGTCATATTCAAGTGGATCTCCACAGTTACCCAAGAGCTGTCATGGACCTTTAGGCTTTAGGCTTTAGGCTGGTGGACATGTCATTGTAGGTTTGCAGCTGTGCCACACTCTCTATTGTTTTAAAGGATGAATTAAGCAGTGATCTTTGAGATGTTTGAAGCTTGCGATATTGTTTTATTGTCTAATTCAACTTGAAAAAAAAGTTGAACACCTTTTTATTTTTACTACAAATACACATTCGTTTCAGATAAGATCTGAATAAAATACATTGAAGGTTGTGGTTGCAACATGGCCAAATGTGAAAAAGTTTAAAGGTAAGGCACTGCAAATGATAGCACGATGAGGATGAGATGTGAGTTGTAATATTCCTGATCCAAATTAGATTTTATCTATGGCTTCCCGATGTGTGTTTCCTCACCATCCACTCATATCATTCACATATGCTTACTGCACCAAAAGACTCAGACATGTTTGGACATTCCTGTTGATTGATGTGCCTCATTTTTTGCAACTGAAAAAACAGTGCAAGATTTGTAGGTATTTTCCTTCTGACAAGATAAAACTGATAAAACAAAATGCTTCTGTCACTGACTTGTGGAGCTTTGGCTTCTCACTGCCCATCTGTCTCTTGGTAATCTTAAACAAGTCTCTTTATCATCATGCTGCAGAGTTACTCAATTTCCAGGAAAGATAAACCCAACCTACTTAAAATAGTTGAAAGTGTTATTTTTTTCTTGTTCCTAAATTAAATGTTGTTGTGTTATCTAGGAACAGCTTCTCAACGAAGGCTGGTCAGGCTGGTCAGGCTGTGGAGAGGATTATTGGATGGAGGATGCAGGCGATTGTGGGAGAAACTGTGAGGGTCACAATGGGATTAACAGGAAGTGGTGGACAAGAACAGCCCGTTCTTTGTGAGTAAATAGATTGCTGCATTTCGCTGCATGCGGCCAATGTGTGTGTGTGTGTGTGTGTGTGTGTTAAAGCTTTACAGGGCCCGTAAGTCACAGTCCAAAGGGACCCTCTGGCCTCCTGCCACATAAACATGCATACATTAAGAGGCCCTTGGATGATACAGAGATGTTTGTGGTTTCAGGCTGGAATCACATGCTCCGTTTCCTGTCCTAAAGTGATGGCCAAAGTTGGAATCTCCTATTTCACAAACTTATTTTTAATGTAGCTTTGAGCAGAAGTAATAACTAACTTGTGCTCTGTATCACATACTGTAGAAAGAAATCCTCCCTAAAATGACCCCAAGATAAGGAGCCCCAGGAGGAAAGAAATGCCTGAAGGAATTTCAATTTTCGTACCATACTGAATTTCACACCCTATCTTTCAAAGTCAGGGGTGAACAAGAACGCAATTAAATTCATAGATTATCCCTTAAACAAGGTGGAAAATTGCATCTGAATTCCTATCAAGTAGCCGTATAGTATATTTTCTCTGGCTTGTGTGCCTGGGTTTACTCTGACACAGAAAAACAACATGGAATATTGGGTCCTCCCCTACGTGCAACACAGTAGGTCTCTGGGTTCAGCTTCATTTAGTTGTTTTAACCGTTGTTTCTGGGTATTTTATTCAGGTTGTTTTTTGAGGATGTGGACTTAAGACTAAACACACGAGAACTTCACTGCACCTTTACAGCAAGATAATTTGTGTAAATGTAAATAAAACTCTTTTCTATTCCATTTTTAATGTAAGTAAAACATTCTATTTCCAGATGCAAGTTTCCTGTACCTTTAAATCTCAGCAGTTGTCCATTATGAATCTCTCTAGAATCCCCTCCACAATCGCTATTTGTAAGTTTGATCCTTCTGTGTTTAGATGTACAGAATAGAGAGAAATGGGTTATCTGCTTGTATTGGTAACAGTTATTAGCATCAAAAAAATTAGCAAATTCCAGTTTGGCGACTTCCAACTGCGCTGTGTTTAATAAGTGCGTAAGGTTGGAACTGAATCTGGGAATGAAGCCTACTTGATTTAAACGTGTCCTAGTTGCAAGATATGTTGGAAGAAATGCAGTGGGATTTGCTAAAAAAGATGGTGCTAACTACCGTTAGCAATACAAGCTGACACCTTACCATTTTATGAGTTCAAACAAAAAGTGAAGATGTTCAGAATGATGCTGTACATAACTACATGTGCAACTACCTTTATGTGACTGAAACTGTAAGACAGTAATTTATCTTTTAATTCCTTCAACTTTTACTACATTTTAAACCAGCGGCAGCTATATTAGATACTAAACTCGGTGAGAAACTGGGAACTTTGAATTTCCAATTAAAAATTTTGACTTCGGCAAACATTACTTTGGATTTTCCAACTGAAAACTCTAATTTCTGGGAACAATTCAAACACAAGACTAGAAGGGTCTCCACTGGGGTGTGACGTCATTCCCATGGGAGGGTTTCAACTTCTGTAGTACATTGAAAACAGTGCAAAGTGCAACGAGATGAAATCTGCTCTAAAAGTGTATTTATTTTTGTATTCCATTAAAAAAGACACAGCTTCAGCAGAATATGAGATTTATTCCATGTTTGATCATTTTCTGAAGACAGAAAAGCAGTGAGGTACACATTTAGGCAATGCATCACCATCAGAGAATCAGAAAACACTGAAACACCAGTGTTGCCACTAATTTAATGTTGCAATCTGTGAAGGCGAGAAAACCAGTTAGCAGCATAGTTTTTCCATTCCACAATCAACAAACATATTTTCCACTTTTAAATGAACCGACTCATCCGATGAAATACAGGTGGGTAACGAGTACAGCATGCTGTTGATTATTTTCAAATGCATTTCAGGAGAAGCCCAGGAAACGAAGATGAGGAACAAAAATAACTATCTGAAACTACTTTAAATGATGTAGTTGGAGTTTTTCACAAAGCAAGACACTAATAGATCAATACAGAGCACTCATATATGTATTGTTGCACAAACGTTTTTTTCTTTTTGCGGTTTTCTGGGCAGCATGATCATGATAGAATAAGAAACAAGAGTACAAAAAAGTAAAAAAAAAAGGTGTAGTAATAAGGTCTCTGTTCCAAACCTTTTCCAACGAGAAGGAATGCAGTTGGCCTCTGTAAGTACAGTTCAGCCTATATTGTGCACACCTCTGTGCCCAGGCAGATTTAGGTTTTCTTTTAATTTTATCAACTTTTTCTTCTGAACTGAAGTAATATAATATTTCGGAGTGCCGCAGTCAGAGTCTAAACCTAAATTTGATAAAGAATCTGTGGAGGAAGCTAGAGATTAGGGTGATGGCAAGGAGGCCCTCTGAACTCAAAGCCTTGGAGCTCATCACCAGAGATAATTATGAAAATACCAGTAAAAACCTGCAAAAAGCTGGTGAACAATTATAAGAAGGGTTTTATGGGTGTCATAAGGATTTATCCATTTATTGTTGAAAATGGTGGAAATATCTTTGCATGCCATTTTATTTATTAAAATGCTGATTAAAACAGATTTTTTTCTTAAAAACTGACAGTTTTACCATCTTTGAGAGATGTTGGTCTTAACTAAATAAAAATAATTTTCAATCCAAATCTGCGTGTGAAAGAAACAAAATTAGAAAGTCTCAAGACTTACCTTTAGTTATGTGACACCTTTACTCCTAATACAACTTTTAAGGATTTTGGGGCTAAATTAGAATTGGATCTAACGTGGTTGTTTCATCTCAAAATGGACCAATCAGGACCTATGGAAAGCAAAATAAACATTGCCAATGCTAAAGTTAGAAACACTATGTTCTTCATGTTTCTCTCAGTTAAATACATGACACAGAAAGTAAAGTCTACCAGCCTGAGCAAACACTGGTTCATTTAGGCTGTTATTGGACCATTTTCAGAATAATCCGCTGGAAATTTACCAACTCAGTAGCTTGTGAGATAATAAATGAATATACAAATGTTAACACTGATACATGTGTTCAAATAGATACATACATACATACATACAACGACCAAGACAAATCTACAGAGAAATTCAGCATTCAAACAAAACATATAACATAGATTGCTATTGTCACAGTATCGGAACATGTTAATGAGATTCAGAATGGTTTATAAATCACAAAAAATACCTTAATGGGTTTTCTCTAATCCATATTTTCCTAATTCAATAAAAAAAGGCTGATCCAGGAGCCTCAGTAAATTGAACTTGATTAATTTGGGCCATTGTTGCCTTTGGGTCTTCCTCTGCTCTTCAGTAAACCTTCTAAATTATTTGTCAGCTTTAAACTAAGATCAGACAATTCATTAATGTCTGCAGAACTAAAAATAACACAGGACCTGACAGAACAAGCACTGCGTGTGAAATACTGTACTTCAGTTTCATCTAATATTGCTAAGTAAAGGAAAAATTGGCATTTTTCTTCATGTTATATTTACTGTATTCCAGTACTTATTTTTTATTCATCACCTATTAACTGTACTTATGGATTTCACATTTACTCTATCCTACTGTCTGTTTTAGATATTTTGTAAAGAGCTAATAAAAGCTTTCTGGGGTGCCCAATTTTGTCATATTGTTTGACAAATATTAAATTGAATTTGCTAATAATTTGTTTATATTAATCAGTTTTCATTTGATGGAACTTGTAAAGCTTTGAATGAAGACTTCAGACTTTGAAATGACAGAAACAACAGGACTGGATGAATGAGATCTCAGATTTTTATGTGGAAGTCCTCTAGTATGTTTTCTCCGAGGATGAATCTAATCTTCTATTTACTCGACTATTTTCCTCTTGGAAGGAGGCACCAGGTGTGCGGGCAGCTCCGAGGGCAGCTCATGTCCTTCTAGTTTCACCTTAATCAGGTGATTAGCCAGAGCAAACTCCTCATCATCCAGCATCCCATCCTTGTTGATATCTGCCAGCTTCCAGATCTTTCCCAGCACTGTATTGGGCAGTTTCGATTTCACCATCTCCTTCTTCGCATTGGCCCCAGTCACCTTTCCATTGACGGGAGAGAGGGTGTAGAAAATCTCATCGTATACGGGTTTGTCGCGGGCGACCACCCACTCGGCTTCATCGATTCCTTCGCCAGCTCCCTCCCCGTATCCATGCCCAAATGGACCATCCACAGTGCCGTCGAATGCACCGCCCTTCACCCCTGGGTTGGGCTTTCGGGTTTCTTCTTGGCGAACCAAGACCATCAAGCTAGCAATGTCATTGGCCAACATGTCATCGACAGCCTCCAGAAGTTTGGGTTTGAGAGGTTGGAACTTGTTGAGGTCCTGAGCTTGGAGCTGGTCCTGGAATACAAAATCAAGTTGATATAATTTAGTAATCGAAACTCCATCTATAGATCTCAAATACTCAGTTGCTCTTCTATTTACCTGCATCTTCTTCAGGTTAGGAAAATCTCCAGGCGATATCTGATGTTCTCTCTCGATGCACTTGTAAATATCTCCCAGACTCGCAATCAGCTCTTTCTTCTTGTTCTCCTTCCCAAAAACAGAAGGCATCTCTTTCTTCAGAGAGCTGATGATGTAGGCATGGACCTGTGAATGGAGAAGGAAACATCAGGACTTCCACAGGGATAATTCAGACCAGTCCCCATGTTTTGTCACTAGACATGATTTGAGTTCATACAATTTCAAAGACGGAAAACTGTATTTTAGCAACAGGGTGATTCACAACGAGCTTTTTAGAGAAAACTTGGTATATCAGCTTTTTGAAGATACATCTTTATTTTTACTCTATCTTAAAGATATGGTTTTCAGATAGTGTTCATCTGCTGTAGATAGTTTGTCAAAGCCTGACATTTCTTCCCCTGTCCACCTTCCTGTTTTTCCGGGGAAACAGTTTAGTATGTTGTCATGGTTAGAGCCAAGAACTGAGCAGAAAAGGAGAGGAAAAGCAGCAAAAGTCCAAAGAAAGAGTTTGGTACCACAACCTGTTTTAAAGGTTGTGGTACTCTTGGCAGTTTGGGAAGGAACTAAGTCGGAAATCAGGATTTCCATGAAGCTTGTCCATTTGATGTCCTCTAAACTTTACTAAAAGACAAATATTCAGACTTGATAAAAGACAGTAGACCAACACCAGCAGATGAAATGGGTCCCTAGTCATCACTAACTATGGAAACTTTACTCTGGACTTCAAGCAGCTTGGATTATCTACCTCTCCACTCTCCCTCCAGATGCTGTGACCAAACTTTACTTTCATCCTTTTTGTTTGATGGAATGGTTGTTTCATCTCAAAATGGACCAATCAGAACCTATGAAAAGCAATAAACTTTGCCAATGCTAAAGTTAGAAACACTGTTAAGTATGTTCTTCATGTTTCTCTCAGTTAAATAAATGACACAGAAAGTAAAGTCTACCAGCGTGAGCAACGTTAAAAACGGGTTGAATTACGGTTTGAACAGAATTAGCAAACACTGGTTCATTTAGGCTGTTATTGGACCATTTTCAGAATAATCCACTGGAAAATTCCCAACTCAGTAGCTTGTAAGATAATAAATGAAAATATATTATATACAGTACTTGTATATACTGTACAGTATACAGTATATACAAGTATTTACTTTCATCCTTTTTGTTCGATGCAATAATTACATTTTATGTAAATTATAATCTTGGATTTTTATTAGATTAAGCCACAATAATCAAAATTAACAGAAATAAAACATTTAAAATAAACTTTTTGAAAATACTACCTGTAAGTTTAGCTATAACATATGAACTGTTTTATTATTTACCTAAACCTTATTGGCATAGACACAGTCAGAGTTAATAAAATCCATGAGTGTAGGACAGATCTCCATGTCATTTACAGTCATTACCCAGCTAATTTTAATCATATTACAGTCATAAAAAAGACAAGCCACCATAAAAGAATGAATGAAATGTTCCATCTGCTTCCCATTGGTATGCTTTCAGCTGCCAACGTTTTGGTTATGATTTCAAACCTTTGTAATGCACAATCCATTATTGTGCTGGAATCACAGCTTGTTCTCACAACATTCCTGAAACTAGTTTAGTCATCCAGTAAATCTTTCAGGTTTGTTTTTATTCTTCCACAAACTATTGTGTCAGTATTTGGAGATTAAAATGATGAAATGTTTATAAAAATTAATCTAGCAAAAAGAAAAATCCCAGAACAACCCATATTTGTTGGGTTGCTGTGCTGATACATGTGCATTTTCCTGCATCCGCCTCATGTCCTTGAAAACACACAAACACACCCATCAGCTGTCGAACAGGAAAATGTCCATCAACCCTGATAAATCTGTGTGTCTGAGTGTACTCCCTCTATGTTTCCTCAAACTACAACGTGAGGTGGACTGTCGCCCTTCCTACCTGACTTCCTGTTCGGAAAGGAAGTGGGATACAATTCACTCAGAGCCAAAACATGACATTTGTCCGGCACTATTGGTCCTGCTACAGTGATAAATGTTCCCTGTCAAGGTTAACAGTCGTGGGAGAGATGGGGAGAACAAATAGGAAACACAGGCACATGATGTTGACATTCAGACATGTCATCTGAGGTCCCATTAATCTAGCTCAGTGTCACAGGGTCTGGAAGGAAATGCTGCAGATCTCTACTATCTCTATGGACCTTTTCCACCGCCTTACCTTGGCTAGTCTTGCTCTCTTGATCAAATCGTTGAGTTTTCTAAGTGCTGCATTTCGGGGTAAAGACTGGATATCCTTAAATAAGTCCTGCTCCTCTGCTTCAAACAGCTTCCTGTTGTCAGGGATCAGCAGCGGGTGAGACCAAAATGAGCCGATATAGACACGGATTACCTGTAAATAAGAAAGACAGAAGATATCAACCGAGGTTTGTATTAAGCTAAAGTATTTAAAACTTTTTACATTTTGTCACGTTACAACCACAAACTTTAATTAATCTTTTTGAGACCAACACAAAGTAGTGTAAAAATGTGAGGTGGGAAGAAGAGGACTAATGATATTTTTACAAAGAAAAATCTGAGAAATGTGGCCTGCATTTGTATTCAGCCTCCTTCACCTATGCCCAAAATAAAATCCAGTGCAACCAAATGTCTTCAGTAACCTGAGCATAATTTAACCTCAGCGTAGGTCCAGCTGTTCTGTGAAGGCCTTCGGGGTTTGTTAGAGTTCATTAGTGAACAAACAGCAACACCCCAGAGAGGTCAGAGAGGTGGTCATGGAGTAGTTTAAGGCAGGGATTGGTTGTTAAACCATATCCTGAGCTTTGATCAACTCACAGGGCACTGTTCAATCCATCATCCAAACATCTGAAAGCATCCAGCACAACTGCAAACCCACCAAGAGATGATCATCCACCAAAACTAGCAGTCAAAGTAAGGTAGAGCATTAATCCGAAGCCTCTTTCAAAAAACTTTTCCGTCCTCAGCACGAAAACACGATCTGCCTCTGAGCAGCTTCTGGCCATTCATAAATCACAACTGCAACTGGCATTATCCCACTCGACTGAGAGCTCTCAGAATGCTCTCAGAAATGCAGCAGGCAGTATGTTGTGTGACACAGATGTCAGCACTAAGTGTAAAATCTGCTTCGGATGCCTCCCTATACCACTTTTCAAAAGCATGATGGCAGACAAACTCAGTGTACCGATCCTGTTGTTTATTATATATCTTACCCTCTGGAGGCACAAACCACAAGTCATCGCTCCCTCAAACAAATGGAAGTTAGTTTGCCCCAATAAAAGTCCGTCAATGTGGGCCTGTGGCTACTTCACTTGGCCAGTCAGGAGGTGAAACTTAGGGGGGCTGACTTCTACCCCCCTCACCACATTGGTCCTTTCACAAAACACATCACCAAGTGGGGAAAATCTGTTGACAGGACAACTATTAATTGCACAATCTAAATTGCAGCTCTTTATAGAATGGGCCAAGACAAAAAAAGTCCTGTTTGCAATTTGCTACAAACCACGTGGGGAACACAGGCTTACATGCATGCAAAACACTGTGTGGGAAATTGACACTGCACACTACACAGTTCAACATGATGGAGGGAGCACCATGCTGTTTGTCAGCTGGGACAGGGAAGCTGGTTCGAAGATGGATGGAGGGAAACACAGGGAAATCCAAGAAGAAAACCTGCTAGAAGCTTCAAAAGACTAGAGGTTCACCATAAAGCAAGACACTGACCCTAAACATGTAACCAGAGCATTGGTTTATATCCAAGCATATTGATGCCAGAACCACCCACTTACACCTAAATCCAACTTTGAATCTTTAGCAAGACTTGCTGCTCCACAGTCGCTCTCCAAATAATCCGACTTTCACAAAATGGCAAAAAGTTCAAGCAGTATGAACGCTTTTGCTCAAAACGGTACTCAATATAAACGGTAGTTTAAAGAAATCATGTAAATAAGGTCTAAAGCACAACACAAATTAAATACATGTTTCTCTTCATTTATATCAATTTAAGTGAAATAAAATCAAGTATCCACCATGATGTCAGAATGCAAAAGATGTGCATAATGTGAATGGCATGCCAAAAACTTTGCCACAACTTTGTACCTCAGGGGTGTTGACTATCTTGCCCAGGGACCACATCAGGGCACCGTACACTCTCATCAACTGCTGGGTCTCGATCTGGTCTGCCTTGTTCAGCACAACTCTGGAGAAAACAACAGAAGACAAAGTCAAACACGCTACTCATGAAAATGTCAGAGGAAGGGTCATTTAGGCTTGCACCACAACAACAAAATAAACATGAACAGGGTAATATACATTTTGTATGACAAAATACCTGAATTTTCCATACTCTCTCTTTTTTTTTAACAATATTCTGAGCATTTGATTGCAAAATAGTAACCTGGAACCTCTTTTAGTAGCTGGGTCTTATTACCTGGAGGATATACAAATACTAAAACAACACAAGGCTAGAACTGAGTTTTGCATCTGGACCAATTCAAATGAGCTCCATTTGCAACTCTTGGACTTGTCATTTAAGGAAATTAGTATCCTAGACAAAAATGCAGCTTCTTTGAGGAACAGTTTGTTAAACTTAGCACATTTATTTTGTTGGAATTCCAACAAATAGTTGTTTTAGTGCTTTTTTTTGGCATTTTAGACAAAAGGTCCAGTGCAACCTGAATTTGAAGTTATCTAGATGCTAAACAGGTAAAAAACAAATTTCCCATTTTTGATTTTTGAATGAGCAACTCAAAAACTCAAAAACAAAAATGCTGATGCATAAAATGTTAAAATCAAGGTGTGAGTTTGCAAATGAAAGATCAAAGGTGTGAAGTTATAAGTCGTTTTGAAAAATCACTGCATTTATTTGTTTCCCCTTTACAAAATAAAAGAAGCAAAAGAGTGTGGAAAATGAAAATTTTGGCCATATTCAATTTTTAATATTTATCCGAAATTTGAAAAGCAAATTCCATACTTTTCCAGACACATAGAAACATTAATTTAGAAGTCTTAATATACACCTGATCTTGTCTTCATGGTTCTTTAAGGCCTTTATCACTTCCGAGAACTCGTCAGAGATATCCAGTTTGTGGGCATCGAACAGCAATATGATCCTGTCCACACGCTCTGCAAACCACTCGAGGACAGCAGCAAAGTCATAGCCTAAGAGGAAGAGGAGACAAAATGAAACAAAAGAAGTAAATACAAAAA
Source organism: Crenichthys baileyi (assembly GCA_036173005.1). Classification (NCBI taxonomy): domain Eukaryota; kingdom Metazoa; phylum Chordata; class Actinopteri; order Cyprinodontiformes; family Goodeidae; genus Crenichthys; species Crenichthys baileyi. The sequence goes on along the minus strand of JAHHUM010002052.1, from coordinate 585,339 downwards.
ATTAAAGGGAAAAGGGAAACTTGGGTATTAGATCACCCTTTAAACCTATAGCATACAAAAACAGTTAAATAAGTAGTTCAAACTGTTTTAATAACATTGTTTTTGTCCTTCAAACATGCATAGCAAGTTTAGTTTTTACCCTAACTCTCGACATATAATGAAAAAAAAGGAAACTTCAGTCAGTTTGAGCAAAAAGTCCCCAGAGAAATTACAGCGGCTGCAGATCACAGCGGAGCCAAAAGAAATTAGACCAATATTAAAACATGTTGAGAGAAGTGAATGCTATTTGCTCATGAAGGTTGTGCTCTCAAGGGTAAACACCAAAGGAGCTTTTTTGGCATCAAAAAATGACCAGGTTTTGGTTTTAGAATGGGGAGATAGAGAAGATATACCGGTAAATGCCTTCTTGGTTAAAGCCACCACACAGTTCTCTACTATAAAATCATCACTGAGAGAAACACAGCTGACTTCTGACCTTCTATGACAAGGACAAACCTGAGGCTTACCTGGAGGAATTGCACCAGGGTAAAACAAAGGACAAAAAATATTAGAACGAGGGATTAGTGAGGTGAAATTTCCACTCAACACATAAGGACATTTAGTACATTAAAGGTTAATGAGTTATACTACAAATTATAATTAGCCACAGCAACCTGGAGGCTGTTTGTCAGATTCCAGTATACATTAGCTGTTTAAAAGCTTCTTTTTGAAACACTTTCTCTGTTAAAATAGAAAAAAAACATACACATCTAGAAGCTTTGTGTGCATTCAAACCAAAATATATTTTTCCATCTACTTATAAATTACATTTTGGTGGAAGAAAATCCCTAATATCCTTTCATTACTTCAACACTTCCAGTAAAAAGAGAGTTTTTAATCTACAATAGTTAGGAATGATTAACTAGCTGGTGTTTGAAGAATAATGTAGATGGAGCTAAGGACTTCCACCAAGAATTACAACATCAAATCTGACATTGTTTTAACAGATCCATGTTGAATTTGTGGTAATTCCTCTTTCAGAGAAAGCAGGAGGTTAGCTGAGGTAGCGAAGCCATCGTCTTCAGGAACCTGGTTAAATGGAGCTGGAAGAAGACACACTGCTGCTTGAGAAAACAAGATCTGAGCAACATATGAGAATATAATGTTCTTCACCCTGGAAACTTCTCACACATTGGGGCAAAACTGCTGGACCTTTTAAGATCCGGTTTTAACACTGTAAGGGTTCAATGTTCCTCAGCCTGCTAACACAAACAACCAAAAATGTAACTTTTTTTTGCTGTTACTGTATGTAAAACTCTGGACAGTGAAGACCAGCTGACAGTAAAGATGGAGGCACACAAATACAGACGACTAATTCTGTGGAGACACTTCAGTCGTTTTTTTTTACAAAGCTATAATATTATCTGCAAGTGATACACTTAACCTGGAAATTTAGGAGGTTAAAGGTCACAATAGAACTGGAAATAATGGTTTGATTAAAGTACACTACATTGCCAAAAGTATTCGCTCAGAATCACTGAATTTAGATGTTCCAATCACCATGCCCACGTGTTTAAAATGAAGCACCTATGCAAGCAGACTGCTTCCGCAAACATTTGTGAAAAAATCTGCAGTGAGATCGGCTGTTAAATTTCCTCACTACACTATCAACTGTTTTTGGTATTAGAGGAAGTGATTGGGAACGACAACAACTCAGCCACAAAGGTCGCAACCTCTTTGCAGAGTCAACAGGTGCAGACCTCCAGACTTCACTTGACCTTCAAACTAGCACAGAGAGCCTCATGGAATGGGTTTTCAATGGCAGAGCAGCTGCCTCCATCCAAGGTGAATGAAATGTAAAGAAAAAGAGTCAAAAAATAAATACAGTAGTTTTCCGTAACAGCAAAGAGATCTTGCTAGTACATTTTTTTCCCAATGTCATGTGACAAGACTGGTGAAGAACATGTAAGAACCCATGCACTTTTCAAAAATCAAACGATTTTTGCAGCCGGCTGACTCCCAGATTTAGTGTATTATCTACTTTACCTCCATAAAGGCATCTACGCAGAGAGCTATAGCCTGACAACTCCTCATCTAGACACACACACAGATAAATAAAAGCATGCTGTGATAAAACAATGGAAACGGTTGAAAAAAGAAAGAAGGTGAAATACAACAAACAGACGCCTAAAGAGGTGAAACGCGTAAACACATAAATGATGAGTAATAAATAAATTGGCACGGTTGGTGTGGAGGAAAAATAAAATAGACATGAGAACAAACACACGTTTTCTGCCCCAAGAGAAAACACAGCTGTGCTGATTCAGTTTCACTTACTGGAAAAAATTTTTTTTTTAAAAGGCATAAAAAACAAGCTGACAAAGCGCTGTGGTTAAACTACTACCACACCTAAAAAACATTCTGTTGGTATTCACAAATCACTCATTCTGATTTGTTTCTCAACAGAAGAGCTGGAGATGTTAACACAGATGAAAAACTATTTTCCACATTCGTGCTCTGAGGAAACCCCAGATCCAAGCATCTAACTCCACCCCAGCTGTGAAGAAATCTGCTAAAATCTACAGATCTCACTGGTTGGGAATTAACTGGGTAAAACTAAACTAATAACTATGTATTTCATCATTATAATGTGCTTTGAAAGGCAACTGTATAGCATGCATGCATTATTAAGATGGTTCGACACAATCTAAAGCAGAACAGTAACGGTTAGAGTAAAAGTGCTTCAAATTACCTGTCCTAAAAGCATCTGCTTTTAAGAGAAAAACATACAGAGGGGTGAAAGAGGTAGGCAGAGGAGGACTAAGTCTTCTTTCATAAAATAATTTAAAGAAGGCAAGGCCGTGGGAGTATTTTACTGTTCTGTTTAAATGTCTCAGCTCTTTTCTAAATGCTGCTGGTTGGTATGGCAATGCCATTATGGAGCTCAGGGAATGCCAACCATGCCACACACCAAACACACATTTCTTCCAGTAACAAAGCCCTTTGCTCCAGAACATCTTCTCACTATGTCGTCTCTCCACTTCAGTTTACAGGTTCATTCTTATCAGAATGTGGAGAGAAGGTTTAGTTCTAATCTACACATATAATTTTTTGTTTTCATTTGAAAATGCGGAACTAAAAACCATCAAAGCAGCTAAAAAGGTTGTATGTTGTATTGTATGTACCGTGCTGTGAAGATCTATTTGCCTCTTTACAGATTTCTCTGCTGAAATGGACAGATTACCCCACCTTGGGGAAATTTGGTCCAGTTCAACAGGGTGAGCCTGCCGGTTGTATCAATCTATTAAATCAGCTGACCCGTCAGTCCGCTCTACCTTCACCAAGAATGGACTGAACTCTTAAGATTTTGCTTTAGTTGTGCAACAGCATCAAAGATGGCACGTTCCAGGTCTCGTAGTTGTTTGAAAATATTTTGATCACGATCAGCTGATTTGGCAGATCAGGTGCTGAGGCACTCATACAGCGTAGGTCTGACTAGCTTGATAGGGGCCTACCATTCCATGGACGTGATTACTTCTCCAACCAGTTCACAGTGATATGACATGTTTCTACTACAGGCTGGGGTACAATTATCTAAAATATCTTCAAAGGACCTCAGTTAAAAAATCTGAACTAACCATTTCAGGTGATTCTTAGTATGAAAGTATATCATCTACAAAGAAAATCATTTGCTGTTGACAATTCTTTAAAATCTAAATCTAAACCACATGTAACTGCTTGTTTTTCTTGGTAATTAAAGGATTTTTGCCTGTGCTGGACAGTCAGCTGTAAAGGGACACATGTGGGGACAGAGTCATGTGTGATGGGCAACACAGCAGAGTGGTGGTGAAGGAATTATGTGCGTTGAAGCCGTGGTTTACTATGTTTAAGCATTTAACTCCAGACAATCTCAGCATGTGTGACTGTGCTTTCATCTGCAACTCTGTTTGCTATTTAGAAAGTATTTGGGAAGGAAAAAGGTATTAAGTCACATTTTTCCTGTGAATAAATTGTTGCAGGCCTGCAGAGTAAAAAGTGTGTGTGTGCCAAGAGTGGAAAAATAGCTCATCTTTTTGTCTCTGCTTCCTGCTCTTTGAAATGAAATAATCCTCCTGAAAGCAACAGCTAAAATATACACACAGACACAAGTGTCCAAAGGAAATGCTGACACTGGGTTTCAGAGATCAGTGGGACTGTGAGCCTGCAGCTGAGCAGGTCCAATGAACTCACAAACACACCCAGACACACACACCACACACACACACACACACACACACACACACACACACACACAGAGGAATATATACAAGTGTGAGAGTGACAAGTGTGCTTCTTACCCCGACTTAGTCTCTGTTTTTCTCCAGACAGAATTCCTGGGGTGTCGATCACACTAATGCTTTCCAGCACAGGGTTAGGTAGCTGGGCGCACACGAACCTACACACATACAGAGAAGAAGAGACAGGGACGTTAGACCAAATCAGGACAGTGTTCTTGTAACAAACACTTTCCCACACTGGGACACCTCTACCTCTCCTATCCTTTCTCCTCTTTCTCAGCTCATCTCTATGTGTTTGCTCAGCTGAATAAATATGAACACGTTAGGGGTCATCTTCACAGCAATTCCCCCTAATCCTAACTCATCGTTTTTCAGCACTAGAATATCTGCAACAGTACATCTGCAAAAAAGTACAGTGTTTTTTAGAAGGATGGCTGCGCAAGGACCGCTGGCTCTGTAGCTCACTCACTGGCACAAGCAGCCCACCATTCATACAGAAAAGCCTAACCCATAGGAAGAGGGAAATTCAATCACGCAGGAATGTTGAGCGCTGGTGTGGATTCTCATTAGTTCTCTCTTTGCCGCTGCAGTATTTCCCTCCAAGTTTGAACATTTCACCTGTTTACATTTGCTAAGATGTCGACAACACTCCACCTGAAATTTCACTTCGTTTAATTTTGTAGATGCCAACACCTGCCAACGTTAATCTCCAACCTCACTGTATGTAGACGTGTGTTTGGTGAATCTGAGCATTTACCTGTTCAGGAAAGCGTTTCCAAACGCGTTCAACTTTCTGAAGGGTTTCTTGGGGTCAACAACCAAAGCGTTCCCGGGAATGACTCCTTCGGTGTCGCCATGCATCACTGCGATGAAAGAATCCGTGGTGGGCTCTGGGCCAATCCGCATTCCAGGAAAATCCTGCTCCAGCAGGTAGCTGCAGGAGAAATCGAAGGTCATGGTGCTAAACTACATAAGATAAGGGATTTCTTTGAACAACCCAACAGTGTGTAAACTAAATCAACCATATGTATAGGCTTTCAATTGTGTGGGAATAAGATTCCAAGAAAATGCTACCAGAAACCAAGAACTCTTGTGTGGGACAAGGCAAGGCAAGTTTATTTGCTTTCATCCACATTGACTTAAAGAGTTTTGCAAAGTGCATTTCAAATTTCACTCTGACAAGCAGGCATCAGTTTATAAATATCACTGTAAAGCTGCTGTCACACTGTTTTCTATGTTGCTATGTACGCTGATATAATAAAAAATGGGTGTTAAGTAGAAGTGAAGGGTATTAATGGAACATCAAATCCTGTCACATCTTATATACGTTGCTTTTGATGAGATTCCATGACAAATAGTGCATGTGTATTGGGATCAAGGCTGTGATGTTCACAGCGTTCTGTTGCGTCAGGACAGGGTAGCTCACTTTTGCTGTGACAACACAGTCTTGTTTTTATTTTTTACTTTTTTTCTGTATTTAAAGATCAACTGGCTGTCTGGGAATTAAATGTAAATGTTCTGTGAGCGCGCCCAAGTGGTCAGATAAATATTAGCAGAACTAACGAGAAAGTAGGGCAAGACGTCTCAGCTTCACTTTCAGTTTCAAGCTTCTAACATGCCAAGGCGAATTAATCTTCATCAGTGCAAACAGCACAGAGCAGCATCGGATTAAGTAATGTTATTATTACGTTATTGCTACAATATTTGATACACAGTTGCTGTAGCCGCTGTGCACATGTGTAGTATACAAGGCACGTGAGAGCAGCGGTACTCAGGCTGGAGAATCTTTCCAATACATCCCCAAAAAAAGCGACAAAAAATTAAAAATCTGATAAAGCCTGAATATTTGGTGATCAAACTGTGTATGGTAAAGTGTTCAACGCGTTATTTTCCTATGGCATCATCTGTTCCTATCCCTATATGAAAGGCAGATATGCAAAAGTGTGATAGAGGTATAAAAACTAGTGACAGCGAAGTTTTAAAATTATATTATGTACTTAAACATTTTATGTTTCATGTCTATACGACTGAACTCTTCATTGTTTTATTACATCACACTTTGAACACGTAGAGCTATTTTGTGCAGTCTTTTACAATTATAACAATATTAACAAACCTTTAGGAAAGATTTAGGCAATTTAAAGCAAAGGGTTACATTTTTCAAGTGCAAACTAGAATGCATGGAATTTTTCCTTAAAGATAGTCTCACTAAACAAACACCTTGCCAGAGGGGCCAGTGGTGTCTGGTAGAGCCATCTCTATGCATACATGCCTGGGTAATGTGAATCCTCCTCTCTATGAGTAGGTTGTGCAACATATATATAAATCCATGGTGCAGCTACAGGATGATGCATGATTTGCAAGCTCACACATGTACAATATCTGTGTGTGCCGTTATGACATGTCATTCCAGATTACCTCAGCTTGAATTCTGCATTGGAACAAAAAATTTATTTGAAGATTACCCGGCAGCATGCTTGATCAAATCCACAAATAAATCATACATCATGAGGTTTAAAGCGAAAAGATGTTCAGCCACAGTTAAACTCACAAGATGACTTGGCTGTTTTGGCTTTTTGACACCCTGCAGGTTAAATCAATAGTTCCAGCCTAGCAATGAGATTCACTAGCCTCATCTATGAACTGCAGACCCAAGAGGTATATTACTGCATGACAGTATGGCCGCTCAGCCTTGAAGAAAACAATGTTGGTTTAGTAAGAGATCTGAGCCATGAAGTGAAAGAAGTGTTACAGGAGCAAGAGCTTAGACCGAGCATTACCAAGCAGTTCGTACATTCTGCACTCCGCTGTTAAAATGCTGGTGGTGAGGGGGTCAGGCAGCTGACCAGGGGTGTTGCCATCAGAGGCCGAGAGGGAAAGAGAGAAAGAATTAGACCTTTATGAGGAAGATGAGAGAGCAGGGACGTCTCCATGTCTTGTAGCAGTAAGTCACTAACAGCCTCATCTCTCTGGCTTTCAAAGCCTTAACTCGCTAATTACCCAGTGTGCTCTCTGCAAGTGAGTGTCTGTGTAACCGTGTGTGCAGAAGCTCCTCGGTTTAAAAGAGGCTCAACACCACACTGCTAATATTGCTCAGCGTTACACATTAATTGTGGGGATGGTTCAGGTCATATGCTTTGATACGAAGTTGTAGCCGAAGCAAAAACCTAAGACTAAGAATAAACTGCTTCATTTGAAAAAAATACATCAAAAAATCTTTCAAAGAAAACCAAGAGCATGCATCTAGGTTAAAAACTAAGACAGTTACAGCATTTTAAACACCAAAATTCTAGGATTTGTTGAAGAAGGCCTATTGACATCTTTTCTATGTTTCTTTTTTTTTAGATGCAGCCATGAAACTACCAGCAAATGTTCTTAAACGCTCCACCGTTTTCAAGGGTTAAAAAACAAGTTGTAATACTTTTATCTGAAAGGTCATTCCAGGGCATTACAACCCTAAACAAGAATCAGGTACCCTGCTTGTATTCTTTTGCAAAGTACATATAATTGTTATTTTCTGATATGAAGATAAAATTATTCCCCAATTTGTAATGGACAGCGATTTGTCTAAGAAAATAGTGTATAGGCATATTAAATCTGATTATTAGGAATAAAGGTTGATAAAACTAATATACTATTTGGTTGATTAAAAAAAAATTATGTGACTTTTGTAAAGTTTAATGCAGGTTTGTCAACAAAACTGACAGTATTACCCAGCGATATTGCTAACAGGAATGAAAGAATATAAACAAATTATATTCTTGGTCCATTTCCTTTACTTTATTGCCTTGGATTCTCCAAAACCTCAACACACAACAGTAAATAAAACGCCTGCTGCAAAATCACCAATTCAACCATTGGAGCCAGAAGCTGCAGACTCATTAAGAATACCGTACCATTAACAGCGTAACATTGATAGCCGAACTTCAACTTAAACAGGAATGCTTTTAATCTGGATTTGATGTTAGTGTATTTTAGGAAATTAATGCCTATTCTCAAAAGAAAAGTTATCCCAAATCAATGGCTTTAGTGTGTTATAGTCATAAAAAAATACTGGAATCAGCAGCTCAGACCTACCAAACAAAACAAATGCCAACACTGGATCGTCAAATTCAATAAAACACTGATTTCACATGTTTTATACCAAAACATTTGATCACAGTTGATCTGAATAAGTAAGTACATTTATCATAAGCATGTTTTTCACTTTGCTGTACATTAGCATAGAGATAAGATGCAAGGAAGGAATGCTGTGCCATGCATGTTTCCAGATGCAACACATTTGTGTGTGTGTGGCTGTTAAATACTCTTTCTGTAGAGTACATAAAGCTTTCAGAGATGTGGCTCGCCACAGACTCTTTTTTATGCAGCTCTTTCTGCTATTTTAATTGGTCAATGTTTCATATGTGATTTTGACCAGTCTGGTTTGTAAACAGGAGTCTGTTTGGCTGAAAAGGTGGCTTTCTGGTTCCCCTGTCATATACATTTCTGTTGTGTTTCATCTTTCAATCTAACTAAATCTAACAAACTGTGGCTGTAGTCTTACCGTATGAAGCTCGTCTTTCCAGTGGAGTACTGCCCCACAAGTAGGACCATCGGCTTGTTGTCAAAGTCAGCATCCTCCAGGGCCGGAGAGTGAAACTCATGGAACTTGTAGGTCTCCTCCAGTGGCAGTAGTTTGGTTTTGTAGAGTTTTTTCAGGCCATCACTGACCGTCTGAAAGACTTCTGGCTCCTTCTTCCTCCGGTCATCGGTTCCAAGCCAGCTGAACATTGCTGAAGTTTACCCACTGTTGGACTAGTTCACCAACTTTAGGTGGAAAAATGTCAAAAATAAAAACAAGTTGGAGATCAGTGTGACACAGGTCAGCTCGTTCGGCTTTTTACTGAGCAGAAAGTTCAGAAATGTTGATACGACCTCAAGAAGTTAAGGCATAAAGTGAGATATTTCTGCATGTAAGCTGAAAAATTACCAGAAGCTAAGGTCTGAAATTGTTTTGCTTTTTTTATAGAAACTAAGTTGGCCAAACTTATGATACAAAGTGATTAAGTTAATTAAATATGAACGCTTAACCTGCAATAAATCTTGATTATATAATTTGGAGGTTATTTTATTATGCGTTTATTTCCACCACTAATATCAATCAAATAGCAATATCTATTAATATAGATTCAAACGCACTCCCTAATCGGGCTCATTGGTTCTTCCAGCTCCAGGCCACTAACGCTACCCAGCACTGCTTTGAATCTGTTTGTTTTTGTTTACTAATCTGCATCAGTAAACAAACCCGCTTGAGAAAAGCGCAGTTATTCTGCTCAGGCACAGCGCACCGTTACCGCTATTCAGTATGACCCAGTCGTCAGCAGTCCCAGAAGCTGTCAGTGCGCATCCACCGTTATTGTTCAGCCTCTCCTGCTCCTACAAAACAACCCGAACCTCGAGGGTTCGCAGGTATTTCTGCAGCTTTCGAGCCAAAATTTAAAAGCGAACTGTTTCAGCAAGCGCTACGCGTTATTTTCTGCCACGGCGCAGAACTGAGTGGGGCAGCAGCTGATATTCTGCAGCCCAATTTAAATGCCGAATGACGGAGACAAGAGAAACCCGACCCCCGCCGGAAGTGCTCAGCTGCCGGCAGCGCTAAGCTCAACCCACCGCGGTCCCGCCCAGTGATGATGCGGAGCAGCCGCCCCGGACGACGCCATGTTGGATGGAGAGGAGACGGATGGGATAGAGGATCATAGCGCCACCTAAAGGTTACAGTTGAATATGAAGATCATAATCGAGCACCTGCTATTGTTAAAAAACATAACGTCAAAAAGTGTCTATATATCAATTCCCTTTTTCTGCTATTTTTTTAAAGAAGCAACATAAAGCTGTGGGTCTAAGCTTGCATTCACTTGGGATAAGGCAGGTCGTTGTAAGATATAATCAAACACATCTCTCCAGCACAAAGTAGTAACTGTCTGTACTAAACGTCACTAGAAATCGCTTTTGATGTCGTCTTTAATTTGCATAGTTTTCCATGTGCGTGTGCATAATTGTAATTGATGTTGTATGATGAGGAAAATAACAGCATGGGAGAGATAAATAGTGTGTAAAACATATTTAATATAATTCAAAGTACTAATAAACATATCTCTGTCGATTCTAGTTTTTTTTCCCCTCCAGAACCTTCAAACAGCCAGAGTATGACATGGACATTTTGGAATTCAATAATCGAAACAGACCAAAAAGAGGAAATAATAATTTTGTGCAGGGAATTATTTTAGACAAAGCTATTTTTACATTTAAATTTTTACCTGATGTTTGGAAGCACGTGCAATTTATATGATGTGGATAGGTGAACATCTCCTGCTCAGACTGCAGCTGATAGGGACCCCTGCACCAAGACTGGGATGCTTGAAAGGGCTTTGGAACACTGCTTCTTGAGGATGGTACCTGATTTTACATTAAGTCTCCAATAACACAAGAAACAGTTTTTAGATATTATGTTTTTTTGACATTTCTCCTAGTCAGAATGACAGTGAATCTAACACCCTTTTCCAAGGGCACAGCAAGTCAAATTTCCTTTTAGTTTGAATGATGGCAGCAGGGGGCCCCCAAGAGCCCTTGAATTCACAGCGTATGTATCTGAGAACTGTCAGTCAGTCAATAATTTTTTATACCGCTTCTTCCATAGTGGGTCGTGGGGGAGCTGGTGCCTATCTCCAGCAGTCTACGGGCGAGAGGCGGGGTACACCCTGGACAGGTCGCCAATCCATTGCAGGGCAACACACAAACAACCATGCACACACTCATTCACACACCTAAGTGCAATTTAGAGAGACCAATTAACCTAACAGGCATGTCTTTGGACTGTGGGAGAAAGCCGGAGTACCCGGTGAAAACCCACGCATGCACGGGGGGAACATGCAAAAGACCTGTTTTGTTGTTATTTTTGTATTCAAGTATATAAAGAATTAATTACTTAATTCATTGGTAATTTAATAAATAGATGTGCAACGTGGAAACAAATAGAAAGAGTGGTGCTGTTATGCCTGGTAGAGGATGGTTTATCTGAAAATGGAATCCAGAATCAAACTCTTTGGAACCACATATACCTTGGGCCAGCCATGAGTATAACGATACTGTCACTCATGAGACATAAGAATATTTGATGCTGGGTTCACAAAGTCCAGAAAGAACCAGAATTTTACAGCATATTGTGGAAAATTAAGGATTCCCAAGAATTAGGAATTCTTTCAAAATAGAGTAAAGGTTTCATAAATCATGATCTTCTTTATCGCTTTTTCCATAGTGGGTCACGGTGGAGCTGGTGCCTATCTCCAGCTGTCTATGGGCGAGAGGCGGGGTACACCCTGGACAGGTCGCCAATCCATCGCAGGGCAACACAGAGACATACAGGACAAACAACCATGCACACTTTCATTCACACCTAAGGTCAATGTAGAGAGACCAATTAACCTAACAGTCAAGACTGTGAAAGACTGCTGCATCCTAGGTGCACAAAGGAATGTTATCGCAGATCCTTCCTCCTAGCAGCTGTTAGATTTCTTAACCATCTTTGCTTCTGACTCAATAATTGTTTACATCCCTGCTGTTATTTAGTCTATTTTCCATTTCTTGCAAATAGTCTGTTGTTTTTTATGCACAAATGTACATGCGTAAATCATCCTTCTCAGTTGCACATTTCCTGAATCTCAGTAAGCTGTTTGAGCAACTGCACTTTGCTCCTGGTACATCTGAATTTTCCCACTGACGGACAATAAAGGACTCCATTCTATTCTATGTTTTGTATGTTCACTCTAAGAAGAATGTCTTTGCAACCTGAAACCCTAACACATGTGCTTGAGAATAATGAACTCAGTTCAAAGAATAATATTGTAGGTATTTGAAATTTGTGGATGGTAATATCCTTCTTAGATTTTTCAAACAGTCTTTCTTTTGACAAGAAGAAAAATAAATATGAATATTGGCTTTAAAGATCCTGTCTAAATATAACACAATAAATTAGTTTGTCATACAATAAACTCCCATTTAGCAACTTGCTATTTATATTCTATCTGACTTTTTTTAAGAATTCATTTTCTTTTTGCTCAATACAACTCTGGTAAAGTAACCATACTGCAAGCACACAATTTAAAATAGTCTTTAAGTAATAGTTTAAACTGTTAAACAATTATTAAAATAGTTTATTTATTATTGTCTGTCAGTAGAATATCATTATAAATACAAAACATGATACGCCCTGTGCTTGTTCTTGTTTGCATTTTTGCTCCTCATGGCTATGCAGGATGAGTGGAATCTGATAAGGGATATTTTAGGAAAAATAAGTGGCGGCAATATTTCTATTATTAGGTTTGAGAAGAGTTGGAATAGAACATAATTTAGAAATAACCAGACTGCAGGTTAGATGTCAGATATTTTTACTACAAATACCTTATATGGTAACAAACATATATTGCTCTTAAGCTTCCTGAACCTGTAAAGTTATAATCTGCACCTGTACATTTCAGAGTCGAACTGATTCCTTCTTCTGGATTAGATTCTAGCGCCACACCCCGTCAAAATACCATTTTTTCTATCGGTTCTTTTTTTTTTCTTTTGGAAAGCAGTCATGCATGAACTACTACTAATGGCTTGGATTTCAAAGAAAAGGGGCTGAAGATATCTGATGTGTTTTTAGCACACAAAACATCAAATAAAAGATTGAAAAATATCATGTAAAGCGTGTTTATTGTAAAATAAAATCATGATTTACTAGTAGATTTTGCAGCAATGTATCATTTTGGCAGTGATTGAACTATGTGCAGGACAGTCTTTATGTCTAACCAAGGTAATAAATTATTACACTAATCCTTCTATATGGTAAATAGTAAATTGGAATATAATTTGCCCACAGACAGAGTCATGTGATAAACCTTTATTTCTGTTATTTTGATGATAAAGGCTTATAGCTAGTGTTCTGTTTTTCAGGCCATTGTTTAAAAAACTGGCTTTTCATAGTGTACTGTAACCAAGCATGTTAACAGAAAGTTAAGTGGAAGGAAAAATGTCCGTTGAAAAAGATGTCCAAGCAACAGGGATACCTGCAGCCTTAAGACGATTGTGAAGCAAAGGGCATTTAAGATTTTGGGGGGAGATTAACTGGCTGCAGTCAATGTTTTTCAGGAGCCACCGCACACAGACATATTTAGGACATGAGCTAAATAAACACCTGAAATATATTTCTCTGTGTGTATTGAATCTAAAGAATATACGTGGTTCACTTTTGAAAAACTATTTACTGAAACAAGTTACCTTTTGAAGGCTATTCTACATTACTGAGATGCACCTGCATAGGTTTAGTCAACCTTTTATCTTTGACATAAAGATGAGCAACTTCATTTGATTACATAAAAAAATAAAATAACTAAGCAAAATCTGCCCTATTATTTCTGTACGTTTACATAGAAGCAGGTGTGTACTTTGACCAGCAGGGGTCTCTGTCCAACCTCCATTGAAGTCAAAACCAATACTAGGTAAGAAAATACAGGGCTAATGTCAGTTTTAACATGCAAACATTTATTAGAGCATTTTATTACATTTTAAAAATATGAGCCAGGGTAGGAAAAAAGTTCACTTAACACAAACTGGCCTGGAAGTATGTATTACATTCGGTCATTTTTCTCTATACAAATGCATTTCTTAGCAATGTAAAAACATTACGTCATTTAATTCCGAGAGATCGACTGCCTACAAAAATGAAATTTATCATCCTGAGCTCTGTAAACACAGAAAACAGAAACTAATGAACCAAATGGGATTCAGAGTTCCCCTTTCTGTGATATAAAACTGTTAAAAGTTAAGGCAGTCCCTTTGGATCCTCCCTTATATTGTGGTATCATGGTAGGACCAAACAAAGCCACATAAATGTTCTGTCTATAACACATAAAGTTTTTAAATGCTTCATAAAAAAGAACAAAGAGAGACATATAAAGTGGAACAACTGTAATAGAGAAAACAAAGATTTCCTTCATTCGTATATGGTTAAAAAAACGGGCCATTTTTAAGTTGTTTTCTGTATTACGGCTCAAAAGGGAAATTAAAAGGTATTTACCGTACTGTATCTAATTATACTACTAGTTAAGCCTGCTTAAGGTTATGGAACGAGGAAGTATGAGTAGCAAGTAAAGAAGTCTGGCAACTTGTAGTGAGACAGAGTAAAACCTCTTCACACGCACACCCTATTTCAAAACAACCAAATACGATTTGGACTAAACCAGAAAATCAAGACATGGCAGCAGGGTCAATACTGATAACAGGAACCCGTTTGGTTTGTTTGGAAAGAAAGTGAAAAATGAAACAATGGGGGGGGGAAACAGTTGACACACAGGGTCGCACGTCACTTCATGAGTAAATACAAGTTATGTTTAGTAATAAAGTGCAATATATTCATCTAGGAACAGCGAACACTCAGAGTAACTCCTGTTTTCCTCTGAACATAAACAATTATTTAATGCTAATATAAATGCATTAGAAATAAATTTAAAAAATGTTCCATTAATATCTAAGTTTTAAGTGATTTAACTGGAATCAAGTGAATAAACTCTTCAACTAAACCAAAACGTTGTACAAGTATTTCTGCTACTGAAACCTATAAACTACATACAGTCATATATAATGAGCTGGTAAAGCTGGTAAATTACCATGTACGGTAAAAACGATTTTGCTGTACACGAAAATGATGTATTAGGGCACAACATATTTGACACTGTATATATACATATACAAGAAAAAAAAATTCTTTTTTGTGTGCACAAACAAGGAAGCTGATTCTGATTTCATGTAAACTGGTAAAGTCAGTTTTGCATATTTGTTAAGATCTAACGCAGCCTTGCTTTTATATTTACATGCCCAAACCTTTGAATACCATACAAACATAAAGTTATGGCACTGTTAATGTTCCTTCGAAAATAATGCTAAAGTAAAATGTGGTTTAGAGCTGATGAAAGATATTTCTTCATAAATCCATGTGTTTTTGTAATTGCTTGTTATTCATGTAATGTTAAGAAGAACAAAGGCGGCAGCAATTAAAGAGCCTATTTTGGTCTCCCAATTATATAGTTTGTTTTGTATGCACGGCAAGTATAGTATTTTTAAATCAGTCTTTGTATTTATACTTTCTAAAAAAACTCACTCATGCATATGGCATCATTTCTATAAATAGAAAGAAAGATCCCCAAAACAAAGTAACTGTGCCTGGACTTTATGTGAGTTCGTAACACAATCGCTTAAATATACCACAAACAAAGAAAAAGGCGTGGAGCATGCATTTAAAGCTTGCTGTTGCTATATCTGAAAAGCTTGGGGTCAAAGGTCAGGGTAGAGGTGGCCTCATGGTTTTTACATGATTTGCATGATGGTTATCTGGTGCTTCAGGTCAATTTACCCATTTGCCATTTCGAACCTTTATACTTCCATTTCACATCTGGAAATAACTTTACCATTTACTTTACCATCGCATCAGTTTTATTTTTCTTTGTAGTTAGTCATTTAAAAATTATGGAGATAGTGAAAAAATATTCAAAAATCACGTATAACTTAATTTAATTGTAGATTATCTTATGAATACTTTGTGTTATACCTTATTGTCATTTATTTTGATTTCTAAAACCCATTTTGGCCAATTGACTTTTTGTGAAATTATGGCACAAAAAAAGTACAAGGTTACGGAATTGTAAAGAAGGAAATTTAGCAGGACCTTTTATTAACACAAATATGCAATAAATGTCAGCACCTCATCATAATTTGAGCTTGAGTTTCTCTGGGAACATACCGTGTTTGAGAAAAGTAATGAAAAAGAGATACATATATTTAGGGGACCCAAAAACTCATTGGCCTTGGGCTACTGACCCTGAAGTCCTTGCCCAAGTGTGGCCCAGGATTGTATAACTATGATATTATCACATACTGCTTGTATTTAAGTATAACAATAAAAATGATATTCTTTTACTTTGACAATAATGAATTCCTTCTAAGCATCCATTGAGATGACCAAGTGCCATTTGCTAAGGATATCATCTGCTTCTGACCCTAATTCTCCCTCTACTTGTGGCCTTGCCTCTTCGTCACTTGCTTGTCTGATTAACACACTTTCCAACTTCAGATGACTCCTCGTCATATACATCTCCTTGCAGTTTCCTACTATCTTGCCCTCTGTTTCCCTCTCTGAAGATGGCATGCCACCCAGCTCTTCTTCCTTGTTATTGCTCATCTCCATCCAGGGCAGCACTAGTTTCATGATCTCAGGGTTCCTGTTGCTACACCTAGCTCCATTCTCCATCTCGACCACTGCCTCTAGAACACCGTAGTCATCTGATAAGCAGTCTGACCGTTGTGAGTGGACAGTGGGCATGGTTGGGATGTTCTGCAAGGCATAATCTGAAAGGAGAGGAACATTCTCACACTGATTTTGTTTCTGCTCGCCAACTTCTAACTCTTCCTTCTTTACTCCCTCTTTCAAAGAAGGTAGGTTTAGATGGTCATTGAATGTGTCAGTTTGTGGGGTTTTGTTAAAAAATAAATTTGAAGGCTCCATACTGTGCCCTATAGTTTGCTTATCACTAACTGATGTTTCATTAGATTGAATTGGTGCCCGAGTTTGTGTTAGGACAGCAAGGTTTCCGTGTGACCTTGGACGAGTCTGCAATAAAGTGCTAACCTTTGTCTCAGCAGGTTCCACTATAGGCGATTGCCCAAATCTTTGGGTCTGAGGCTTGTACCCACCAGCAGCGTGATCATCTTTAATGTTAACATCTTTCTTCTTGTAACTACCTGCACATTTCTGGTGTTCATCCGTCAAATTATTCACAGCATGTCCTCTTTCGTGCTTCCTCTGTCTTGTGTCCGCCTCTCCATGAAGTTTTACTTTAGGAGCCATGAAGACAGACCCATAGTCAATTGACAAATCATTCATGGGTTCTTCGGGCTCTCGGGGTACGTCAGTCACTTGTTGGGAGTATCTGTATTGAGGGTAGGGAGTGATCGATGGGATGTCAATGCCTGGAGGAGGCTTGTCAGCAATGATTCTGGTTATCTCCAGGTTGACGTTATCAGGAAAGACAACAAGAGGATTTGGGTGAAAGGAGACTCGATTCTGGAGAGAGACAAGTCAGACGTTACATAACAAAATTTCACAAGCAGGTAAATGCCTTTTTGAACATGACAAGGTATTCAAATTACCAGTGTAAATGGGCTTTTCTGTCCCTTCCCAGCCAGGTAGTTGTAGAGAGGGTAGCTGATCAACACAATTATACAGATGCAAAGAAATGGAACAACAATCCCCACAACCACTTGCTGCAACTGCTTAATGACAGGGTCTGGAGGGAGAAATAGATTAGATTAACAAAATGTAAAGTAGGTCTCTCATAGCTTATATACATTCATTTATCCACCATTTCTCTATAGCTTATCCAAGATTAGGTTGTGGGAATAACAGGTCCATGAAGGAACTCAGACATCCCTCTCCCTATCGAAACTCACCAACTCATTTTGACAGATCCCAAGGCCATCCCAGGCCTGAAGGGTATGTCATCCCTTCAAAATGCCAGGAATCTGAGGGTGTTTCTGAAATCTGCTGGAGAGTGGCTGTCCAGCCACCTATGTTCCTTCTCCTTAATGTTACTTCTACGAAGTGGTTATACCCCGTTCTTAGGCTGCATGATTAGTGCCTCCATCGTCCCTCAGCCCAGCCTTTTCAAGCCAAAGGTAAAATTTCCCAATATTCACCACCACCTTTTTAATTTGCCAGTAGTACATGGCATAGTACACTCATATTTCTAAGATGGTTCCCTGTGTTCCTTCTTTTTCCCATTGGATTTGTATTGACTGAGACATTCCCCAAGTAGTTTGTCATTGGGCCCTGTCTTCCTGATGTACCCCAAACAACTTCACTCTTTTACCAGACTGGTGACTTTAAAGGTCACCAGTCCTTGGACTCCATCCTTCTGATTAGAGTGCACAAACATCAGGGTGCTGGACTTGAACTAATTCAGATCAGCTACATGTCTTCGTTTGTGTGGTGTCCTTCCTTAAATATGGCGAGGCCATACTACAAGTAGTCTGATACTACTAGTCTGATGACTTGGACTTTGTTCTTGCCATTCAGTTTGCTCTTCAGAATCTGTCTTACTCTTGGTAGGTATTTGGTTGTCACTTACTTCTTTGCAGCCTGTTTCTGGTTGCCATTTTACTGCAGGATGCAGTTGGAGTAAACATAGCCAGTTCTGCATTTTGCCCTTTAGTTGCATAAACATTTATTTGCTGCCCTTTAACTTTATTTATCTATACTAAATGACATTCCAATGTTCATGCTCTATATATTTATAGATTAGTGAGCTGATGTATCGTAGACATATTTGCAATTTAATTTCATGCAGCTAAATTAGACAAGACGTTCTGACATGCCAAACAATTTCAAAAACATGAATCACTCTTCAGCTTCTATATCTGGCTTAGTAGCATTCTATTCTATTGGTCTTTTTAAAAGCCAAAGAATGTCTTTCACAGAGTGCTTGTCAGATGGTTGTACCTTGAGGTGTGATTATGCAGTGCCAAGCTGAGGACTTGCATTGTACTGGTATGGAGAGGAATCTTGACTTGGCAAAGAAGCAGTATTCTGTATTGTAGTCCAACAGCTGATATTTGTATGTGCTGGTCTCCACAGGAAAATGGTGCTACAAAAATACAGATGCATAGTCACAAGTTCCTGAACATTTCCGTAAGTCAAAGAAATGTATTGGTATTCATTTGCTGCTTCTTTGTTTTGGATGATGTTTTCAGAACAAAAACATCATCCAAACAGTTAAACATGGTGCTGGTAGTGCGATGGTCTGGAACTGCTCTGCAGCTTCAGGACCTGAACAATTTCCCATAATTCAGAGAACCATGAATTCTGCTCTCTAACAGAAACTCCTGCAGGACAGTGTTTGGTCGTTAGATGACAATTACTATTCCCACAGGGGAAGATTCACATGGATAACTTTTTTCCGTTAAGAAGTGAATTCAGGATTTGAAAGCAGCTTTTATATTTATTCTGGTCATATGTCTCGTATCAAAGTTTGTTTGACGACCAGAAACAATGAAATGAGACAAAAGAGCAATAATAGAGGAACTAAAATGTGTTTAGGTTTCGCCAGCACTATACTGTTTATATGTTTGAGCAAATGTTAAGATAATCTTTCCATAAACTTGTAAATCAGGACTATAAACAGTAGTGCATGTCATCCTGTAGTGGAGCCATCCAGACCTTCTCATCACAAAACTCATCATCAAAACACCAACATTTTTACTCACCGTCTGGTTGCGGTAGATGTTGTAGATGGAGAGGTTGTAAGACATGCGAGAGTAGATTTCTTTCATGCTTAACGGTGGGGTGTGGTTGTTTGGTGAATATCTCATCGGCCCCTTTAGAGTGACGATTGCGCTGTTATTCTCTATTTCCACAGAGACCAATGGAGGGCCAAAAATAGCTAAACATACAGATAAAATAATATTTTTTTGTTTTATTTGTTTATTCTATTTCAAAAGTAATTTTTCTAAGCATGCAAAAGTGCAAAGACTGTTCAAAATATGACATATGTTGTAAAGGACACAGTAAAACCAGCTCAAGTCAGTGTTTAACTTACTGTCCCACTTTGGATCAAATCTTCTTTTTGTCACAATCCATTTTGAAGTTGATTTTTTACCCAATGCACGAACTCTGGCATAGTATCCTTCTTCCTCAGCCCACGTCTCAACGCTCAGATCGCACCAAGTTCGTACTATATTCGCGCACTGGTGCGCCGCTCTCCAGTGCCCCCTTCTTCCTTTGTTGACCTCTGTGATTTCTCCATAGCTGTGAAAGACACAGGTCCACGCAAGGGGAAACAAAAGCTCAAACTCATTTCTTTGTGTCACAAAGTGAGCCTTTGCAGTACTTGAGCAGAAGCTACTTTTCAAAGGACAGATTCATGCAACGTTTATTGATTACATAGATGCTGAATATGAACTCACATGGCATATTCCACTGTAAAGTGTGTGCCATCTGGTGTGCCATTTCCTGGGACCCAGTGCAGCACATTTCTCAGGTTCACAGAAGTGAAGCTGACATTAATTGGTTTGGGAGGAGAGGAGGAGACTAAGGAGAAACAGATTAAACGGTTCAGATTGAGAAGACTCCATATAAAGTTGTTTTGCACATAATGTTATAAAATCAGGTTGTGCCCAAGTGTCAACCTTGGAGCCGAGCTGACTGGCCGTGCTTTTTTTTTAGATTCTTTTACAGTGCTAATAAGCCACTTTATACACCTTTCCTATAACACAAAGTGAAACCTGCTGCTGTAATCTGCTGGGTTAGAAACAAAAAAAACTCTTACAATTTCCTCAGCTTTGATATATCTGCCCCTTTATAAATCCTTTACAGCGGATCAACAGAATGAAATCACCAAGGTTTGTAGAGAGGAGTCATTTAAGCATTCATTAATAAAAAGGATAAAGCCAATAAATAGTTATTTTTCAAATAGGAAACACATTGAATGAAGCATTGATCCGGGGTTTCCTCAATCTAACTAATGCTGATCATCAAACTGCAGAGACTAAGGGATGTTCCATATAATGTAGACTATTTGGTCCACTGACTTCAGCTTTTATGTCTTTTTTCAAACCCCAACTTTTCAGGATGTATTCTTTTCAAGAGCAAATATGCAGCTCTTCCTTTACATATTTCTTGTTCCAAGCACTGACCAGTGCATGCAAGCCATCTAATTGCATAAATAATAAGCATTTGAGACTGTATTAAAAATAATCTGAAAGACTTTTTCTACTTTTATACAATGCATGAGTAATTAAAACAAAGACAACCAATAAAAAAACAGGAGGGTTTTGGTATAAATACTTCTCTTCAGTAACACTAATGGTACGAACCTTTTATTTGCCCTGTTGCCCTCTCATTAATTAAATCGGTTGACTACTTCTATTTTGATTGTTCTTGGTTAACTAATAATAACTGTGCATGTAGCATATTTATAGCGCTTAAAGGCGGCCTGTTTGATTTAAATAAACATAATGAAACTGTAGAGATAAAACTGATCCTCGGCAATTTAGATCGACACAATGACCAGATTTATTTGACGCCCTCAGATTTTCTTTTAAAATAGTTTCTAAAAAAAAAAATGACAGCCCAAACCAGACAGCAGATCCAACCTTATTAAAACAACAGTTAGTTAGTAATCCCCCATTGTTTTCATGCAGTCATACCTGCGCAGTGCAGAAGGAAAACGCCAACCAAAATGCGCTCAGTCCGCATCTCAGTCCGGAGAGGTCACGTTTTCCCAAAAAATCCGCGGCATTTACCCGGATGGGACACCTGGCCGTGGACAGATGTTTCTCTTAACTTGATGGAAATCAGCAGAGACAAATAAACTTTCTCCCAAGAAAATAAAGAAAGGCTTGTCTCGGAGAGGTTAGCTACCACTGTCTATCTAGCCTTTATAAACTGAATGATTTACCAGGTTTCCGTGTTCGGCACAAGGAATGTGACCTCACTCGTTTGATCACATAACACCTGAGCAGGTGTAGACCTTCCCATTCTTAGCAGTCCTGCTTCTTACCTTCCGGCTGGTGAGTGTTTCACAGCCAACATTTTTATAGCCCTGTTTATGAAATAGTACTGCAATAAATCACTAAAGATGATTCGTCCCTCCAAGGTCAATAAATCATTGTGTGAACTGACACAAATGTGTAAAAAACTGGAGTATCATCGAGAACTTCACAAAAAGTGGAACTCTTAAAGTATGCAGAATACAGTGTGATATATTTATCATTTTTATATCAGGGAACAAATGCATCTTTTTTTTCAGCTATGTCCTCAAGGATCCATTTCACTTGTCTGTGCAGAAATTATTTGATTTCTTAATAGCAAAACCTAATCAAGAACATTAAGAGCTTTTTTGTCCTTTTTACTGTTCTCTGTATTAACTATGAAGATGAACTCTAAGGCCAAGGCATCCATCTTTAACCACTGAAATTGTAAGAATTGAATAGTTTCTCGCACTTTCCTCTCAGGCCTATTTAGACACGTGCAACAGAAATTATGCGTGCAGAAAAAACGTCTGTGTGTACACAATTTCAGCTGCAAATTTATTTTAAGTTGCAATAAATTAAACCTAGCAATGCAAACATAAAGATCGTTACAGAAAATGAACCAATAGCCTTTTCTAGGACACCTAGTGGACAATATTTTAATTGCCACTACCTTTCTGTCAAATCAGTTTCTGTTCAAAACAGGTAAAAAACAAATTTAAAATATTTAAATAAGACACTTTTTTATATGATATAGTTTTTGTACATGATCCAATATAATCATGAATATTCGTATACGTTACAGGTTTAAAGTTAATAAAGACAGCGGAACATTTCGTCTTGTGCCTCAAAAGCGTCCGGGTCGTTTTAGTCGTGGCACCGTGGTTAGCATTTAGCTTGTTGACATCTGTGCGCTTCCCTGATGGGGTGAACAGTTTTATTTGTGTGATGTCGGAGTGAAAATAACCGATCTTTAAAGTGGCAAACATGGCACTTTCGATGGAGACGCAGCTGCAGAGCATCTTCGAAGATGTTGTGGTAACACGCATCTTTACAAACGGATTCATTGACGAGCTAACATCACTTAGCATTTCACTTCATGTTAGCCTTTTTCATGCAAATCACACAGTGATCTCGCCGTACATTTGACCAAAGAAACACGGTTACATATTGATGCATGAATAAACGTTGAGATATTTTCGAGTCGGTGGTGATTTCCCCCCATAATCTGCAGGAATGGTTGTTTTGGGACATATATAGCATTTAGTTATGCTATTTTTTTAAGCAAGTCAAAATTTCAGTATAAATTAGCTTAAAAGCATGTAAGACTCTGTGATTTCAATTAATTATTAATCTTTCCTGTATTCCTCAGAAAACTGAGATGATAGAAGAGGCGTTTGCAGGGTAAGGCTCCAGATTTATGTTTACACATACAGCACAATCCTAAATTATTCATTCCCCTTGAACCTTTTTTTTAGATTTTACACGTTACAACCACAAACTTTAATGCATTTTATTTGGGCATTATGTGACTGACTAACACAAAGTAGTGCGTGAAGTGGAAGGAAAACTTGGAAGAGTGTTATTGTTGATAGAAAGCTGTAAGAGGTCCTGTTAGGGTAGGAACACTGAAACACATCTTCCCCATGTTGAAATCTGGCAGTGGCAGCGTCATGGTGTGTGGATCCTTTTCTTCAGTAGCGACAGTAAAGATTGTCAGAGTTAATGGGAATGGAGCTCTGTATAGGAAAATCCTGGAGGAAATCCTCTTAGAAGCTGCAAAATACTTGAGACAAGGGCAGATTTTCACTTTCCAGGAGGGCAATGACCCTAAACATACAGCCAGAGCCACAAGTAAAGACTTTTTAGGTCAAACCAGGTTCATGTTTTAGAATGGCCCAGTTAAAGTCTAGACCTAAATCCAGTTAAGAATCTGAGGCGAATCTTGAAAACTCATGCTCACAGATGCTCTCCATCCAGTCTGATGAGATTCTGTTCTAGTATCTAGATGTTTAAAGCTACCAGAGACATTGTTACGTAAGGAAGGCTGCTAATAAAATGCATGCCACACCTTTCATTTAGTTTTTTGTAAGAAACTTTGAAAAAAATACTTCCTTATTACAAATAAGCACTACTTTCGTTGATCTTTGACATATCATCCCAATAAAATACACTTTAGTTATCAGTTGTTACATGAAAAAATGTGAAAGAGGTAATGGGGTATGAATACTTCACCATAGTACAGGGTACATAATTAAAGGTTAGACTGAGTTAGTCAGTGTTTTACATCTGGACAGACCACGTTATGTGTTATCTAAAAATGTGCATGTAAAAAATCCGGAGTTTTGTTTTTTAGGATGTTCATGGATACTCCAGAGGATGAGAGGACTAAACTGATAAGCTGTCTCGGAGCCTTCAGGCAGTACTGGGGAACTCTGCCACAGGTTTCTACATTTTCACTTTTGAAATCATCCCTGAACCAAACATTAGCGTACATTAGCTTCTTTTTTCCAACTGCCTCCACATCTTTCTGCAGGAGTCTCATGAGCAGTGTGTGCAGTGGATAGTGCGCTTTATCCATAGTCAGCACAGTCCCAAGAGGATCTCATTCCTGTACGACTGTCTGGCGATGGCTGTGGAGACCAGTTTGTTAACGCCCAGGTCAACACACACTCACTTATTCAAGCCTGATTACAGAAGTCCTTCAGAATTCCTAATTATCTGTCTAATTAAATTGAAATTTTCTCTTAGGATGGTGTGTGTTGCCCTGATTAGCTCCGACAGCTTGGAGTGGGAAAGGACTCGCCTGTGGGCCTTAACTTTCAAACTTATTCGGAAGATCATCGGAGGGGTGGACTACAAGGTCTCTGACACACAAAAGCATGCATGATAAGGAACTGTTGCCATACTGTTTAGTGTTAACGGTGTAATATCAAGGCTCAGAGTTATTCTCCATTTTAAGGTTTGTGGAATAATGTTTGTTTAAACTGAGGTGCTAAATCTGGAACTATGTTTTGAATTATAATCCAGGGTGTTCGTGATCTGCTGAAAGCTGTTCTGGATAAAATCCAAACCATCCCCACCACTGTCAGCTCAGCTATTGTGCAGCAGCTTCTGGCAGCTAGAGAGGTACTCAATCAGTCCCTTTTTCACGCATTTCTCTATCTTTCAGTGCTTTTATTTGTCAATGCTGCAAATGCGTCACATTTTGTTCTTTATATCCGGCTCTGTTGCAGGTAGTCGAATATATCCTGGACAGAAACGCCTGCCTGCTGCCAGCCTACTTTGCTGTCACAGAAATCAGAAAACTCTACCCAGAGGGACAACTCTCACATTGGGTAAACGTGTTCCTTAAAACATAGTGCTGCACAGTATTAGAAAATCATTTAATGACGACATTGTATTGGTCCCCTAACTGTTTCTTACCTGTTCCTCTTGTACTTTTGTCGACCCTCAGCATCTTTGGCGCTGTAATTTGAGTCAAAAGGGGTCATCTAATGCAGCAAGACTGCATCCAACAGGCTAAATATTACTTGCATGCAACAGTGGCTGCTTTCCAGGCAGAGCTTCGCAATATTAATTTTGCACACACTGATATTGCAAAAAGGATATATGTTTGATATTTTGTGCAGCTCTTTTGTAAAACTATTTTTGCTATTTTGTTGGGTGGGGCTGATGTCTTTTGTCAGAGCATAATAATAATCTCTGTCTGTGTGACTCTTTCTCATTTGTAGCTTTTAGGCAGTTTGATATCAGACTTTGTGGACAGTTTCCGACCCACAGCCAGAATCAACTCTATATGCGGTAAGACTCTTAATTATATCTAAAATACGCAAGATATCAAGTATTTAGCATGTTTTTTCAACTTCAAAATCTTCTCGTTTTGCTTCAGAGACTTTTCTCTTCTCTTATTTTTTTTATGTATCCAGTTAAAATAATTAAGTTTAAAGAGGATCAGATAGAAGCTATAAAAACAAGTCGGATCAAGTCGGATTACCTGGTGATGAAAATGTGATGTAGGTCTTATATCAACGCTAACGGCGAGATCTGCTATCCTAACGATTTGTTCATTTTTGATGTATGAAGCCATGAAACTTAAGTACCAAATAAAAAAAATATTCAAAGCAATTTATGTCAAAATTAGATAAAAAGAGTTTTTAGTGTAGAAGTCTAAACAAGTAAAATCCCGGTTAAACAGAGCTAGATATAAGTAGGACACTGAAAATGCTTCTCATGCTCTCATCTCATGCTTACAGAAGAGTCTTGCTGCTGTTCCAGCAAAAGGAAAATTAAACTGTATCATTTATTTTTATTATTTTTATTGAACTATACCACTCTTGATGTGCTAATTACTTGTTTTTTACATCTAACTATAGAAAGTAGTTATTGTTATAACAAGAGAAACATTGAACATTCTCACAACATGGTGTTAAATAATATATTAAGTTGACCTGAACACCTTTTAATTATTTGTTTATTTATCGCAGGACATATTGTTATCGCAGTATCGCAGTTCTCCCAATATTGTGCAGCCCCAATTTAAATATTAAATATGGTTCTGTCTGTTCTAGCTTTGTGAAACTGCCTTCTGTATGACCTCATGTTTTTACACCTTTATGTGTGTATAAATGCTCAGTAGAATACTGACCTGGTTAAAAAGGCCCCATGTACCAGCAGTGCTGATCATTTTGGAGTTTTATACTTTAACAGGTTGGTTGTTTTTTTTTTTAGTCTTTTTCTTCCTCTTTTGTGTATGCAAAATATCTGTCTGCTAGGATATATTTTATACCGACCATTTAGCAATCTGTCTTTTTGTTTTTTTGGCGACGTGGCTGCAATAAATAATATCCACCAACAGGAGATCAGTCATTTATTTTGGTTTGATCAAACCTCATAATCTGCTGGGATGTAATATGAGATCTTTACATCTCTGATGATTCATACCAACATTTTGTTCCCTGATGTTGCCGGTCAGATTAAAACAGTTTATTCCTTTTCTGCTGTTTCCTCATCCAAAGTTTACAGAATCGCATTAAACCATTTTCCATGGTCAGTCATTATCTCATCATATTTTTCAGTATAAATATGTTGTGATAAAGAGAAAAAACATTTGCCAATAGAGTATAAATATTTAGCATTAAAGTAAGAGGTTTTGTTAGAACTATTGTAATATATAATGAATTAAGAAAAAAAAAACCTTGTAATGTGACACAGTTTGGTTTTTCCATTTTGTATTAATAAGGTTTTATTTATTATCAGTCACTGCGTCTTTGTGGTCACCATATAGAGCGGGATGCTTTCAGTTTCCTGTTCAAAATAAGCAACTATACGCGCTCTCTGTTTGCAAAGAAAATGCATTTACGCATCATCGGCTGCCTGTTTGAGAATGAGGCGGAGAATCAGCAGCGTATCGACTCGTTAGATAAATCTTTAAATCAGATAATTAACGTTTTGTTTGCCAACAGCCTCACAATGGTTTGAATAACAAGCTCATTGCCAAAGGAAGGTGCACTATGCATGTTCTTTGCTTAGCAGAATCCAACTCCTTCCTTACCTGAACCTAAAGTTGTGATTAAACATGAAAGATTTTATGTAAACTGAATAGGATCAGAAAAATCTTCATTTCCTAAATGAATGTGATTGTCAGGGAATAACTTTTACAGCTGCCTCATTACTCTTATATTAATGTTCATAAATTTTTGTTGAAATCTGCCATATTTACTCTGTGTGTTTGTATATCGGCAGGACGGTGTAGTCTGTTGCCGGTGGTGAACAACAGCGGGGCCATCTGCAACTCCTGGAAATTAGACCCCACAACGCTTCGCTTCCCTCTGAGGGGGATGCTGCCTTATGACAAAGTAACATCCACGTGCACAACTTATACAATGAATTGCAAAAGTATTGACAACCCTTGACCTTTTTCACATTTTGTTATGTTACAGCCATAAACAAACTTCAGTGTATTTTGGGTGGGGGGGTTAAGTTATAGTTCAACACAAATTGCATGATTGCCTCCGGAAAGTAAAATGACGCATGCAGATTAAAATCTGGATAATGTGGCATACTGTTGTATTCAGCCCCCTTTACTTTGATGCTCCTAATCAAAATCTAATGCAGTCTATTGATTGCAGAAGGGAATAAAGTGGTATTAATGCTTTTGCATGGTCCCATCTATATGCATCCACAGTTCACTCTGATTGGCTCTTTCTGAAGCATGTTATGTCTGTTGTTTTTATTTTTGATGTTTTATAGGACCTGTTTGAGCCTCAGACTGGCTTGCTCCGCTATGTGCTCGAGCAGCCGTACTCCAGAGAGATGGTGTGCAACATGTTAGGACTCAACAAACAGGTACAACACTCTCTTCATCTTTTTTTGCCTTTTTTTTCCCTGTATTTTTTTTAATCATATTTCCACTTATTTCTGTTTATTCTGTTAGTTTGTACTTTTTTAAAACACCCCCCCCCCCCCCCCCCCCCTCATAAATTTTTTTTTTGATCCTTTCTCCCTCCTGCCTTGGTCCTCTATCCTTGACACCCTTCCCACCTTTCTTTTGTCATCCTTTCCATAAAGCTGTATGAAGCCACGTAATGCAATGCTCTGAGCTTGTCCCATAATGCACTTATGTCAGGATTCCCTGTTGGGTTCATCCAGTTTCAGCTCAGCCCAGATCCCTTGATTTCACCCGCTCATTCAGTCCAAAGAGTGTGGTAGCACCAATCCATAATTAATGCAGCATACGGGTCTCCGCTGAGATTCAGTGTGTGTTTTTATTTAAGGCGGCTGAGTTAAGGCTAAACTGTGCTGAACAAACCGTGAACATCCTACTTGTAGCTCCTTAGTCACCACTTTCTCTTTGTCCCCCCCCCCCCTTCCCGTCCTCTTTGTTTCTTTCCTGTTTCTCCCTCTTTTGTCCTCTGGTTGTCTCTTGTGTTTGTCTGTCTCTCTGCCATGCGCTCTCTAGACTCTGAACATTGCCCAGGTATGTCGTTGTTCCTCTTCTGGTTACACGACCTGCCAACTAACTGGCTCTCTGACGCTTAGATTTTCCTTGTTTTTAGGCACACAAAAAAAAAAGTGGATAAAGAAAGAAAGTCTAATGGAGCGATTCAGAATTGCAACAGTGCTTGAAATGTACACAGAAGGGGTTCATATGGATATATTTGTCTTTTAAATGAATGTTGAACAGCTTTTATACTCCAAAGAAACACCAAGTAGATGATTTGACTTTTATGCAACAACAAAGGCCGTGGGCGATACAGTGTCTTGCGAAATGTTTTGCATTCCCCTAAATGTTTTCAGTTTTTCTTACGTTATAACCAAAAACACAAAGTAGCGCGTAATCATAAAATGGTTAATGATTCATGATTTTCTCATTTGTGTTTGCAGAGCAAATGCATTTAGGACCACGTTTCACTTTAGTTCCAGCTGCAAGTCTTTGGGAACAGTTTCTACTAGCTTTGAACATCTAGAGACTGAAATGTTTGCCCATTTGTCTGGGCAAATAGTTCAGGCTCACCAAAGACTAAAATGTGTTTTTATTAAATTTGAATTATTCCTCTTAGAAGCAGTAAGTCTGCTCTGTTGAGGCTGCGCCTTTTAATCACTTTACTTCATGGGATTTACTTGTTAATGTTTATTGTACTTCTTTTGGAATATTCTATTATTGAGAGATTCAGATTCTGATCATCTCTGTTAAAAACCTCCAGGTTATTCTGGGTCAGACGTATGTCTTTCTTGAAAACAGCATATTTATTTCCAGCTAACAGGCTTTACATTAGGTATTTTCTACTTAAAAAAACCCTGCTGTTAACACTTCAGGTGCTGTTGCACTGCATGTGTGGATGTAGTCTGGTGCTTGCCTGTTGTCAGCAAGGTCCTCGTGTGCTTTTTGTCATGCCAACCTGGGCAAAACTCTAACTTCCATACTAAGGACTTGTCATCTTTCCTATTTATTTATTTGTTTATGTGTAATAGATTGCAACAACCTTGCAGATAACAGGAACCACTCACAGTACTTCATGACCTTTAGACAATGACTAAACATGATTATATAAGCAGTGAAAGAGGAAGCTGGTTTTTAAATATATCAGGTGGCCAGAAGGAGCAGGAAGTCGATGCTCTTAACAGAAATAGATATAAAGTAATGGACTCCCAGAGGTTAGGTTATTGTTGGATAATGGGTCTTTTTCAGACAGTAATGCTTGTTTTATTACACTCATTTGTGATTGACAAATTCAAGCTAAACTGAATTTTAAAAATGGTTAATATCTCTCTACCAGTTTCTACCCTAAACTACTTCAACAGTGTATTCTGGTAGATTGTAGCCATTTAGTCTGGTAAATGATTTAACGAGGCCTTGAAAGAACCTAAAATCAGACCTTTCACTGAATAGAAAATAGTCTGCAAGTGGAGGGCATTCAAAATGAACTGTGAACTTGGAAACATCTGGTCATGCGAGTAAGTCCACCCTGAAAGCGGAACGCAAGATGCTAAAAGAAGTCTGCAAAAGCACTGATAGGTCATCAAGGAATCATCGAGAAGTAGTGGAATAGTTTGACCACTGCCTGATTAAAAAGCCAAGGGACAGTGGGAAGGGAAGGATAACCTTATCAGCTTGACTGAATGTGTGAGTGAAGTGCATTAAAGTAGAAGGCACAAAAAACTTCATGTGGAAGACCAGCTGTTTCCCTGAGTCAGTCTGTAGTGTTTGATCGTTGTTGGTTTTTTTTTGTTTCCCGGGTCAGGAAAGGAATGCTTTTCCCTGTTTGGGTGTCTGCCTTGTTGACTGAGCACTGACCTGTGGTACAACCATTAAACAATGTGCTATAAACAAAGGGCACAAGTTGTTAAATGCTTTTAATTGGTTTGCTGGAGCTGTGCGGACATGGCTGTTGGTGAGCTACAGGACCCAAGAGAAAAGTCAGATGTGAGGGAGGCTTGAAGGCTCTGTTGTATGCGGATGATCACACACATTTGTCTGTGACTGATAAGTGTTGACGATAAACTGCTGTAATAGCTTGGGCCTTGTATAATTCAGTGCTTTTGGTTGATTTAGGAGCTTATCAGTGAGAAGAAATATGCTACATTAATTGACTTTTCATTCTTATGTTCAGTGATGGAGATTGTAAAGCAATTATTGGGCTGATTTAATTGTTGTTTTTTGGAGTAATCTAGATAAACTATGTGGGTGATTTTCAGACATTTCACAGATGCTACACCTCTCCCTTTCTCTGTCCCTTTGTTGCTTTCTTTACCCCTGTGTGAGCATGGAAAAGAGGTTGTACCAATAGCTGGATCAAAAATAAATAAAAAAAACAGGAAAACATTTTCAATGAGAAAGCAAAGGACAGCCTCCTCTTCTTCCTCCAAATTTCATCTCTCCCCCCCTGACTGCCTCTCCAGACCTTGCAGTTCTGCATGCAGGAACGTGTCACACCTTGATTAGTTGCCGTGCTTTTCAGTGACATTTTGTGCTGTGTCGTGTTGTGTTGTGTTGTGCTGTTCAACACAATCTGTGTCCGAGTTATATAGGAACTCCCAGAGGTTTCATATGACATCCTAACTGTAGAGATCTTCACCCGTTCTACTCTGTCAGCAGGTCCTAAAGAGGACTTATTTTATACACCACATCTTTCACAGCTTCAAACTTTAAATAGGACTGCATCTGTTGGTGTATAGGCCAACAGTACAGTTTCATTGATTTTCACAACCCCTATTTCGCACCATTAAAGTATAGTATTTAGGCCATAAGCATTACAATGTATTTAAAACAGAAAAATAAAACCAGAAGGTTCAGGTTATTTGTAGGAATGTCCTGGTCCACCAATATAGCTTATTAAAGTTTATTTTTGCCATTTTAGTCTATCTATTGTTAATTTACTGTATTTACGTAGAGTTTCTCTTGTTCTTTTAGACATGTTGATTTCTTTTTGAATCTGGAGCTTTGTGGCTAAGTTGAATTTGCCACAAAGTACTTAAATTAACTCACTCTCCTGTGCCGTTCTGGATGCTTTAGTCTAGCTTTTTGTTTGTCAGTGACAGATATTTTACCCCAATAGGAGTGTTTCTCTGAAGGTATATCTAATTTGACACGTACAGCAATAGCATTCAAAAAAACTCCCATCTTACTGCTGTTTATGTTGTTTTCATGCGTAGCAGTTAGTTGATGTTAGCATGTTGTAATATGACACGTTCTGTTTTGCTGCATTTGATTTGTCCCATAAGTTGGAGCTCAGATCTTGGAATGACTCCACAACCGAGTTGAGTGTTGTAGTTTCAAGTTGGAAACGGTTACATTTGCCAAGTCGATAACACAATATTTTTCTCCGATTTATGCATTGAAATAGTCAATGAGGTTCAAGCCGGCAAAAGTGCCAATAAATAACTTTCACTGCATGCTGTATGCACGGCAGCCATACTGGACACAAAACTCTGGGTTGCTCAAAAAGCTCAGACTTTCCCAGTCGGAATTCTAAGAGGGCGTTGTTGTTTTTCTGACTAAGAGCTCCCCCTTAAGTCGGAAATCTGACTTGCAGCCACCTTTTCCTGGCAGTATCCAATATACCTGCCGCCGGTTTGTATTTGATTCATCAAGCGGTACCCAAAGTGCTGTAAAATATTCATTTTTGAACATTTTACTTTAGTGTTTGAAGGCATAGCATGGAGAGAAATACAATGTTAGGGTTGGCTTGTGTTGCTAAGAGGAGTTGGCATTCAAATAAATTCCAAATCCCAGTCGTTTTCCGATTTGTAACCACAGTTGCACCTCAGGTGAGGCAGTTATCAGCAGTAAAACAAAGCAAACACAGCCCATCTTTTTAATATAACATATGTCAGTGCAATTCCAGTTAATGGTCTCCGAACAATAAAGAAAAAAGCTCCTCTCCAGGTTTTAAACTTTGCACTTTGCTTTGAACAACATAAACACATCCAAAGCAGTAGGTCGTCTGACAGACAAACAGGAAGCTGCAGCAGCCAGTACAGTCTTTCTCTTACTGTGAGCATTATTGTGCAGGGTGTAAAACAAAACACAGATTCAGTAGATCAATGAAATAACACGTTAAGCCTGTATGACGGTTTGACGAGCCATGAAAAGGCAGACAGGTCACCAGCAACAGAATTTTGGAGTTTAATCAGAGACTGGATTGGATCAGGACATTCCTTTTTAAACTAAAAGAAATATTTAGGAAAACAGTATAAAATGAGCAGGAGAAGAACAGATGTAAAATATATTTTGGAGGAATTGTGCATAAACCCACTGACAGCGTGGGGCGTTAACATCCCTTTATTCAGCTACCAGTACCGCCTATTTTATATTCCTGCTTCCTCCCTGTTTTTCTCTTTTATTTCACTGTTTTCCCCCACTCTTCTACCCCTTTTTAAAAAAAAAAGATATTTGTCTTTATACCCCAAAGAATAATTATATATTTTTATAAATTTCAATTCAAATTTTAACCTGAACTACCTAATATACTGTTACCTAGTATAAATATAAACTGAAACTCTGTATTTTTATGCAGGTGAATTTTACATTTACTTAATTTATTTTATCACTGGGCATTTAAATAATTACTCAGTGTGCACTTAAATCATCCCGTGGTAAAGATGCACTTTTGTTACTGGTTTGTTTATGTCATACGACCCAATCCAGATAAGGTTTTTTGCCTGTGCATTAACATTTAAATTAAGTTTAAATTTTGAGAGCAACTCAGTAAGAGGGACGAGGGAAGCTACAGTAGAACCTCAGAAAGATGCAGTCCTGCATGAGAGGGATTGAAATATATTTTCTGAGTCTGTGTTTAATAATGGCTGTGGCATGTGAAACCTTAGTTCAGTTGTATTAATATTCCCGTCTGTTTTAACCTGACTTTGTTCTCCGCTCTTTAACTCTCCACTGCTCGCCTTGCAGCAAAAGCAGCGATGCCCGGTGTTGGAGGAGCAGCTAGTGGACCTGGTGGTGTACGCCATGGAGCGCTCAGAGACCGAGGAGCATTTCGACGCCGACATCGGAGGAACGAGCCAGTTGCTTTGGCAGCACCTCTCCTCCCAGCTCATCTTCTTTGTGTTGTTTCAGTTCGCAAGCTTCCCTCACATGGTGCTCTCTTTGCATCAGAAGGTACGACGGCTTCCGTGACCAATGTTGGTGCTTGTGTCCTTATTACTGAGAATATGAATGTATGCAGTGGATCTCCGGAAACTTGTGAATCATTGCATTTAGCACAGTTGGGTTGGAGTGAATACATGGCAGATTAAGTGTTGATTTAACTATCTCGGCAGTCTTAACATGGTTTCTGTGCAGTCTTGAAAAGTTAAGAAGTTTGATTTTTATCTTTTTTTAAACTTTAGAGAACTGTGGAAAAAAATAATTGAGTTTAGGGGACTCCAGCATCTGTAGAATTTCATTTTTTAAAAGCCAGAAAAATCAAGAAACCTGAATTTGGAATAATCTATAATTTTGACTTGGAAAATATTTACGAACCCTGTTTAATAGTACATGTTATAGAGAGAGAAGCTTACATTCGGTACGTTGATGCACAGCCAGCGTCCTATTGAATTTTAAAGTGTCTGAGTTATGATAAAAGGCTATATGACAAGGATTTGGAAAGAAATCATAGCTTTTATTATCCATCTTTTTCTCAGCCACTCTTTCTCTTTAGCTTGCAGGCAGAGGTCTTATTAAAGGGAGAGATCACCTGATGTGGGTCTTGCTGCAGTTCATATCAGGCAGCATTCAGAAGAATGCCTTAGCTGACTTCTTGCCAGTCATGAAACTGTTTGACCTGCTTTACCCAGAAAAAGAGGTAAATAAAAGTGAACCAGTGCATTTAATTTTTTTGTCTTCCTTTTCGATTTTAATCTTAATCTTTTAACTGTAGCATTTAACAATATGTTTATTTTTATTATTTTTTTTACTTTTTCAGTGTATACCAGTTCCTGACATTAGCAAGCCTCAGTCGACCCATTCCTTTGCCATGACCTGCATCTGGATCCACCTGAACCGCAAAGCTCAGAACGACAACTCCAAGCTACAGATACCCATACCACACTCTCTCAAACTGCACCATGAGTACATATATTTAACATCGGAAGTCCCAAAATGTAAATGCCTGTCTCAGTTTATCAGTTTACTAATTTTAATTGTCTTCATCTTAGGTTTCTCCAGCAGTCGCTACGCAACAAAAACCTGGTCATGTCCGATTATAAGATCGCCTTGCTGTGTAACGCCTATAGCACCAACTCTGACTGCTTCTCTCTGCCAATGGGCGTCCTGGTGGAGACCATTTATGGAAACGGATCCATGAGGATCAACCTGCCCGGCACCAGCTGCATGGCGTCGGGATCGGTCACTCCGCTGCCCATGAACCTGCTGGATTCTCTCACAGTGCATGCAAAAATGAGGTAGCAGAAAAATCAAAAGAGGACAACACATTTACCGGATGTGGATTTCTTTAACGTATGTGTCTGCCTGTCTGTCTTCAGCCTGATCCACAGTATCGCCACACGTGTGATCAAACTGGCCCATGCCAAGTCCAGCGTCGCCCTGGCTCCTGCACTAGTGGAAACATACAGCAGGCTTTTGGTCTATATGGAGATCGAGTCATTGGGCATCAAGGGATTTATCAGTAAGTCTTCACTTCATTTAAATTTTGACATAAGATGAACTAAAATGGGATTTTAATCGTTTTAAAGGTTCTTTATTGAACCAGTATACTAAACTTTGCAAAAGCTCTTAATGTTTTGAACCTTTAGCCACATCTCCCTACACACTCAAGGTATTATGTTTGCATTTTGACACAAAGTAGCACATAATCCTGACATGGAAGTTGAATGATACTCTAAACACACCATCTCTACATTAAAGCATGGTGGTGGCAGCATCATGCATTATGGGATGCTCAGGGAAACGCTCCTGTTAAAACAGATCCGTATATTATGATTTATTAACATTGTTATATTTTGTGACAGTTGATGAAGACAGCAGATTTTAGCTGTTTTGCCTTAAAGTTTATAAAATGTCACCACCAAGTAATGTTTTTTTGTGAGCAAGACTAACTTAAAACAAACTGAGAATTGTTTAGTTTCTTTATGTTTTAAGGGGGGAAAATTGCTGCAATTTGAGCAGAAATAAATGTCAGTGTGCAAGAACTATGATGATCTTATCTGTTCAGGTCAGTTGCTGCCCAACGTGTTTAAATCTCACGCGTGGGGAATCCTTCACACGTTACTGGAGATGTTCAGCTACAGGATGCATCACATCCAGCCGCACTACAGGGTTCAGCTACTAAGTCATCTACACAGCCTAGCTGCAGTGCCCCAGACCAACCAGAATCAGCTGCATCTATGGTAACTTTATCCAGTGTTATTTGAGATAATAACAAGGAAATGTAGTTATTTTGCAGCCTGCAGGTTTTCTAAGTAAAAAGCTGTAAGAAATAAGTTGCCCTTAAAGGCAGATAGCAAAAGTAGATGGAATAAAAATGACAACCGCGAGAGGTAATAAGAAAGATGTTCTAGCTGTGTCCTTAGATCTTAAAAAAGCCTTTTAGACTGTGGGTGATAAACATTACCAAGGAAACGGCAAATACTCAGTATGAGAGGGGCAGCAATTTGGTTAATAAGTTATATGGAAAAAATAGATTCCAGGATATCTAAAGAAACGATAGAGATTAGAAATTACCAACATTTCAAAAGGGGTTCCTCGGGGTTTAGTGCTGGGATCTCCGTTATTGAATACCCATTCCAATGAGGCTTGTTTGTCAGGTTAAAAGTACCTCTTAAAAATACCACCCTTTAAGCAGGTGCTAAACATACTTTTCATTAAGCCCACGTGTTTTTTCTGTAATATTCTAATCTTCTAAGAAATTAGACGGTTTTTTTATCAGCTATAAACGGCAAATCATCATAATTAAAAGAAAAAAAGGCTTGAAAACAACATGTCTGTTTGTTATTACTCTATATAATTTTAGTGAATTGAGTTACTCAAATAAATGAACTTTTCAATAATAGTCTAATTTATTAAGTGGCATCTGTATAATTTAATGTGGAAAGGCAGTAGAACAGTAACCGTGCTGTTGCGCACTGTGAAAGTATACACCTGAATGATTTGTGTCTCTTTCCTCAGTGTTGAGAGCACTGCTCTGCGGCTGATCACAGCTCTGGGGAGTTCAGAGGTCCAACCTCAGTTCACTCGCTTCCTCAATGACCCGAAGACGGTCCTGTCAGCTGAGTCAGAGGAGCTGAACCGAGCTTTGATCCTCACGCTGGCCAGAGCCACACATGTGACCGGTACTTTCCAGTGGACTTTGTCTTCAGATCTTTTCTTTTCTCTTGAGTAATTTTGTCCCTTTTTATTTAAGTTCTGGCTTCAGTATCGCTTATGGTGACGTGTTTTCTGAACTCAAAGGCCACCTGCTCTGTATACTTGTAGATTTTTTCACCGGATCCGACTCCATTCATGGCACCTGGTGTAAAGACATCCTCCAGACCATCATGAGTTTTACACCTCACAACTGGGCATCACACACTCTGTCCTGCTTCCCAGCTCCTCTGCAGGTGCCACGCTTATCCCTCTGCAGGTCTGACATGGATTAAACAACTAATTAATATTAAATAATACCGCTGTTTGTGATCCAGGCGTTCTTCAAGCAGAACAATGTTCCTCAGGAGTCTCGATTCAACCTGAAAAAGAACGTGGAGGAGGAATACAGGAAGTGGAAGTCAATGGCCAATGAGAATGACATCATCACACACTTCTCCATGCAGGGCTCTCCTCCCCTGTTCCTGTGTCTCCTGTGGAAGATGCTTCTGGAGACGGATCGCATAAACCAGATAGGATTCAGGTCTGGAGACACTGTTTGTATTAAGAGTGCATGCTGTCATGATCTAAAACCTTACATGACGTGTTCGGGCTTTCCCTCCACCCCCACATCAGGGTTTTGGAGCGAATCGGAGCTCGTGCGTTGGTGGCTCACGTGCGCACATTCGCAGACTTTCTTGTCTATGAGTTCTCGACTTCTGCTGGTGGACAGCAGCTCAACAAGTGCATTGAAATCCTGAATGACATGGTCT
Organism: Crenichthys baileyi; assembly: GCA_036173005.1. Taxonomy (NCBI): domain Eukaryota; kingdom Metazoa; phylum Chordata; class Actinopteri; order Cyprinodontiformes; family Goodeidae; genus Crenichthys; species Crenichthys baileyi. The sequence goes on along the minus strand of JAHHUM010002052.1, from coordinate 547,414 downwards.
GGAAATACAACATAGTCACCCTGGATAGACTCATCCTGTGTCTGGTGAGAACTTTTAGAGAAATGTAGCATTGTTTATGCATACTTGCTCTTCTTGGTTCAGCGTTCTTTACTGTTCTCTTCTTTTAGGCAATGCGAAGCCACGAGGGGAATGAGGCTCAGGTTTGCTACTTCATAATCCAGCTCCTTCTGTTGAAGCCGAACGACTTTAGGAACCGAGTCAATGATTTTGTGAAGGAGAACGCTCCCGAGCACTGGCTGCAGAGCGACTGGCATAACAAACACATGAGCTACCACAAGGTGCCTGTTTAAAAAAAGTGTTTTTATTTGTCAAAATGTCGAGTCTGGAAAACTGGGTCTAGTGTTTTTCAGGATGAGAAGAAAAAGGAGAGTGGAAAAAGTTGTTTCCAGGCTTTTTTGTTTTTTATTCTGTTCTCTAAAAATGTTCCATCTGTCTGTTCTTTTGTCGAACCGTTCGTTTGTCCGTCCATCATTATGTCCGTCTGTACATACATCTGTCCTACCATCCGTCCATTTATCAATGCATCTGCGTCCTTCTGTCTGTCTATCCATCTTTCCGTCCGTCCCATTTGACACATTCTCGTGACGCTATCTCAGGTTACATATTTGTTACATAGCTATTAGGTTTCCCTACCTAATTATTTATTTTTTTTAACATTCAAATAAATTGAAATCATGAGGGTATAAAAAAGGTTTCAAAAAATCAAAAAATGAAGTCACTGAAACCTGCAGATTTCTATCCTTCCTCTTCCCCACAGTCTGAAACCTCTGTCGCATTATTTACATATATTTGTAAAACAAAGACTGAGAAGTCAGCAAAACTTGTGTTTGAAAACGTAATTTTAACATAAAAACGTGTGTATGAGATATAAGATGGAGCTAAAACGGGAGATGCTACATTGACTGCAGACTGATGTAAAATAAATGATGCTGTTTTTTCTTTATTAGAAATACCCTGAGAAGTTGTACTTTGAGGGTCTTGCCGAACAAGTGAGCCCTCCCTTGCAGCTGCAGCATCAGTACCTGCCAATCTACTTTGGTAACGTTTGTCTGCGCTTCCTGCCCGTCTTCGACATCGTCATCCACCGCTTCCTCGAGCTCCTCCCCGTCTCCAAGTCTCTGGAAACGCTGCTGGATCACCTCGGGGGACTGTACAAGTTCCACGGTGAGGGAGACCACCTGTTAGGGAAACATCAGTAAGATATTTATATAATTCGTGTGGACCAGCGTTTTTATTTGCAGGTGTCTCTTGTGTGCAGACCGACCCGTGACATACCTGTACAACACCCTTCACTACTACGAACGACATCTGAGAGACAGAACCAACCTAAAGAGGAAGCTGGTTCATGCCATCATGTCTTCATTGAAGGCAGGCTGAGAGAGGAAACACAGTTTACAACAGACATTACTGTTCAGTATGAGCAGCAGTGTTGAACCTGAAGCTTTCGTTTTGCAGGACAACCGAACCCCAGGATGGTGCCTGAGTGAGACCTATTTGAAGTTTGGCATGAATCCCAGGGAGGACAACGTCTGGATCCCTGATGACACCTACTACTGCAAGCTGATTGGGCGCCTTGTGGACAATATCCTTTAATAATCTCTGTGTCGTCTGACAGATCATCACCATAACAAGACCAGACTGATGCAGTGGGGTTCTGGGGCTCTTGGCTAATATATTTGTTACTCCTCATAATATGTCTCCCTCGATAGTTTAGAATACCAATTAAAATCAATGTTTTGTTTATTGTTCCCCAACATGTTGTTAGAATTATCTGCCAGCAAGATATAATCAGTCTCAGGGCTTTTCTGCATGCTGTGTTACGGCAGCTCATTAATTATAACGGTGAAACCTTTGCTTTATTAAAGCTAACTTTCACCTACTCCATCTTAACCCTCCTTAACTCTCGCCCCCACCCATGGCAGGAAAGTCGCCCGGCCCCTTCCCAAACTGCGACTGGAGGTTCAATGAGTTCCCCAACCCTGCTGCTCACGCCCTGCATGTCACCTGCGTGGAGCTGATGGCTCTGGCCGTGCCAGGGAAGGACGTTGGCAATGCTTTGCTCAATGTTGTGTTGAAGAGGTGCAACAAATAGAATAACTTCTTAATCAATGTGAATTGCATGCAAGTCTATGTTTTATGGCGTTATGATTGTTCTGTTTATTCATTTATTTCCAGTATTTAACCTAGTTTGTCTCATTGAGATCCAAGAAATGCAAAGGTCAAACAACAGAACTGTGATCTAAATAAAACAGTACGTAAGTAGACTTAACCTAGACTGCAGAGTTTTTACAAGGACTTCAGATTTATTGAGGTATAAAATGTTTTGCAGTTAAAGTTCAGATTGAAGATTGTTTTAGGCATCAGATGGTTTAGTTCTTTCTCTTTTAACCTAAATTTTTAAAAATCCATTGAACAAAAACTGTGATTTCCTTGTTTGCAAATAGAAAGGCATGATAAGTAAGAAAGATATTTACCCAGGTTCTCTAAAATACATAAACCAGAGGCGGAGGCAACGGCCATAGAGGAATGTCTACGAAATGGTGAGAAGGTAGAAGTAAAATTACATTTTAAAAAGATGTTTTAAAAATGAAGCAATTAACAGTGGCAACATTTTTATGGGAATTGCAACAGATTGCAAAACAGGGAAAGACTGCTCGTCATCAAGAGCTTTAGTTATTCATCGCTGGCCATCAGAAAAGGAGTGTTAGTGCTGATTTGTGTGGTTGAGATTGAAATCTTTTTCACCTTTTAGTCAACCTCTGGTTCCCAGGGAGAACATCACAGCTTGGATGAACGCCATTGGACTGGTGATCACTGCTCTCCCTGTAAGAAAACACGCAGAAAACATCAGATCATTTGAGAGTAAACAAATGGAATTCAAAAAATCTCCTCTTGCAGGAACCCTACTGGATCGTTCTCCACGACCGCATCGTCTCTGTGCTCAGCTCTCCGGCGCTGACATCCGAGACTGAGTGGGCGGGGTATCCCTTCGCCTTGTTGGACTTCACCGCCTGCCACCAAAGCTACAGCGAAATGAACTGCAGCTACGTGCTGGCTTTAACACACGCCGTCTGGCACCACTCATCCATCGGACAGCTCTCTCTGATTCCCAAGTAACGTTCCCACCTTTTATCATAGGGCATTCTGTCCCTTTAGGGGTCTCACGTGATGTAGCACTTATTTATTTGTTTGTGTAGATTCCTTTCAGAGACTCTGAAGCCCATCGTCCAGACAGAGTTCCAGCTACTTTATGTGTATCACCTGGTCGGTCCGTTCCTGCAGCGCTTTCAGCAAGAGAGGACACGATGCATGCTAGAGGTACGATTACAGAACCACTATTAGCTGACAAATACAACCAATGGTCATATCTAATATTTACCTTTGGTGTAACACCTTTCTGAGTCATTCACTTATTTAGATTTTTATGCTCATGTGAATGTGTTTGTGTTAAAGATTGGGGTGGCCTTCTATGAGATGCTGCAGGCCGTCGACCAGCACTGCCAGCATCTCAGCTACATGGACCCGATCTGTGATTTTCTCTACCACATCAAGTACATGTACACTGGAGACAGCGTGAAGGAGCAGGTGAGTTTGTGTCGGAGATGACGACAAGAGACTGAGTCAGTGTTCATCTGATCAAAACATCTGATAATGTAGCTGGAACTCCGCTGTTGATCACAGTTAACCTAAACAAATAGCTGAGAAAACACTGATTAAATTGTTACCTTCTCTGCAAAACATACTTTCTGTACTTCTATGATAGTTTTACCAGAAGTGATATGAGAGGTCAAACCTAGGATAGTTTTTTTTCCATCTTTTGTGTGAAAAAAATGAGTGTGAAAATCTCAGTGAATCAGCAGTTTCTGACATACCTAGACCAGCCAGTCCTACCTCCAATAACCATCCCATGTTGAAAGATGCATAAATTCCCTTTCTTCCTCATTCCGATGCTGAGACGTCTAGATGCTTAAAGGGGTTAGGTTGATTGGTTCATTTGTCTTTTTTTTAACAAGCAATTTCACAGATTTACCAAATAAAGATGATGTTGAATCTATATGTATATGATAATAAGTTTGGTTTTTTTTTTTAACTTTTTCTGAGCACAGCTGAACTTTGTTTTGTCAGATACACCAGATTCAAAGTTTTGAATTAATTTGGCATGTTTTCATATGTTTTTGCCCGTTAGGGATGACGCACCCTTGAGTTTTAAGACTGCATATGAGAACGATAGAGAAAATAAAACAATATAATAACCCTTTTAAAAAAACAGACAGTTGTCAGAGAAATCACTTGATGATATTCATTTAAGTTATCTATATGAAGGAAGTAAATCTGATGAGTTTTCACTTATTTCATCATATCTACAACATCAGAGAATAAAATATGAACATAAGATTAAATTCAAACTACTTATAACCTTCTCCATCTTCCTCCTCCTCTCCGTCCAGGTGGAGAAAATCATCATGACTCTTCGTCCGGCGATGAAACTGCGTCTGCGCTTCATCACTCACAGCAGCATGATTGAGACCTCTTCATCAGCCGCCGCTGCCGCCTCCACATCGTCTGCCTCCACCTCTTCCTCCTCCTCCGCCGGCACCCCGCAGCTGCCTCCCTCCTCACTCTCCTCCTCCAATCCCGCAGCCTCTCCCCCCTCCTCCTCACAGCACGCACACACGCCCATATAACACTCAAGGGATGGTCACGCTGGTGGACTGAAACAGGAAATCACAGCTGAATGTTTTGGTTTTGAGTTTTTGAAACATAAATTGTCGTTTTCTTATTGTTTTTGCCATTAAAGGAAAATAACACTCGGAAAGCCGATTGTGTTATTTGCATGAAACTGTAATAAAATAGTGTAGTGAAGGCAAAGTGTGAAAATTTACTGTTGTAGGAGGATCATGTGACTTTATTTCTTATTACTGTGCTATCTTTATTTTTATAGTAACTCTTTTTATATTGTATATTTTACTTAATTGGAAAAAAGCTATAAAAATGCTTTATATAACAAATATGCTGTGAGCTTTTTTTAATTTTACATTGGATCTTTCTAATAACACCTTCAAGACTTCATTTAAAATTTGTTCTTGGTTATTGAATTTAAACATCTCTCCCTTATGCACACAAATTCGTTATGTCACTGATTCTGAACTGGGACCACAGGGGACTGTACTCACCATTCCTTTTCACTAAACACCTCAGACTTTCAATTCAAGACAGACTCCTGTCATCTGCAGAAAAACTGCAGTTGTAGGGTGGATCAAGAGATGGACAAGAAGCTGAGTACAGAGAGCTGGTGGGCCGCTTTGTGGCATGGTGTGGAAACAATAATCTCATCTTGAACCTGAATAAAACAAAGGGGATGATTGTAGAGTTTAAGAGAAACAAGAATAGGTCGGACACTATTTCCATCATGTGAGAAGAAGTGGAGGTGGTGGAGGAGTAAAAATATCTTGGTGTTCACCTGGACAACAGACTGGAGTGGAGATGCAACGGTAAAGCCGCCCACAAGAAGGGACAGAGCAGACTGTATGCTGCATATCTTCTGTAAGTGTTTTGGAGAGTGTGATCTCTTCTGCCATCATCTGATAGCATAGCAGCATCAGAGCCAGGGACTTAAAAAAGCTCAACAAGCTGATTAAGAAGGCTGGCTCTGTTCTGGGGACTCCTCTGGAACCTCTGGAGATCATTGTGCAAAGAAGGATTCTTCATAAAATGAAGAACATCATGGAGAACCCTGAGCATCCTCTTCACGAGACTGTTGTAGAACTACAGAGTGTCTTCAGTCAGAGGCTTCTTCAGATCTTGTTCAGATCTGCTCCTCTGGTGCTTGGACCCCATGAAGCAATCACACTATCTAAAGAGTCTTAAAGGAACGACTCTAAACCAGTTTCTAACTTTTAGCTCTTTTTAATCTAAGTTAAGGCAGAGGAATGATTACAGAGATCAGCGCTGAGGCTCCCGTCTCGGACCGTCGCCGTCTGTTAGAGGATGACGAAGAGCCCCGATAGAAGGTCCCATACAGTTTTATATCTGGCAATCCAATGCAATGGATGTGCTCTCCCTCAGTGATTATCAGTAGACTATGTGTCACCATTGTGGTGTCTATCTGTTAGATTGTGTAGTAGCGGGTGTCCATACTTAATCTACAGGGTTTGGACAATGAAACTGAAACACCTGTCATTTTAGTGTGGGAGGTTTCATGGCTAAATTGGACCAGACTGGTAGCCAGTCTTCATTGATTGCACATTGCACCAGTAAGAGCAGAGTGTGAAGGTTCAATTAGCAGGGTAAGAGCACAGTTTTGCTCAAAATATTGAAATGCACACAACATTATGGGTGACATACCAGAGTTCAAAAGAGGACAAATTGTTGGTGCACGTCTTGCTGGCGCATCTGTGACCAAGACAGCAAGTCTTTGTGATGTATCAAGAGCCACGGTATCCAGGGTAATGTCAGCATACCACCAAGAAGGACGAACCACATCCAACAGGATTAACTGTGGACGCAAGAGGAAGCTGTCTGAAAGGGATGTTCGGGTGCTAACCCGGATTGTATCCAAAAAACATAAAACCCCGGCTGCCCCAAAACACGGCAGAATTAAATGTGCACCTCAACTCTCCTGTTTCCACCAGAACTGTCCGTTGGGAGCTCCACATGGTCAATATACACGGCCGGGCTGCTATAGCCAAACCTTTGGTCACTCGTGCCAATGCCAAACGTCGGTTTCAATGGTGCAAGGAGCACAAATCTTGGGCTGTGGACAATGTGAAACATGTATTGTTCTCTGATGAGTCCACCTTTACTGTTTTCCCCACATCCGGGAGAGTTACGGTGTGGAGAAGCCCCAAAGAAGCGTACCACCCAGACTGTTGCATGCCCAGAATGAAGCATGGGGGTGGATCAGTGATGGTTTGGGCTGCCATATCATGGCATTCCCTTGGCCCAATACTTGTGCTAGATGGGCGCGTCACTGCCAAGGACTACCGAACCATTCTTGAGGACCATGTGCATCCAATGGTTCAAACATTGTATCCTGAAGGCGGTGCCGTGTATCAGGATGACAAAGCACCAATACACACAGCAAGACTGGTGAAAGATTGGTTTGATGAACATGAAAGTGAAGTTGAACATCTCCCATGGCCTGCACAGTCACCAGATCTAAATATCATTGAGCCACTTTGGGGTGTTTTCACGTAGTGACCTGGCCACTATCCTGCAAGAAGAATGGCTTAAAATCCCTCTGACCACTGTGCAGGACTTGTATATGTCATTCCCAAGACGGATTGACGCTGTGTTGGCCGCAAAAGGAGGCCCTACACCATACTAATAAATTATTGTGGTCTAAAACCAGGTGTTTCAGTTTCATTGTCCAACCCCTGTAAGTGTGCTGTAGGTTTCTAATCAACCCAGTTTTACCAGCTGCTCCACTATCTACCCCAGTGGTTGTGTCTAAGCAACAGTTGATAAACCTAGTGGAGACAAGTCTAACCCCACCAAACCTGTATGTGCATGATTTAGAGAAAATAGAGAGAGAAAAACAGCCTGAAGCACAGCCCCGAAAATTTTAACATCATGTGAATAGTAAAGTAGACCCCTAAGTGTTTATTTTCTTGTCCCTCTTCTTGCCCCAGCGACATCCCCAAACTCCCTTTTGGCAGGTTTAGTACCCGAAAAGGGAGTCTTTAAAATGAAAAATGAATCTTTTGTTCATCCCGGGCGATTACGCCCAATTGTAGGTAATTATCAACTGCTATTATTATATCTTTAAAGGGGCCACATAGGGTTAACAAAGGATTTTAGTCAAAAATATTTACATTATCAAAAAAATGTCCCTGTTTAGCACTTTAGAAAACTTTTACTTTAACCAGTCTCCATTTATTAAACCCAACCATCCCCTAAAAATCAACCTATAATACTTTTCATGACGGTTTAACAAATTTTCATTTAATCAATTGTATTAACATATCTGATTATCTGTAAGCTTCATACCTTTTCAATCAAATATCCGATCCTTTAAATATAACTTTAGTCATTAAGTCACGGGAAATCACTGTAAAGGATATCAGGCAGAGAGGGCCCCCTTTTCCCCTTAGGGGGTTATCCTCTGTCAATCCAGTGAGCCTGATCGGGGCCCCCTTTTTTCCCCTTTTGTTTTTGAGGGGCCCGCCCCCTTAACCATGGGGCATCTGCAGGCGGTCGGCACCCCCAGTCCCCCGAGTCCATGGGTAGTTATTCCCCCCTAAGGATGAGACCCTAAAGGTGTTTACCCTTTTGTATCAGTTTATCTTTGACTATGTGTTGATTTTATGTGAAATAAACAGTTATTTGTGTAAGCTGTAGCAGTGGCGGTGCAGCAGAAAAACAAAAGGGCAGAATATTTATTTAAGGCAGCAAAAAGATAATTACAAAAAAGGGAAAAGAAATACATTTATAACAACCCTTGAGGGGGAAAAAAACCCACTACATCAATCAATGTGTTTGGTGCATAAGGACCTGAGCTAAATATGAAGGCAGTTCCTTCCGGCCTCGTGCAATCCGGCCCCCAAGGGAGTGCCATTTCTCCAGTAACTGCCTGCAGCCCTCAGTGTGGCTCCCTCTTTTTCCATAGAAAGAACATGCTGATGTGTTCGAAATCAAATGATTAAAAAAATCGAAAAAGATAATAATACCCTTTTGAAAAATTTAAAACAACAAAAATAATAAAAAGTAGAAGCACAGGGAATAAAGAAGCACAATATGTTCAGTTATTTTGTAACCCCGAATTTTAAACCCCTGTTAAATTTATCTATTCCCAATCGGGGGGTCCTCCTAGTCCTCTTAGACAGTATATCATTTCTCAGCACTTTGGTTTTGGTTCCATGAGATCCACATCATCACTTGTGTTAAATATCAGTGGACAAAATCAGTGTTTTTGGCCCCAACATCCTTTTTGTTTTTGGGTAATTTTAAACCTCTGGTATCAGGGAAACCAATCGCAGGATCAATAAACCTGAGGATGAGAGCTGGAAACACGCTGCACAACAGCAAACACAACCCGGATCACCACATAACAGTCAATAAATTAAAAAACTCACCAGGGGTTTTCCCCCTTTTCCCCAGACACGTTCAAACTTTTTGTGAATTTTTATCATTCCTGAGGGGTTTTTTAATTCAATGGACAGTGATTGAAATTTTATTTGGGGGCCTTGTCAGAATCCATCAGGTGCTGTAATTATTGGGAATAAAAGAACAAAAAAGCCTCTTTTCGTTTTTTTTTTTTTTTTTTTTTTTTAAGGATCATATCCAAAGCTATTCTAATTGACAAAAAAAATTTCAACGTCCTGGTTACACAGCCTTAGCTGTCACCCCTGTTTCCGTGGTGTATTTAAAAGTTAGAATCAGTTTCTAAAGGAAGCATTTTGTATTCTATCAGACATTTTAAAATTTTCAAAAAACATTTTCTGAAAGGTTCCCAGTGACGAAGTAGGCCAACGGGTCAGGATCCTGGATGGAGAGGGTAACAAGGGCAATCTTTCCTTCAGTAATAGCAATTATTAACTTTTTTAAAAGAATTATTCCTCAAAATCAGTTCTGTAAACAGCAAGAAAAAGTTCAAGGCCCCCTTTTGGAAAAAAAGAAATTTTAAATCTAAGTTGAAAACAAACATCATCCTAAATAAAAAATTAAGGAGGCCCAGGAAGTTAAAATTTTCTTTCAGAAGTTATTTAAATTGATTAAATAGTTGAACACCCTTTTAACCTTCATGCAATTATCCAAAATTTTCCACATTCACAGAAGTAAACTTTTTGTTTGTTGATTATTCACACAGTTTTATTTTTAGAAACCTTTCCCCCCTGGTGATTTTTTTTTTGTGAAAATTTACCGTGACATACCCCTTTCAAGTTTTAACCCCAACAAATAAAATTTTTTTAAGTTTAACTTTATCACGTTCCCTCAGCCATTTAAAAAATTTTAAAAACAGTTCCACTAATTGTATTTTGTTAGTTGAAAGCAAAAAAATGAGTTAAATTTTCCCTTTGAGTTATTGTTCTGGAATATATTTAATTAAATTTCCCCAAGCACATTTTTTGATGTGTTTTGCTGGAAATGAAATGTTAAGTCAAAAAATATCCCAATGAACCTATTTATGTTCTTCCCCAGGTGCTTTTTGATTTTTCTGAGGTTTTTCCCTTCGGAGGATGCCTACCTTCCGCAATACAATATGCTTACCCCTTTTTTTTGCCCTCACCAAAGTTCCATTTGTTTTTCTGTGGTTTTGGGTAGAGCCTCCTGTGTGTTATAGACAAAAACAGCAGATTTAAATTTATTGAGCATAGTGTGTCAGTTTCCTCTCTTTTGAATGCAGACTGGGTTCCACACCCTGCGGGGGAGAGGGGGTGAAAGGTCAGGGCATGGTTCTTCTGTCACACCGATGGGGAGTTAAACCCCTGAGCTCAAGGGGTGATAATTGATGTAAAAAAAATCACCCAAAGGGCCCGCGCACCGCCACTTGATTTTGTATTACTTTAGCCAATGCTTTTTTGATTTTATTAGCTCCCAGCCGATTTTGGTGAAAGTGTCAAGCACACGCAATCCTTTCACTTGTTTTTCAGCACCCTAAAATCAATAACAGTTTCCTTTTGAGCTTTTTTGGGAACAGGGAAAAGCTCCAAAAACCTGTTTTTCATGAAAATCTTTTATGTAGATAATGTAAAAAGAGTATCTTCTCACCTTTAACCAAAAAATCATATTTATATTGTAACCCAGTTAGTGCTACTTTATTGTCTGCTTAACTTGTAGCCAAAGTTAGGTAAGTCAAATCAATCCCCAGAACAAAAGTATTATATCATTTACCAGAAGGTGCCCAGTGTTTTGGACAACCTACTTTTAAAACTGCATAGATAAAGTTGGTTATATCTACCTAAATTAGCTTAGGGTCCTTTCCGTAACCTCTACCCCCAATACTAGATAAAAGTTATTTTGCATAATCTGTACAACGTAATATACCATTATTAGTTATACAGTCGTTAAACCATTTGATAACTATAACCAGTTATTTTCTCCCAATAAATTCATTTCCTTTTTCGCTCATTGATTTTATTATTATAATTATATTTAGTGTGGTTTTTCTCTGAAGTCTAAAGGTTAGTAGACAAACATTTGAGACAAACATTGAAACAGAAATTTAGACAAACACTTAAGACACACAACACATGCCGGCTTTTGCTCCCCTCGTAAGGGAGATTTGCTGCCAAATCTTTTACTATCAAGTTATTCACCAGAACCTATGGCAGATGGACAGGTTACTATTTGGTTCTTCTGTTGTCCTCCCAAAGAGAATTTAGATCCAATTCACCTCACGAAAATTCATAAGAAATTAAGTTTTTTACCCTCTGAACCTAAAACTCAGAAAAATTTCCAACTTGAGAGCATTGAACCATATAGGGAACACCGACCTTAGAGAAAACCAAAATGAAAAACAAAACTTGGTGCACTCTAAAAACGTTCATTAGTTGTCTGAACAAACTATAATCAAACCCAAAAACAAACATGAGCTACAGGAATAAAACATACCATTCGATCCATGAAACTTTCACTCATGTGACCCACATTCATAATTTCATTCATTTTTTTTTTTTAAACCCCCCTTGGGCCTCATTCATTCCATTTCACACTCTCTCAAACCACCACGTACTTCTTAATGTTATAGGCTCGGTCCCAGCACCTTTCAGCCTTCCTTCACCTAGGAGAAAAAAAATGTTTAGCGTTATTGCTCACATCATCAGGCAATATAGTGGGACGATCTTCACAACCTTTCCAGAGAAATTATGGAGCTATTGTCAATGCCTGTGAAAAAAACAGTTTGATCATACAGTCCATCCCAGCTACAAAAAAATTAACACAAACAAAAAATCACAAATTGGGTATGAGATCCATTTTTCTTTCTTTCACCTTCTTTTTTCACAACACATAATCATATTTGTTCTTTGTTTTTTCCCATATTATTATATACAAAAGAAAAAAAAAAAAAACATTATTGCGTTTTCTGGTACCAGCTTTTTAAAGGAGCAAAAAAAGAAAAAAGCAAACGATTAGTTAAAACAAAACATTTCGTTCAGAAAAAGGAAAGTAAGCCACCTTTGTAGACCGGTGATTGACACAAAAATATGGATATTGGCCTCTTTCACCCTTTTACGCGTGTTAGTAAAGTTAAAAAATAAAATTTTACTTCTGCCTCCTCAATAACCTATTATCCCTAAATAAAGGGACTTGACATTAAACTTTATTATTTAATTTTTTATTTAAGTTTTCATTTAAAACTTTCATTTTCTTTTTCCTCCTTTTTTATCCTTACCTTGTTATTTGATTTTGATCACTGCAATGCCCTCGTTATGCCAGCGTCCTGAGTGCCTTGTTGCGGGAAAGCCATAAACTACTTTTACTTGACATTAATCGGGTATGTAAAATTCGCCTGGTATTTTTTTGGCTTTTAATTCCATCAATTAAATAACTAAACCTTTTAAATGCAACTCCATTTTGGGGTAAAAAAACAAGTTTTTATTTCATTAAATTTTTTAATCTCGTCAGAAGGCAAGGGTAATATATTCTTTTAAAAATTATATAAATTTAAAACAGCCTCTTTCCTCCTCGTTAGTCTTAAATGAGTAAAGTTTTTCCGTTTAATCACTGAATTAATTTTTGTAAAATTTTCGACAAATCATCCTTTAAAGCCCCCCCTTAAGACCCTCTTTTTCTTTGGGTTTTTTGGCCCAAAACGGAGTTTTTTACTTGTTTTTTTGTCGTTTAAAATTAAATGTATTTTATTAAATCTTTTTTCCCTTTTGCCTTGTTTTTATGATTTTGGGACAGCACTTTGGGCCGTCGGGGTTTTAAAATGCCTTTTTAAAAAAAAGTTGGTATGGTATGGTGATCAAAAACGAGGGCTAACTTTTTGAGTTAAAATCCCAAATTTAATATTGTTTGAAAGCCTTTCCTTAAAAATTTTCACATTGTCGTTCGAGAATGTTTTTCTCCAGCTCGTAAAAGGTTTTCCCAACTGGCTCCAATCTAAAATGCTGAGTTATTTTGCCCTGCCCCAGAAACTAATCTTTTATCCCCCTAAACTTTGAAAAACTGTGCATTTAGAAATCCCAAACCCCAAACCAATTTAATTCACATATGGGTGAGAAATACTGTCGTTAATTTTTGTGTTTTACACCCAAAAATTTGGAAAAAACGTTTTTCATTTCCGTTTAAAGCTTCTCAGTTGAATACTTTGCCCTCCTACTTAGCCCTATTTCTCTTTCTATTTACTTTATTAAAAAAACTTGCTTTCTTTCAGTAAAGGAAATTAAAAAAATTTTTTTCTGGCTTAATCCCACAGAGATATGCACAGGAACTCTACAACTGTATGTTTGTCTTTTTTGTGTCTCGAAGTTTAAATGTTGTGCCATGCAGTTGCTATGCGGTGTTTGTTTAAGTGTGGTGAATCTGGGTTGTGAGGTGTGTGTTTTTGGGTCCTGATAATGTTGTGGGTATTTCTGTGGATTTTTTTTCACGTTTGTTTGATTCGTATTACTGTTGTTTTCTTTTTTTCTGCAAGGCCCTCTAAAAAAATGAGATGGTACATCTCAAGGGGTTAACCCTTGAATAACAGTTGTAGTGTGCCAATTATACTTTTTATTTCTTCCATACCAAAATATGTTCATGAAAAGGGTCAAATAAAGTAAAAATCGGTTTAAGGACATTGGTTTTCCCCCTGCAAATGTTTCGTTTGGCCAGATAAAGCTGCTTTTTTTGTAATTCGGGTTCCATAAAAATTTTGTGGTATTCATCGCAAGTTTTATAACAGTCTGAATTTCTATTCTAATCTACCCTTTATTAGATCTATTATATTTTTATTTTTCTAATGCGTAAGTCCTTTTTATTTTAAAGAAGGGGGGTCACTAGTTTTTATTAGTTATTATTCTAATAATGCTAAGTCTAATTTCTTAGTTCTAGTCCCTTATTTTTTGTTTTTTATCCCTCGATTGGTCTCTTTTTTATTTTTTAGGATTCAAGAAATTTGTTTCTTTAAATGGAAATTTAAATATTAAATCTCAACTATAGATCCCTTTTTAAAAACGGTTCAATTAATTGAACTGTAACTGAGTCCGTGGAAAAAAAACACTCCCGTCTGCTTAGAAGGCTTAATGAAATTTATAAAACAAAAATTAAGGGGAGTTATGTCTTATAAACTTAGTTTTTCTTGCCCAGTTTTATAAAAAACACTTACTTTCCTTTTTAATTAACTTTGTTTTTTATTTCAAGAAACTAAAGTTTTTTTCTTTTTAAGCTAAACTTTTTCCATTTAGCCCAACTCCGAAATTTCTTTTAAAAGGGCTTTTCCACCCTTGGGGGTTAATTTTGAGTCTAATTTAAATCATTTTTTGGAAAGGAAAGTCAAACCACCCTTTTAAAAATCATGTTTTTAGGGGAGAGTTTTTGTCCCTTTCTGGCATTTTCCTTTCCCCGGTTATCAAAAAAAAAACCCTGACCTAAATTATTATGGTACTGCTGGGGAATGGGGGCGTCAGATATTTTTAAAATTTTTTTCCCTTTCAAGCGGGCTTTCATGGCCAGGACTGCCCCCCCAGACCTAAAAATCAAAATTCCAATTTTTTTCATATCAGAAAAATTTTAAAATTTAAAAGTACTCCCCACATACCCCTTTAAAAATTTTACATAACATAAACCCGGGACATTAAATTTCAAAAAAAACAGACAGCCCAAAAGGGGACGACAAAAAAATCCACAAAAAAGTTGGATTCCCCTTTTTCGTAAAAAAAATTGTGAAAAATTGGGAAGACAGGTCTATGAGCTTTCTTTTTTTTAAATCAGTATTTTCGAAAACAGGTAGAACTTTTTGCATTTTTATATGATTTTTAAAAAACGGGAAAACCCTTTTTTGGATAAAAGTTTGGCAAGATAATCAGACCCTTAAATTTTGGATGATTTTTGGGAAAAAGGGGGACCTGTTCCCTCTGAACCACACAGTGATTCTGCTTTTTTTCCTATTTCCCCCTTTTTGAGAGGGGAAAAGGTTCCCCTATCAAAAGGTTCTCTTTAGAAAAATCACATAAGTTCTGGTGGCCTTTTTTGGGCCCCCGGGGGGCCTTTGAGTTTCCCACATGCGGGGTAGAGTTAAAATCTTTTTTCAGAGTTCTCACAAGACAGGTTTTCTGTTTTTGTTTGCAAAGTGTTATTTTTGGGTTTTTGAAGCAGTTTGCAGTCTGTGTAAAGTTTTAAATCCCGGGCCAGTCAAAATTTTAAACTTCTTTCAAAAGAGGAAAAAAAAAAAATGCCAAAATTTGGGGGTCAAATAGGGGAATTTTTTTCCCCTTTAAAAAATGAATCTTCTGCATGTGTTTTTCAAAGGGCCCCCTCAGCAGTATGACATGTTTATTTAAAGGCTGCTCTTGCTTCTCTTTTCTTTAATTTTCAATCTAGTCTGACACCATGTTTGAGTAGACTAGGTTTTTTTTTCGTGATTTTTAAACAAAAAGGGGGGGAGGCGCAAAACTGATTTTTAAAAAACTATTTTCTTCGCCTTTTTTGTCTGTGTTTTGGGCATTTGCCACGGCGGGCTGTAGGGGGGGGAGAAAATGTTTTTCCCTATAAAATCTCCAAAATTTTTCCCAAAAAACATTCCCCAACCTGCTTTGAAATTTGCACCAGCTGTTAAGAGCCCAAATTTTGTTGTTTTAACTTTTTTAAAGCTTTTTTTGTGGTTTGAAACTTGCAATATATTTTCCCCCCGTGCCCAAGCATTGTCCTACATGCACGGAGCCTCATTTTCTAGTGTTTCCCTCTCTAATGCCCCCACTTTACACACACGTTCACTCTGTCTGAGCTGTTAGTTTTGCATGTAGCTTAGCATGTGGGCATGAGCGCCCGCAGTGTCCGTCAGTTTTAATAGCCCCCCGTCACTTCCGTCAGCTCCTTTCCCCCTCACATCATCCACACCCCCCACTGGCCATTTTATGTTACATTTTTATATTTATACAGCTGGGTTTTAATTCAAAAAAGGGGGGGAGCCGTTTGGGGTTTTTTTTTTAAAAATTTTTTTATGGAAAAAAATTTGAGAGCTATCGAAAATCAAACTCCCTCTCCCGGGGGTGGCTTTCGGGGCTCTTTTGAGAGCCCAAAAAGGAACCATCGAAAAACCCAAAACCGGAAAGGGTGGGGCCCTTTTTCTCTGCGGTTTTTTCTCACAAGGAAGTAAGCGGTTTTTTTAACTTTTAAAAGTTAAGGAAACCTTTTCGAAACCCAATACTTCCCCCCTTTGGGGGGCCCCCCTTTCGAATTCCGTTTTAAACGGAACTCGGACCCGTTCAAACCTTTTGCCAAAAAATTAGAGGCCTCATTCAGGGGGTAGGGTTTTATTTTGTTTGCGGGGAAACCGATCTTTTCCCCTTTCATACCAAATAAAGGAAAATCAAAAACCCACACCCTTAGATTTTAGCTGCTTTTAGAAGATTGGACCTTTCTTCCCCGGGGTGTCACTTTTAAAAAGCACCGCTTATTAAAACGTCCCTTTTAACCCTTTTAAAGTGTAGAACAAATTTTTCTGAACCTTTCTCTGCCCCCAAGGGTTTCCCAAAAAAAGCCCCATGAACTAACCCCCCCCCAATTTTTTTTTCCCCCCCCCCCCTTTTTTTAAAAGGGATCTCTTTTTCCTGTTTCGGCCGGGTGCCGGGGGCAACCCCTATTTCCCAAACCAAAAGTGGTTTCCCCCTTCCGGGGCGGAAAAAACCAAATTTTTCCGTGGACCCTGTTGGCGGTCAGACCCCCTTTGGGGCTTTCCCCCGGTACTTTGGTCCCCCCTGAAGCGATCACACACTCTATCCCAAAGGGCTTTAAAGGAACGACTCTAAAAAAAAAAAAAATTTCAAAAATTTTTTGCTTTTTTTTAAAACCCAAGTTTAAGGGGAGGAATGATTACAGAGATCAGCGCTGAGGCTCCCGCTCGGACCGTCGCCCCGTCTGTTTTTAAACAGACGTTTTGAGCCCCGATAGAAGGGTTTACATACAGTTTTTTATCTGGCACTCCAATGAAAGGATTTGCCCTCCCTTTAGGATTATTTCCCCTAGGGCTATTTGTCCCCCATTGTGGTGTCCCATCCCGTTTTGATTGGGTAGTAGCGAGTGTTCCCTCTTAATCTAAGTGTGGCTGTGGTTTCTAATAAAACCCCGTTTATACCGGCTGCCCGGGACTATCTACCCCGTGCCCCCCGGGTTTCAGGTTTATTTAAAAACAACCCTTTTGGGGGATTTTTATCCTTGTACTGTATATCTATTAGCATTCTTTTTCCCATGTAACAAAGGGGGAAAAATTTGAACTTATACTTTATTCTTTTAAATAAATGGGGAAAAAAAGCTATTTACCCAAATTTAAAAAAGGTTTTTTCCCAACATGTTGGGAAGACAAAAAATCGCACAGGAGTCCTGCCCACAGCCATTTAGCATCTACAACCCGATCTTTAAAAGAAAACCCTTTTAATATGATCACAAAACAAAATTTAAATTTTCCCTTTTTGGGGTTTTAAAAAAGTATTTTTTAATTGAATTCAATTTAAAAAAGTTGTTTTGAGAAAAACCTATTTTTTTTCCCTAAAAAATCAGGACATTCATCACGATCTACAAACTCACAAACTTACATCTAGATAAAACTTTAAAACAAAATAATTTTTTGGGAAAAATTTTTAAAAAACCCTTTTGTAGGAATTTTTTTTAAATAATTGGGAAGAGGGGCCCCAATATTGACCCACCCCAAAAAACTCTAAAAAACTCTGTGAATGTGCAAAAATAATAAAACGTTTTATTGCTAAGAAATAAAAATACATAAAACAACACATAAAGTGAATTTCAAACAATTTTTTACCAAAATTTTTGTTTTTTCTATCAAACCTTCAGTTTTTTCTACACTCACAAAATGGGAAAAATAGCGTGGTCGCTTACCTAAGGGACCCCTTTTTCCTATTTCTCCCTGGTAATGTACCTAACTATCAGATTTGGGGAAAGGGTTTTTAAAATTTTGTAAATTTTTAACAATGTTGATACTTCTACAGTCACAGCTGGAACATGTCAACAGCATCTCTTGGTTGTGAGGATTTTCTTTTAACATTTGTGGACCAATTTTAAATATTTTATTGTGATTATCATGGCAGCTAACAAGTGTAGAAAGAACAGCTAGTTTAAGTGTACAGTCCATGTTTGGTGGGAAAATACATGCCTTTTTGTCAACTTCACCTGTATCTTTGTGTATGCTAATATAATATTATTTGTGAACAAAAGATTTAAAGGTTATTCCAGGGATTTATTTATACATAAAATATTTTTAACATAAATTTAAATTTATATAACCCTTTTATTATTCTGTACACCGAAACTTCAAGGATTTTTTTGGGCTTATTTTTTATGGTGTACTTTCTTCAGCATTCCTATGATTTAATCATGTTTTAAATTTAAGTGCCAAAATGTATCTCAGTGAGCTGGAGCTTTGTTGTTCATGAAGATGAAATTAGGCATGTGTTGTTCATGGAGCGGCACAATGACCGGATTAATGAAGTTATTGAGGTAGTATGGATTTATCACTGTACCATTCATAAAATGTAGGGCAGTTCTGTATTGACTAGACACACCTGCCCACCACCACCACCACACACCACCACCACCAAAGCTTTATCTGGTGAAACAGTGTATCCCCAAAGCTTTCTCCTTTGATGTTTCAGTTTTTGGGGCCATGTTTCTGCTCATCATGGATTGACGTTCATCATAATACAGCACTGAGGCTCACTGGTCCCTCATCCAGGAGGATACAGCACAGATAATGTTCTTGCTTTTGCAGCGAGATGTTGGTTTGCCAGTGCTTTAGCCCAGCAACCATCTATTTACATAGCTGCAAAGAGCAACAGGAGAGTGATGCATGAAGATCAAGAAAGAACTGACCTTTGGCCATGTTGATGGAGGAGATGGAAAAGGATATGGAGATAGAAGATGAGATGGAGGGAGAGTTGGATGAGGAGCCTCAGAAAGGTCCTGAGGGTACCATAAGAGTAACTGCTGTTATTTCCCTTTAAAAAGGGGAGTGGCCTTTAAAAGCAGTAGAAATGATGACACTGGTGCTAGCCAAGACCATTGGGGAACTGAGTGCCAAGATGTGAAATTGGAATTCTGCATCTACATGTGTTTTGTGGACCTGGAGAAATTCGACTGTGTCCCCCCGTGTGCCTTGGGGGGGGGCTCCAGGAGTATGGAATCAGGGCCCTTTTTAGGGGCCCTCCGGTCCCTGTAGAGGGAGCGGAGTTTGGGGCATTGGGGGGCTAAGTCGGGCCTGTTCCCGGGGCATGTTTGGCCCGGCCGTGCTGCCCTTTTCACCGGGCCCGTTGATAACTTTTTTGGACAGCATTTCTAGACGCAGCCAAGGGCCGGGGGGGGGTTGGTTTGGGGACCAGTGGTTTTGTCTCTTCTTTTTGCAGATGATGTGGTCCTGGGGCCCCCCTTAGCCAAGACCCTATAGATCGCTGGGCAGTTCGCACCCGAGGTGAAGCAGCGGGGATGAAGATCAGCTCCTCCAAGTCAAGGCCAGGTACTACCTAAAAAGGGGGTTGTCCTCCGGGTTTGTGGGTAGTTCCTGCCTCAAGTGGAGGAGCTAAGATCTCGGGGTCGGCTTCCTCCGTGGGGTCCCCCGGGCACTCCCTTGAATGGGTGAGGGCTGGGCCTTGGGAGGGGCCGGATAGACCGTGCCCTCCACATCGATAGGAGCCAGTTGGGTGGCTCGGCATCTATCCCGGACCCTCCTGGCGCCTTCCTCGCGAGGTGTTCCCGGCACGTCCCTAGGGGGGAGGCCCGGGCACGCTGGGGGGACTATGTCCCCGGGCGGCCGGGGGAACGCCTTGGGTCCCCCCGGAGGAGTGGAGGAGGTGTTGGGGAGAGGGCCTTGGGATTCTGCTAAGTTGCTGCCCCAAACCCCCGGGCCCCCGGAAAAAGCGGAAGACGACGAGTACGAGTACGAGTACGAATGCATCCCCACGGCCCAAATAAAAAGGTTAAACCTATCATGGCAGGAAAAAAGATTCTCCTTTTAAGATGTACCAACAAACACCTCACCACATACGCTCCCCCCTACTCACACAAAAATCTATGTAAAATTTTATAAAAAAAGCTAGTTTTGGCCCAAACCCAAAGAATTTTTTTTTGTGTTTTTTTCATTATTTTTCTAATGAGCTATTGTAGATGTACCAGTGAGCTCACATTCAAAAGGTGGTGGGGGCAGACTAAGAGATGGATATGAAAGACGGAGGAGAGGAAGACAAAATAAAAGTAGAGGATGACGTGGAGAAGAAGAGAAGGGGAATACATATGTTTAAATTGTTTGAAACAGCGCAATTTAGGATTTTGTGAACACCGTCACTTTGTCAACTCAGTCAGATGAATGTTTTTATAAACCAAATCTTTGTTTATGTAATAAATGACCATATGTTCTAGTTGTTTTTATAATTGTCAAATTAACAACATTAAAATACTGTAGATGCATACATTTAGAAATTTGGGTTTTCCGAATAGTGTGAAATCACAACAGAAATGTTTATTTTTTTTCTTTTCTAGGATCATTTTCATTAATGGATTGTTGCTCTGATTTTTTTTCTGATTTTGTTTTTTGTTGCTCTGATTCTTAACAGCCTCCTGTTGACCCAGTTTTGAACCTGTCAGGTTATCTTATCCTCATCTTCCTCTCTGGAGAAACACCTTTTCATTTGGTGTGACACTCAAGCAGGTCATCAAAGTGTCAACCTGGACTGTAATAACTGATCTGTCATACAAAATATAGTGATTGTATTGTCTCTTTATGCCAGTAGAGGGAGTCACACATTTACTTTTGCAGTCTGTGTTCTTTCTTCTACGTTAAAGTTATGTTATTGGTCCAAAACACTTATTTATATTTATGTTTATGTATTCTTGCCAGAATAACAGACAGATATTAATTTATTTATGTACAAACATTAGATATTTACTGCTACAAGTAAGGCTAAAGAAAGAATGAGAACGATTTGATTCACAAATGTTTATTTTTTTTTATTTTTTATTGGTAACCTAAAAAATAACCAGCGAAGGTTTAAAGCTTGTTTCAACCTGGTTTGATATATGACCAGGCATGTCCCAGTCAAGGCTTTTGTCCCCCATTAGAAGTCATTTAACAACAGGCATCTGTCGATATTGAGTCCCTGTCCTATACTTTAAAGTCAGTGACTTCTGTAGGATGTAAAACTCTGTGGCTTTAAAATGCAGTAAAATGTGCAGTGTTGCATGGTCTACATTAGTACTGTGATTATGTGTCTCTCCTAACTCACTCATCAATACTGTTCAGGATGTTGCAGTATCCATTTTATTTGACATTGGCATATTTTGCTCCAGCAGGATATCTACTGCACAGCTTTAATATGTTGCTCCAACATGGGGTTTATTCAGCTAAGAAAACTACTACACTAGTCTGACAATGTAACCTGAAATGTGTAGGTCTGGCATCGCACATTCGGCTTCAGTCTTCAATAAACTCCTGCCTTCCTCCTGCTGATGATGTTTTCATTCAGGGCAGTTTGCTGAAGTGGTAGGCTAATGCTAGCATGTATTCTCTCTGTTTAATGTGGCATGTTGATAGTCTGGTTTGTATTATATTTTAGTGCAGTTCAGGTAGGTGGAGAGAAAGTCATTTTGCTTCAAAAACATTGTGGCTGATTGTTGCTTCATCTGTGTTCTGCGCAGCTCTATTATTCTGCTATGTGAACACAGCGTGCAGAGGAGGTCACATGACAGGCAGACGGGGAGCTGCAGCAGCCAACACAATCTCTCTCTCTGTGAGTAGCATTTTTAAAATTTAAAACTGCTTTGATTGCTGGGGAACACCCATATTTAATACATTAATAAAATAATATGCATGGACTATAATGCAGTTAAACAAGTTTGACAAATGAAAATGAGCTGTGATTTTTGTTTTGTTTTTAACTGGCAACACAAAATGCTGCTGTGTAACTCACAGATTAGCTGTGTGGCTGACAAAAATAAATCTCAGACAATACACCAACAACAGGAACCAGGAATTGAGTTAAGGCAGGGATTAAAATACCTTAAATAAGACATCCCTACTCCTGTTAAGTTCACCCCTTTTCACCTTATTTTAGTTACATGATTATGTGTACAAAATGAATCAATTTTCAAAAAGCAGATTTGTACCCTTGTGGTTGTAGGCGTCAGAAGTGTTATTGTTAGTAATCAAAATGAAACAAAAATTGGGTTAATAAACTGCTGCCTACTTAAAATGTGGCATAAAAAGTGGTGTAGGTGAAATATAGAGATGTCTGAGTGCCCTTGGCTACTGTGTCGGCTTAGGACGTGTGTGCGTCCGAATCCTAAATGCATTTCAATGAGAAAGAGAACACGAGAGGAATTCTAATGTTGCTTTTCGTCCAAACCTTTTAAAGTCATTTTAATTAACTTCAGCCTCAGCTAATTAAGTCTGCTGAACAATTTTACCCAGTGTTTAATTAGCAAATTGCTTGCTAATAAACTTAGCACAAATTGTAAGGACATGTTTGTACGGCTGGTTATTTCTTTGTTGTAACAGTTTTTTACAGCAAAATGAAAATCTATACTGCTGAGTAGCCTGTTTATTTTCTCTTGAATCTATTTGCGTTGAGTATGCAGTTTATTCCATCCCCCTGTCTTTAATCAGCATGTGTTGCAGTTTGGTGAAAATGGTTGCGTTGGTCACTCTGGCAAGAACAACGTGCCCGAGCTGATCCCACAAGAGTCCAATATGGCTGGGATCAGGATTGCAGGCAGGCCATTCCATCCTCTCCACTCTTTAACTCTGGAGGGAATCACTAATAAACTATGTGGGGGTGAGGCTGGTCATCTTGGAGGATGGAGTTCAGCTTTGTTTGTTTTTTATTGAGCGAGATTCCACCCCATACCATCATACTACCTCCTCCAAAGCTGTTTTGGCATTAGGAAAGATGATTTGGCTGGTTTTCATATGCACAAGCCACATACTCAACTCACAAATGCATTTTTCTTACAAATGTGTCACCATATGAGGCAATCAAGGTACAAGATTTTTTTTTCCATAAAGCATTGTTACAACAAAGAAAAAGTCCACCAAACACAAATGTTGGTTCTCCCAACTTATCAAAACAGATGACCTCCTGAGCTTGTTTTTATTGGAGGCCTCTTCCCATTAAAAAATCTGTTTTTTTCCTCCCCCTAGTCCTTTTTTCAGTTAGTTGTTGGTTTGAGCCAGCAGGTTTTATATTTAATTATTGTAAGCCGTTGTGCAAACATTAAATAAAAATAAATAAATAAGAAAGTAAGAAAAACATTGTTCATCACATTTTAATAATTTGAGCCTTTCTGCAATAAAAGATTTTTGCAGTTTTTAGCGCAAAGACTAGGACAAATATGTTAATGTTTGCATAATGGCTTACAATAATTGAATATAACATCTACTGGCTCAAATAGGACCTAAATTTGGCATAGTTGCCTTAAACCTGCTACTATGATGAGAATGCTAATCTGTGACCTCCTCCACCCACACCCACAATTCCATGCCCAGAATATGCCATTAAATATTAATGCAAAAGTAACAACCCCCATTTAAGTAAAATTAAAGGCAATCTGTGGAATCATGGTTTTTTTTTTAAAAATAAAAAAAACATATTTGTGGGGCAGACTTTTAGAGGGTGCATAAGCTTTTTACAGTACACCCTGTTCACCCTCTATTGTAAAACCAAACATAAGCTGAAAACCATCATTAATTTAGACTACATCTGGGCTACAAATCAGATGGTGATGAGTTGTTCTTGCTGGACAACCTGCAGGTCAAATGGACTCTTTGCGGCTTACAGAGGAATGCAGAGGAGAACATGTTATAGGAGGGAGTGAGGGTGGAGGGTATCTGTTGTTTCAGATTTATAGTGAGCATCCAGACTGGTCACAACACATAAAAGTGATTTAAAAATCAGCCTGGTGGAGGCTCTTTTTTTCTGCAGATTCTGACGATGTTCAGTATAGACTCCAGAATACTTGTAGGCTTCTAACAGTGAACCAGTGAGACAATTCTGACAGGCTGTAATGTTCCGGACCACAAAGCTCTACGGAGGGTGATATGATCGATACAACATTTCACCATGTCTGATCTGCCACACATCTAGGACCTCTTAAAACAGGGCTGTGCAAGATCAACTGTGACCTTTGCCATTCTTAGCTCAGCACTATTCACTCCTCTGCCATCAGGTAGGAAGGAGAGAAGTATCCTGGCATGTTTGAACAGATTCCCAAAAAATTATTTCCATCCACCAGTCATCAGGAAACCTTTCAGCTGAAAAAGCTGTATTGTTTCTTATGTACTGCAGTCACTTCAGTTAAAGACAATATTAGTATTTAAATAGTTTTAGGCTTGCTTTTCTAAGTAAAAATTCAGATTTGCATTATTGTGTTTTTTTAATTATTAATCTTTTTAATCTATATTCAATTGTCAATTCTCCTGGGCTTCTCCATGCAGTATTTAGGGGCTCAAAGTCTAATTATTTCACTACAGTCATAATGTTCAATTGGAAATTGTATATGGGAATAAATTCTGATGTTACAGTTATTGATTCTGTCACTGTGGGCTGCAGTGGAGAGCCAATAACTGTTTAAAGCTCGGTCACAGACTTTGCTGGCTCTTCTTCTGTCTTTGCTTGGACTGTAGTGTCACTCCAACCTCTTCATCCCCTTGATTCCTGCAGCACAGCATATAAAACCAGATAAAAACCCTGGTGTTTATATAGAAAACAATAAGGTCAGAACAAAATCAATTATTCTCCCATATCCCCTCTAGATTACATTAAATAGTCACCAGGTCAGCTGTAACTGAATTACATGAATTTTATGCAAGGTCTCTTCAAATTACTTTAGAGACTCGAGTGCCTCTTGTGATTTTCAATGTAACGACTGTGAGGACAATTTAATTCTTGTTCGCCCTTACTTGTGGCTTCATGTTGAGTATTGTAGGCTTGCGTACATGCAGCTTCAACATCACAAAGTTTAAGGCAGGCTACATTCACCAAGACCTAATCAGATCTTCCCCGCTGTTGTTGTGTTTAATCTCATTCTTTGCTCTGTGAGGCATCACATGATCTCCCATAAGGCAGAGATGTAGGTCAGAGTATGGCACTGTTATGGCCTGTTGCTCGCTCATTTAACTCACACCACCAAATGTAATATGGCAACACGAAGGCCTGTAGGACGTGGCGGCACGTCTGATATCACAGTGTGTGTGGGTGTCTGTGTTTTAGCGCTACAATCATTGTGTGGGAAGGCTGGGTTTAAATTTAGCCAGGCGATCCTTGGGGATTATGAGCTGAATATTACGGTGGCCGGGGGGTGCAAACCAACATTACAAAATCTAAAACACTTTTACAAACCTAAAGACAAATTTACATTTCAGAAAACAAATTAATATTTCAGAAAACAATTTAACAAGATGCAAAACACTTTTACAAGTACCAAAACAAATTTACATTTCAGAAAACATATTTACATTTCAGAAAACAAATTAATATTTCAGAAAACAAATTTACATTTCTGAAAACAAATTAATATTTCAGAAAACAAATTTACAGTTCAGAAAACAAATTTACATTTCAGAAACAACATTTTAACAAGATGCAAAACACTTTTACAAGTACTGAAACAAATTTACATTTCAGAAAACAAATTTACATTTCAGAAAAATTTACATTTCAGAAAACAATTTAAAAAGATGCGAAACACTTTTACAAGTACCGAAACAAATTTACATTTCAGAAAACATATTTACATTTCAGAAACATATTTACATTTCAGAAAACAAATTAATATTTCAGAAAACAAATTTACATTTCAGAAAACAAATTAATATTTCAGAAAACAAATTTACAGTTCAGAAAACAAATTTACATTTCAGAAAACAACAATTTAACAAGATGCAAAACACTTTTACAAGTACTGAAACAAATTTACATTTCAGAAAACAAATTTACATTTCAGAAAAATTTACATTTCAGAAAACAATTTAAAAAGATGCGAAACACTGTTACAAGTACCGAAACAAATTTACATTTCAGATAACAAATTAATTTTTAAGAAAACAAATTTACATTTCAGAAAACAAATTAATATTTCAGAAAACAAATTTACATTTCAGAAAACAAATTAATATTTCAGAAAACAAATTTACAGTTCAGAAAACAAATTAATATTTCAGAAAACAAATTTACATTTCAGAAAACAAATTAATATTTCAGAAAACAAATTTACAGTTCAGAAAACAAATTTACATTTCAGAAACAACGATTTAACAAGAGGCAAAACACTTTTACAAGTACTGACACAAATTTACATTTCAGAAAACAAATTTACATTTCAGAAAAATTTACATTTCAGAAAACAATTTAAAAAGATGCGAAACACTTTTACAAGTACCGAAACAAATTTCGATTTCAGAAAACAAATTAATATTTCAGAAAACAAATTTACATTTCAGAAAACAAATTGACATTTCAGAAAACAATTTAACAAGATGCAAAACACTTTTCCAAGTACTGAAACAAATTTACATTTCAGAAAACAAATTTACATTTCAGAAAACAAAAATTTACATTTCAGAAAACAATTTAACAAGATGCGAAACACTTTTACAACTACCGAAACAAATTTACATTTTACAAAATCAACCGGAAAAGGAATGTACCAACACCGAGGCTGACCCGGAAATGATAACGGTTGCACTCATTGTGTCCTTCAGGGGCTGCATCCTTCGAACGCTGTATTTGTAGGCCGATTACGCTACAGCGCGGCGACGAAGGCTGTCCCAATTCATGAATCATTCCGAGACTCCCTCAAATGCGGCCAACAAATGTGTCCTTCTTTTGCCCGATTTGAAGGATGGGTCATGAGTATCCTTCGCGGCCCATCATTTCCCATCATTCATTACGGGTCGAAGCGGATTGGTCAAGCAGGGGAAGCCATGTTGTGAAATATCTGCTTGATTTATCTAGACATCGCTTAATTTCAAACGTGCTCCGACCTGTTCGGAGTTTTCTGTTCCCGCCGTAGTAACTGGCTTGCCTCGCCAGCCTTCCCGGCGGTGAGGCAAGCTGAACTTGGAGATATCTGACCGGACTCCCGGCACTGAGCTCCCGCTGGCAGTCATCACAGTGAACGTTTAACACAAGTGATTTCTAACAGTTTATGTTAATATTATTTTAATTGTTACTGAAAATTGATTTGACATTTCAGGTGATATTAAGGTTAACCAGAATAAATGGACAGTTTTATGTAATCTAACTGTATCGCTGGAGAGTGTGATTGAGAATAAATAAGCTTTTCAATATTCATTTTTGATGAAGAAATGTGCCATATGTTTTAAAAGTTTATTTATAATTCAGCTAGCATTATAATTTCTGATTCCAGGTACACCCGACGAGGAATACACTTCCAAATGTAAGTGAATCTTAGTAAAGAAGTTAAAAGTTTGAAAGAGCTTGTTTTAGGCATTTGCATAGAAATATTTTAATATTTTCTTCAAATTAAGACAAATGTAAAATTAAAAAAGGCTTTATTTTTGCTCTGGTATTAAGCAAGATGTTTTTTTTGGTATTTTCATATTTTTTTTAGGGACAAAGGAGCAGACGGGCCACTTTATTAAGCTCAGGGGTGAGAACCACCACCTTTTTACTGGAGCTAAAAACTCAGCCACCGTGGCTTGGAGGTATAATAACAACATTCATTTTGGTTTTCCCTCTTTCCTTTTGTTTGTATAGGACAATTCTTGAGAAGATGGGCCAATAGGGGAAGGTCACTCCCTTGCAGGCCCAAACAATGTGGGACAATTTGAAAAAAATAATAATTTAGAGTATGTTCAGAAGTTCTCATGTCACACACAAATAAAATAATATTTCTAAAAGTCTTCTTGGTCAATTCTTTTTTTATTCCCTCTAACTTTAGGATTGCAAGTATCCAGGGTCAGGAGAATGAGTCATTGAAAAGCCCACTGCTGCTACTTGGCCCTGGTTTGTCCTTATGGATGAGGTATTGGGACAGAGGCCTTCCACAACACCTCCTGTCCTAAGTGCCTCCATCCCTGAGGACACTCCAGGGCCAAGCAGAGCGGTGGGCAACCAGATGGAGAAGGAAGACCGTGAGCCAGCAGGAAGGGGTCAGAAAAGAAAAAGGGACAGAGATGAGGAGATGATGGAGTTGATCAGGGAGGACATGATGCTACAGAGAAAAGCAGAGGAGAGGAGGACTCAGAGAATGGACAGACTTTTTTCCATCTTAGAAAGAATGGCACCAAAATAAGGTGCTATAAAATAAATATTAAGTTTTGTTCAGATTGTTTCTTAAAGTTTTAAGGTGTTCTAATAAATTTCAAAATTGTTCTTGTCACTAATGTTATTTACATTTGATCTAACAATACATCAACTTCATTTAAATTTGTAAACACAAAGTTTATTTTGAAAATTACAAATAGCATTTTAAACAGAATGTGGAAAAAAAGAACATTCAAACAGATCAAGATTACAAGACACAAAAGGCATAAAATAAAATTATCTACAAGTATTTACAATGGCGACAGCAGGATCAACCTGAGTGACCGGTTCCAGGAACACCTCTTCAACAGTACGAAAAGACTGATTTCTTTCTGAACAGAAAGTCTCTGGCAGTGTGGCTAAATCTCTTGCAAGGTCAGAGACTTGGATGGGATGCTGCAACTGAGACCAGTGGTTTCTCTTTTCTGGATGGTGAGCGAAGCATCACACAGGTGGTCTGCAGATGTTTGTGATGCCTCTTTCAGCTGTCCACGGTATCGTCCATCAAGTTTAAAGGGCTGGCTGAATTGACGGCTGCCACATCACTAAGATGTAATCGGAAAAATGCAGAATTAGAAGACGGTGCTCACAAAATATTACAAAAATACAAAAATGAATCATATCTATAATATTATACTTGCCTGCATACAGTAGTCATGTCCTGGTGGTACCTCCTCTAGGGCAGACACCTCAGCTGAAAGCTGGTCCTGCCAGAGAGTACCGCTGACTGCCTCAGTCCCGACCTCATCCTCTTCTACAGCCTCCTCTGGGTGATCCTCTGGGCCCATGACATCCCCAGCACCAAGGCAGATGTTGTGGAGGATGGTGCATGCTGTTATGACCTGAAAACAATTTAAAAGAGGGTGCATATGTGTGTATGTGTATATATTATGTATAATGTATATATAAAATGGATCTAGGTCAAAACCTACATGAGGTACAAAGGTGTGGTGCACCTCCAGTGCTGTCAGGAAAACGGCCCTGAATCTGGTTTTCATCATTCCAAAAACACGCTCTATAATAGAGCGTGTTTTTGGAATGATGGCTGTTAAAGCGCTGGGCTCCCACACCTTGTATTGTCCTCTTGTAGGGAGTGATGAGGGGGAGTGGATATTGGAGGCATGGGTACCCTCCATCAGCAAGTATAAAATGCCCTGGAGGAGGATAAACTGATTGTCTGTACAGTGGGCTGTGGTGGAGCACCCTAGAGTCATGCACTGACCCAGGCCAGCCCACATATGTGTCAATAAAATGGCCCCGATGGTTAGAAACTACTTGCAGGATTATGTAAGGGAAGAGTTTCCTGTTCCTGTAGCACTGACCATCAGGGTCACTTGGACACCTGATGCGGAAATGGCAGCTGTCAATTGCACCCACAGCTTTAAGAAAAGCTCTGTGGCGTGCTAGCCCTGCAAACTCACAGGACACTGCCTTCAAGTCCTCAGGGGTCTTTAGAAGGTAGATGACCTCGTGACGAATAGCCACGATCTCCTCTGTAACTCTGTGGATGATGCAATGGACAGTAGAGCAAGGCATCCCAAACACTCTGCAGACCACTCTGTAGGATGTGCCACTTGCCAGCCAGAAAAGAAAAACCAAGGTCTCAATAGTAGCACCCCATCTATGTCGCCGATCCTGGTGCAAAAGATTAAGCAGCACTGCCAGAGACTCCCTGCTCAGCTGGAAATCAGGCCTGGTGTCCTCCTGGTTGAAGAAGCATATCAGGACTGGGACTGTTTATTGGCTAGAAGCTTTAAGTTAAATCAAACCTCTTTTTTACCTGAACATGATTGCCTCTCAACCGGAGATAAAGGAGATGTCTAACGATAAAACCGCTGAAGTTCCTCAAAAATTAAAAATAAAACTACCAGAAGTTCGGCTCCATTCTGCTCTACCTGCTTTTTTCTCCTCGCAGCAATGGGTGCTAGGCGACAGCTGTTACACTGAGGTGAGGGTGGGAACAGCTGGTAAAGGCTAGACTGTCCCAATCCACAGCTGCTTACTTCCGGCCTCCCTTTCTCTTTCTATGGCGCTGGTTTTAGCGGTCGACGAAGGACCCAGCGTAGACCGGGTCCTTCGAAGGATGCAGCCCCTGAGGCTGACTTCCGGGTCAGCCTCGGCGTTGGTACATTCCTTTTCCGGTAGATTTTTGTCAAAAGTAAAGTAAATTTGTTTCGGTACTTGTAAAAGTGTTTTGTATCTTGTTAAATTGTTTTCTGAAATGTAAATTTGTTTTCTGAAATGTAAATTTGTTTTCTGAAATATTAATTTGTTTTCTGAAATGTAGATATGTT
This sequence comes from Crenichthys baileyi, assembly GCA_036173005.1. Taxonomy (NCBI): domain Eukaryota; kingdom Metazoa; phylum Chordata; class Actinopteri; order Cyprinodontiformes; family Goodeidae; genus Crenichthys; species Crenichthys baileyi. The sequence continues at coordinate 516,690 of JAHHUM010002052.1, read as the reverse complement.
TTCTGAAATATTAATTTGTTTTCTGAAATGTAAATTTGTCTTTAGGTTTGTAAAAGTGTTTTAGATTTTGTAATGTTGGTTTGCACCCCCCGGCCACTGTAGAATATGAACTGGTAGGTAGGATTTAAGTGTCCTTCTATATTGAATTTGGATTTGTGAATTAATTTTGCCTCAGTTTTCCAACCATTCCAGTAATAACTCATGTCCCTTTGTTCAAACAAATTACTTGGCCTTTACCTCTTGGAAACATCATAATGCTTTTTGGGATTATTTTTATATCCTCTAGTTGTAACGTTCTCGATCAGTGATTCAAGAAGCACTGGAGGTACTTAGGTTGCCTGGTACTCACCATTTACAAATGTCCCTTTTCCACTGGCTCTATATAGCCCAGCTCCACTCCACTCAGCTTGCTTTGCGAGTGTTTCCATTTCTGTTTTTTCCGTATCGGTGTTACACCATATTCTGTGACCACCGTATGTTGTGACCATAGGAGGCGCTGTTGCATTTTTATACCGTATCTTGGCCTCAAAGAAGAGTCTTCTACGCCAATTACGTAAGCTTTGCCGAAGAGAGTGGGGCAAACCATATACATTAATACGTAAACGCCCTATCGAACGCTGAACGGCGTTCCAACGTCGCTGCCATTTTTGTGGAGTCAAGTCGGAAAGCCAGAATGCCTCTTACGTGTGCAGCTTGGAATTGTTCGAACCTTTTAGGTGTCTAAACCAAATCATGAAGAGCTACACTTTTTTGTAAGAGTTCTCATAAAAATTCTGACTTTATTCTTTAAAAAAAAAAATCCATAAAAAAAAAAAAATTCTCTTAGCCTGGCCCCGATTCTCCGTCGTACCTACGAACATAAATGTGTGTGTGTGAATAAATAAGGTGAGGCATTAATGTAAATCTTTGTTAAGATGTGTTTTATGAATTAAAGTCCCTTTATTTGTATTAGTTCACATCGCAGCCTTGCCTTTAGCAATATGGCGGACACACAGTTATGTCTCAGCAGCGGGCCAACCCAGTCAAAGAGGTGTCTACGTATTAATGCCTATGGGGCAAACAAACGCAAAGAAAAATCCGAGCACGCCCTGTCGTTGTTTAAAAGGTGACTTACGTAGAAAATTCTAAACTCAACTCTCACATGATAAGAGAGTAACAGGAGCAGTGCGCATGAACATTAGTATCATTATTGTTATTATTAAAACGTATTAGAGTAGTTGTTTTGTGTTGACACGTTTGTTTGCTTTTGTTTACACTGACATGATGGGTAACATTAAATATAGACAGTCAGATAACATGACAGTTGATATCAGAACTTGTAACCGTCGCTGCTGTAACTTATAGTAAAAGACTAAATAATTATAACATTTGACCACAAACATCCTGATTATTATTGAAATAAACACAGTCACAGGATATGACAGTTGTTACCATGTCTTGTGACCATACTGTAACTTATAGTAAAAAACTAAATAATTGAACCAAACTGATTCTGGTGGCTATTTACTTACTATAATTAAGAAAAAATAACATTTGACCACAAACATCCTGATTATTATTGAAATATGCATGGTTTACGCACAAGAGCGTAATGACGTCAGTAGCTGCTGGTACCATCAACAAAGCATAGCTGATAAATAGAAAGCGCTCGAAAGTATGGCTCCACTTTTCAAAATGCTGTGCAGATTACGCACGCTGCAATATTTGTGTCCATCGCAGGACAACACAGAGACACACAGGACAAACAACCATGCACACACCCATTCACACCTAAGGGCAATTGAGAGAGACCATTTAACCAGCTGCAGGAACCTTGAGAGCACCTCCACAAAACTTTAACATGCAAGTGTACTCTCATCTGTGTGGTTAGCATTGAGGCAGTGTTTGCTTGGGTTTGTTCCCATCATGGAGATTACAGAAGCAAACTGTAAATCTGTTCATACAGTTTCTCTTCGTTGACTGACAACAGAAACTTCTCAAAAACACATTTGAAAAAGAGAGGTTTGAACAAACATCTTGAGCAACAATTTGTACTGCAGGATACAAGAAATGCATCTGGTAAATAGAATTGCTGTGGATTAAGACTTACAACCATGAGCTTTGGATAAACACATTTATGTAAATGAATCTGTTTATAAGTATGGATGAAGGAAATGTGCTAAAATGCAACAGGGAGTGTAAATGTCTGTCAGAATATCCCAAAAGTACCTTACCTAATGCTGTTATAATGCTGTTAATTTCTTACAGCACTCTCTGCACTTGGATGCTGTGGTGCATTTTTTCCAGATGAGACAACTAAAACTGTTCTGCATGGAAACCATTCTATATTTACCAAGATGATTATATTTTGACAAGCTTTTAGCAAAGCAATGCTGTGTCTGAAGCCTACAACCACCAGTATGATAAAAACCTATAACTGATTTGTGCGTACCCACAGTTACTGTCTGATTATTTAAAACTTTTGACTTTTTACAAATGAGCATCAGATGATGCAACATGATTTGTGTTAAAAAAAAACTTGAGCTTCATGTTCGTCTTGCGTTAAAGACCTCTCTGCAGAGCGGTTGCATTATTGGCCTTATTGTTTACTTGGTGCTTTCCCACACAGTCACAAATAGTCCAACCTTTTCATTAATTTCGTTTCAAATGAGAAGCTTTGAGCAAAGCACTGCTACACAGTTTTAGTTCTCATCTGGGGTTCCCTCAGTAACCTCATTTCTTGGTGTTGGTGTAAGTCTGTATGTGTCTGGTGTTTTTCTGTCTCACTACCTTCAGGGTTTATTCTTGTGTTTGTAATGATCTCTTCACCTTTTCCTTTGGTCTCTTCTTTGATGATTCTTCTCTCCAACAAGTAGAGAGCTAAGGATAAGAAAGTAGGAGACTTATTAGGGAAGGACAGAGGTGAGAAGAGCAGATAAAGAAGCGCCAGGGATTGATGGATGGACAAAAGTGACTTCACTGGTGTCCTCAGAGAAAGGTGTTGATAGATTTTTGTTCTTCCTGACAATTGGAAATCACACATGTGATCCTTTCAGATCTATGTTGAAAGGGTAAAGATTTAAGGTTAAATAAAGGTAAAAAGCTGTTACTGAAGTAACTGATTTAGAACAAAATATATTTTAGCTAAATTACTGATTTTCTCACTCTTCAAACTCTGGAACTTCTTTGTACAGCACTATTAACTTTGGAAATATCAACTATTGATGAATACTATAATTTTTAAATATTTAAATACAACTCCTTTGAAGATTTGCATATGGTGGAAAACATCACTCCATGCTGAAACCTGGTGGTGGCAGTATCATACTTTTGGAATACTGTTCATCAGGGACAGGGAAGCAGCAGAGATAATGGGAAGGTGGATGGAGCTAAGTGCAGGGCAATCTTACGAGATAACCTGTTAGAAGTTGCAAAATACTTAAAACTGGGGTGGAAGTTCTCCTTCCAACAGAATGAGTTGAAACGTACTACAGCTAGAGCTATTGGTTTAGATCAAAACATTCATGTTTTAGAACAGCCCAGTCAAAGTCTAGCCCAAAATGCAATTCAGAATCTGTGGCAAGACCTAAAATGGCTGTACACAAAGGCTGGCTTTTAAAAAAATGTTGAAAGCCCTGGATGTTCTTCCTTACACTTCACAACCTTCTTAAGCTGTATGTCGGTCTAACACGCAAAAAACAAATAGCATTCATTTATACATTAGTTTGTGGTTGTGACATGAAATATCTAGAGAAAATTCAAGGGGTTTAAATAATTGCACAATCCCCCAAACAAATAAAATTTAATGTACTCTTGGAGCAGACGCAATCATGTCTCTGGGTCATCGTCTAAAAAAAAAAAAAAACTAAAAAAACAATTAGCTTAAAGACAAGTCGTGCCACCATCAATTGCATGTTCTTCTATCTTAAGATGATTGACAATACTTGTTGACATGCTTGTGCAAGTTGACATGGGAGCATAGTTTTAAAGGAGATGTATTGGAGTTGTATTGAAAGGTATGAGTCAACCTATTAAACACTCCAGTGTTCCTGTTTTTATTGGAATCCCTTTTAAAATGCAACTTGGCAGCTTTAACATAGATGCTCAATAAAGAATGCGTTTCAGATTCAAGTCAGTATCGTATTCTCTCAGAACCAGGGAACTCTAGTGCAAGCACACAGTCACGGAGACAGGAATAAAGTTTGAACAAGTTTAATGAAAGCACAGGCTGACTCAGGATCCAGCAGGTGTCAGGTCTCAGCGGGTCAGCACACTGGGAAGGAGATGACAGTAAGTAATGGAGAGGATAATAGATTGTTGCTGAGAGAATTGAACTTACTTGGAGGTGGAGAAGAGAGCTCTGGGAGGAGATGAGCAAGCAACGGAGACTGAGGTTGACAGGTTGTTGTGCTGTGTGAGTGGTGAATGCTGTTGGAGGGTGGACAGGCAGGACGGGGAAGCGAACAGCAACTCTACTAGAAGATCCAGGAAATCCAGGGAGGTCATATGGCTGAGGTAAATTTATCTAAAGTAGTTACCAATCATGCAGGAGGCAGAACCATGACAGCTAATCCAAGACTGGACTTCTCGTGACAGCAACCTTGAAACAGGGAAACAGTCAGGTTAGACCAGACAATTTAGAGCACAGGCAGATACAGAGCAGAGTTTGTTGGTCTGATTACTACTCTGGTGAGCAAACAATCTGACGCCTCCTTCAAGGTCCCAACAGCATTTTAGACTCCTTGATTGCTTCTGATGAGGAACAGTTGTGTAGCTGCTTCTGCCTGTCACACCCTGTGGAGCAAAAGAGAGCACAACACAACAAACCTGTGCTCAGCTCCGTGGCCTGACAGTAGATAACTTTAAATTAGTTTTTGAAGGTTTGCCGGCTTATCAGTGTACATATTTGACCAGACGGTAATCCATCTAATGTTTCAGGTATAAAAAAAAAATTATTTGACAAAGTTAACCTGAATATGTCAAAAATCAGTTTTCAAATGATTTTATTCCTTAAGTGAAAAACTGTCCAAATCAACCAGGCCTTATGTGAAAAGTAAACCTAACTAATTTTGCTACCCTTGGGGGAAATGTTTGCGATTACTGGTGATGAGTCTGTTATATTACTGTGGAGAAATTTGGGTCAACTACTCTTTGCACTATTTTATTGCAGCCATATGGCAGGATCACACCCTAACATCTCAATTGGACTCAGTTTGTCTGTACATTGACTAGGACATTAGTGTGCTTGAGTTTGAATTCAGTAACTGAGGAACAAACATTCTCCTTCAGGATTATCTGCTAGAGAGCAGACATCATCATTCCATCAATTACAGTAATTCATCAAGGTCCTAAAGCAGCAAAAAGCCCCAGAACATAACACTACTACCACTATGTTTGACTGTATGCTCTTTTCCTGAAACGCTGTGTTAATAAGCCACATGCAATGCAGACGTTTGTCAATCCAAGGAATATTTTCCAAAAGGTCTTGGGGATCATTAAGATGTTTTGGAAAAATGTGAGACGGGCCTTTGTGTTCTTTTTGCCTTGGAACTCTCCCCAGAGGTTTTTGCCCAATCTCTTTCTTTTATCAATTCATAAACACTGACCTTAACTGAGACAAGCGAGGCCTTCAGTCCTTTTAATTTTGTTCTGGGTTCTCTTGTGTCTTTCTTCTTGAGACCTCAACGTGCTTTTGGAGGACTTTGGTTTGGCCTGCCACTCCTAGGAAGGTTCACCACTTTTGTTATCTTTTTCTGTTTGTGGATAATGCCTCTCACTGTGATTTGTTGGACTCTCAAAGCTTTAAAAGTAGTATGTAACACTTTCCAGACCAATAGATGCCAATAACCTTGTTCCTCAGCTGTTCTTGAATTTCTTTACATCGAGGTATGATGTGTTGCTTTTTGAGATCTTTTTGCCTACTTCAAGTTGTCATACAGGTTCTATTTAAGTGAATTTCTTAATTCGACAGGTCTGGCAGTAATAAGCCCTGGGTCTGGATAGTGAAATCCAATTTAGATATTAGATACACTTAACTGTTATTTGTTATTATCAATTCAAAAAAGCTGAGAGCCTCAACCTCAGATCCTTGCATCATCTGTATAGATCATAACTTCTTATATATGGCAGACTCCATTGCACTCAAAGCAGTTTAAAAAATGCACTTTTCTGGTTTTTATACCAGTTATCTGTGTTTTGCATTTTAGAATCTAGAAGGAATGATAGCAGTTTTTAGTGCTGTGAGAACATCACCCACACTGAGTAGTCCTGGCTTTAATTGGAATCACTTTAAAAAAGCATTTTAAAGAGATTCTTTTAAAAGAAGGTGTTTGTAATTAAATCAGTGACTGTAGATGACTTTAAATTAGTTGGTGACAGCCTGTCTCAGCCTGTCAGCCTGTTAGTGTTTGACCAGATGGTAATCATAAAGAACACTTTAATATCACCCTTATCTAGCAAAAAATGTTATAATCTATCTTCATCATCTGTCTGCAGGGTAAACAGAATGTTCTGAATAACATAAATTAGTTAGAACACTCTGGAGATTTGGTTAAAAAGTTTAACTTTGTCTTGTGGATGCTATCTTCTTTGCTGCTGAGCATCTGTCAGGTCCAAACAAAGCTTGAACATATTCAGCAGCCGGAGCTGTTTGTTTGTTCAGAGGAGGTTGCATGCAGCTGGTGTGTGTGTGTGTGTGTGTGTGTGTGTGTGTGTGTTCTTGTACTTGTTGCTGAGAGAGAACCATTTTTCATATTTTTATCGCAAAGTGAGGACAATTTGACAAACTGAGGACATTTTCCTGGTTCTCACTTTTCCCAATTTCGTTCTTGGGACAGGGGTTAGGTTTAGGACTAAGGTATGAATTGAGTTCTTGTTAGGGTTAGGGTTAGGTATTAACTGGTTAGGGTTAGGTTGAGTGTTAGGGTTAGGCACTAAAAATCAAGGAAAATAAATGGAAGTCAATGGAAGTAACTGAAAAGTCCTCATAAAGATAGTAAAACATGGAGGTGTGTGTGTGTGTGTTCCTGTTCTGGCATCACAGTGAGAACCAATTTTCCGATATCACCATCAAATTGAGGACCATTTGTACCAAAGTGAGGACATTTTGCTGGTCCTCATGACCTATTTTGCTACCGGTTAGGTTTAGAACTAAGGTGTGAATTGAGTTTAGGTTAAAATTAGGGTTAGGCATGTACTGGTAATGGTTAGGTTTAGGGTTATTGTCAGGGTTAGGGCTTAGAAAGGGTTGAAAATGACAGAAAATCAATGGAAGTCAATGGGAGTCAAAACATGGTCCTCACTACATATAGCAAAACAAGAGTGTGTGTGTGTGTGTGTGTGTGTGTGTGTGTGTGTCTCACACAGCCTGGAGTCTGGTAAACATTTTATCCTGATTACACAATGCCCATTTGCAGCTTTTCTTTTACATTATCAGCATTTAGACAGCAGTTAATGTTTGCTGGATCGTTTGTGTGAATGTTTGATAACACTCTAAATTCTTGTCCAATTTTTAGAAAAGACCCCTTTAAAAAAACAAGGTTTTTATTTTATAATTTTGTATTTAGTGCCCTGGAGAAGTCTTTACATCTCTTTAAACTTTTTTACAGTTTTTCACCAGTGAATACGAGGCTGCCTGTGTGCAATTTCATTTCAAAATAAATCCAACTGTTCTACGAAGGCCTCAGAGTTTGTTAGAGAGCATTGGTGAACAAACAGCTTCTTGAAGATCAAGGAACACAGCAGACACGTCAAGGAGAAAGTTTGGACATGGCCAGGAGGCTTAACTGACATGCAAGGAGAGAACTACCTAGAGAAGCAGTCAAGTTGCTCATGGCAACTCTGGAGGAGCTGCAGAGACACAGAGAAGTGAGAGGATCTGTTGGCACAAAACCTTATAATTATGCACTCATCATGAACACACCATCCTAAGGTGAATTATGGTGGTGGCAGCATCATGATGAGAGGATGTTTTTCCTTCAGCAGGAACAGGGAAGCTGGAGTTGATGGTCAGAACTGACAGAGGCTTCAAAAGGGTTGAGACTGAGGGGGAGGTTTAATTTCCAGTGGGACAATGACCCTAAACATACAGCCAGAACTACAGTGGAACTCCAGTTAGAATGGTCTACTTAAAGTCAAAACATAACCAAACTGTGAATCTGTGGTAATATTTAAAAACTGGTTTTCACAGATGCTTTCCTCTCCATGCAAGCGGACTGGGTTTGAGATATTTTGCACAGAAGAATGGGTAAAAAAAGGTGAAAGGTGTGACTAAAAAGCCTGAGGAGTGTGAATACTTTTGCAATGTGCTGTATTTAGCATTGTTTTAGCATAGTTGTGGTTTTTTCATGCCCTTTTAGGAGGGCCAACGCAGAGACAGCAGTAACAAAGCCCTGAGGATCTTTGTTGCCGAGCAGGCATCAGCGACATTGGAGATGACATTGATTAGGTCGGACACAGCTTGAAAATGAAAATCTGGGGCGGAGGTGGGTTAAAAAGGTTTAATCCAGCATTAAAATAGACAAGAAAAGCCACAGATGGGATGGGAAAATCAGATCAAACCTGTTCGATACCAAACTCACCCTCACAGTCCACCACAGGTCATTCATTTAGTGACGTCTTGCCTGGACATAAATCAGAGCTGTTATTACCAGAGAGTCAAAACAAAGAAGATGGAACATCAATAAATCTAACGTTTCCTCTTTTCTGTTTAACATCTGAGCACAGCTCTTAAAGCCACATTAACCACGAATACTGCACACATTTCAAAGATGTTTGCAGTGTACAAACACTCCTGGCTGTGGACAACCAGCACCAAACTAATAAAAATATATTGCATTTTACATTGTCATCTTTCAGCACCCAGAGCAGCTTTTGGACTGATTTTCTTCCTTCCAGGCAGCACCATCAGAAATACTCTGCAAGCTGTTCATAATTCTGAATATGCTTCCTTTTCTTATTTTGTCAGTATTATATTATGATTATTTATGGTGATGCAAAAAACAGAATTTTCTTGTCCCTATCTTCTTTGTAGGAATAGTGTGGAAGGTAAAGGAATTAACAAATTTTTAATAGATTCTGTTGTTAATGGGCTGAACCAAAACATTTACTGTGGTCCGTTTAAATGTTTTTGTGGCTCAGGATGATATAACAGAAAGTCTAACCCACCAGCATGGTAACCTAGTGTTGTGCAAGTTTGGACTTACTAGGTCCCACAGTTTACAAAGGATTTAATTAATGTTTAACAATATAAAGCTTTCCGGCTTCCTCCCACAGTCCAAAAACATGACTGTTAGGTTAATCGGTTTCTCTAAATTGCCCTTAGGTGTGAATGAGTGTGTGCATGGTTGTTTGTCCTGTGTGTGTCTGTGTTGCCCTGTGATGGACTGGTGACCTGTCCAGGGTGTACCCTGCCTCCTGCCCATAGACCGCTGGGGATAGGCACCAGCTCCCCCGTGACCCACTATGAAAGAGTCGGCAGAAAATGAAAAATGACCTGGTTTGATTTTGTCAAATCTTCCAGAGATTATGCCAATAAAAGGTGCTGGTGTGTGAAATCTATTGGTAATTACTGCATAATGTTTGCATTCTGCTCTCTGTGCGCCTTTTCACATTTACCTGCCACCTTTGTGCATGTACAAATATTCCTCTTAATGCAGCAAAATTCACTGCAAAGCTGTTCTCATTCAAGGATTAAAAAAAAAATTGGGTAAAAAAAAAATGCTCAAAATATTAATATTAATATTAATTAATTTATTGACAGCACTGGGAGGAGCATGATGTTTTAATGAAATCCTAATAATGTTCAAACACAACATCTACTCCAAAGAATACCAATTCCATAAATGTAAAGAAGTGTCTGTGCTGTTAGTTAATGTGCAATGGTCAGAGAAAAAATATTTTTCTTTAAGGTTATTCTTGCACACTCCTTTTTCAAGGCACTGTATGTGCCTAACATTTTCTCAGAAAATTTGCATATTCCATAAGACCAATCACAGAAAAAGGATTTTTAATACAGAGAAGTCATGTTCTGCTCATGTTGTGCTCTGCACAATCAGAGGGAGACACAATGGGAAACAGAGACTGAGAAACCAAGTAAAGTTAACTCCCCACCCTCACATTAGGTAAATGTAACAAAAAGATGTCAAATTTATCTGCCAGGTTTGTGCAAGAATTTGTAAAGAAATTTTGTTTCTTTATTATCTTTAAAATTATGGTGCCACAAGCATAACCTGGTGCAGCACAATACATTTTTGTTTGATTTCGGTAATGTGAAGGAGCTTGCTTGGCCTTGGATGGCTTACATTTTAACTTTTTGACATCTCTAGAACGATTCAGACACAAAAGATTTTGCTACACAAACCAGCACTAACCCGAGACAAATGTTGGACACCATTTTTGTTACAATAGAAGATTATGGGGGCAACTAGACACAGGTTCACTGACACCCTACACAAGGGTAATTCACAAAACGTCATTGCTTAACAAGCTAGATGTTCATAGTGTGTTGCATCCAAGCGTATAAATGGAAAGTTGATTGGAAGGAAAAAGTGTGACATGAATAGGTTCAAAAGCTACATTAACAACCACAGCTTTTTGAATAGTTTGGAATTTTTGTGGAAAAAGTAGTTCTTAGAATTTTTCAGTTGTATTAAAAAGCAACAAATAACACCAAAATTGCTAATTTTGTAAGTTTAGTTTTTTATATATATATATATATATAACTCTAATACCCTGTTACAACTTCATGAGACAAGGTATTTTTATACTAGAGTGATAGCAAGAAACGCACCCAGCAAAATAGTGAGAGAACGGTCTTTTATACTAAACAGACACAAATGTTTATCACTAGAGTTCTAGGAAGCGTTAGAAGACATGTCCAAGCCAGAGGTATGCAGACAATAGAATCAGGGAGAAAAGTACAACCTCTGGTCACTTTGCATACAACAGACAAATTATCAGACATCATTTAGCCTGTATTAACAATTACAGGAACGGTTTATTCTACAAGTTTATTCATAAAACAAGTTATTAAAAATCTAATTTTATTAACATCTAAAGGAAAGCACACACAACTAAGGTAGCTATTCTGTGTCATATGGGCTTTAAAATTGCCAAAGTGGATAAATAGAACGTTGATCCTGCAAGTGTTTCCATGACCATAAAGGAAACCATGACGAGGTCACAGAAACATGTTATGAAGAGTTTATTTGGGCTTTAGAATAATCATCTGAGTTTGTTGGGATTTGTAATCTGACAATATTATTTAATATTTAATATTAATATTTTAATATTTAATCAAATAATATTTCAGTCTGTTAAGGGTTGTCCTGTGAATACCAGCCCAGTAAGGCGATGGTATTAGGACAAAGTTGAAAGGTGTGAGCCAAGCTCTGACATTATTGAACAGCAAAACTCTGCACACACATGGAATGAATTCACACAATATCTTAAAATACAAGAATGTATTAACAAAAATAAGTCAACTCAAAGTCAAACATATTTAAATCAACAAAATCTTTACTATGCTAAAACAATCCAACTAAACTACCAAGCAGAATTAAAGAATAACGAAGACTAATGGGCTATGTACAAGAGTGATGCAACATTACCATGCAATGTTATTTATATTTGAGAACCAAGGATTATCTTGAAGAATCTGGAAATGAAGTTAAGTTAGTCTGGCAACCAACTTAGACAATATTTAGCAAATGTTTAGACAACCATTCACAATGCAAGATCAGATAAAATATTATTTTATTAAAATAATGTTTTAAAGAATAATCTGCTGAATAAAACCAACCTTCTGGATGAATAATTTCTCAACGGTGTCTAATTAGTTCCCTTTATTTATTTAAATAATATTTAAAGAAATATTAACGGGATATTTGGAAATAGCCAAATCTTTCTGGAGAAATGGGGCTTAATGGTGTTTACTTAGTTATCAGATTCAGTAAAATAATGTTTAGAGACTATTATTGACTAACTTGAAAACTAACAACCTTCCTGTTAAATACTCTTTAGTAGCAAGCACGTGTTTTTAAGCTGTTAGCAGTTAAACTAACAAAGGAGGCTGATAGCTTAGCTTAGCACCAGAACCAAACACATACCTTTAAAATACCAGGGTCAATGAAAGGGTTAAAATGCATAAGCGTGGACGCCGCGTTATGAGCAACCTTCTGTGTTTAAAATCACCCTTTAGCTAAAGTTTGACTTAACTTTAAAAAACACATAAACACAGAACACAAAGCTGATCACGTGTGCAGCCTACTAGCACTAAGGTAGCAGTTTCACACAAAAAAAAAAAACTTCATAAAAATTAAAACGTTAAGATCATTTCATCCTAACTCTTTCTATTATTATCTCTGCCCAAAACCTAACCTCTGACCATGCTGTGGAAAAGATGTCCGGGGCGGCGAAGTTTGAAGAGGTGTCCACAGTCAACAAGCGGTTAGCTGTCGGCTAACCTCGGTAGCCTCGGGGCTGTAGCTGGACGTTCGATCTGTGACAAACGGTTAGCTCCGTAGCTGGGCGTTGCAAGACGGCTCGTTCTGTCCGTCAACCAGCTGTTCATTACCGTAACCACGGTGATGCGGGCCGTTTGTCTTCCTCTCAGGCAAGGAAAACCGATTCACTCGGCTTGTAGAGATGGCGTCTCTGCTGTGACTTCTTTGAGACCGTTGCTCCTGCAGGCCTCAAGGGAGAAAGTCAAGCCAGGCGTGTACCTTAACTCACGTTTTTATGAATGAATACTGGGTACACAAACAGTTGTTCAGTCATACTCAACTTTTGCATATGATCGGTGATCGTATGACACTCTTGGATCCGGTTTGCAGAGTTTATGTCTTTTTGCCAGCAAAAAGACCTCAGGCGCTGTGTCCCTCCGTCCAGTTCCTCTCAGGAGCTGCTTTGAAGAGATCGGCTTGTGGGAGAGGGGGTGCTCTTATTCAGACAGTGGCATCATGGGAAGTTTGCTGCTACCCCCCCTTTCCTCAGTTGCTGGAAGTCAGTTAAATGCAGTTTATTTTGAAACTTCCAGAAAAGTCCGTACCGGAGATTAATGTTTAAATCCATGGCTAAGGGTCCCAACAAGTTGCTCAAAGGAGAATCTGCCTGTGCTCCACCAGGAGTTTTGGCTCTGCTGTGATAAAACTGATCCAGAAATACACCGCAAAAAGCGCATAAGTTGCTCGATCCTAAGCCTTTTTACCGAGCGGTTTATTCGTAATTAAAAGGGGATGGTTAAAGAAAAAAGAGCTAATTTTGTAACTGTAATATTTACCAAAATTAAAATGTCTTCATTTCCCTACTCTGCCAACCACATGCACATAAAATGTGTGAATCCCCACAGTTGAATGTAAATTTAATTCATGGCAATTATGCCTTTTAATGCCCACAGCCCTGTAACCAGTGGGTTGTCGGTTCGAATCCCCCCTTTGTCCATCTCAGTCGTTGTGGCCTTCGAGCAAGACACTTCACCCATTTTGCCTGCTGATGGTGGTCAGAGGGCTTGGTGGCGCCGATGTATGGCAGCCTCACTTCCATCAGTCTGCCTCAGGACAGCTGTGGCTACATTGTATCTTACCACTGCCAGTGTGACTGATTGTAGTGTAAAGTGCTTTGGGGTCTCTGGGAACCTGATAAAGCGCTATACAAGTGCAGACCATTTACCATATGACTTTTCTGAGCATTTAATTTGACAATAAATGTTTGTTTTCTCTAAAAATTACTTAATGAAAAAACTAAAGGCATTATTGTGGCTGATTTTGTGGCTGATTTTCTAAACAGCAGGAGTTTTAACTAAAATGATTCACTGAGAATATCTTTAGACATAATTTAAAAGGTGTTTTTGATTCACATTATCAATGTTATTAAAACGTTATTCAAAGCTTAACTTGAAGAAAGTACATCACACAGCACAATAACGAACTTGACATCTGTTTTGATGTGGATTTTGGTTACAAATTATAAATCATGTCCAATTAGGTAAAAAACAAAGGACAAAAATATTCATGTACGTCAAAGTTAGATAAAAGTGATAAAAACTGGCAGATTTTTTCTGTCAGTATCAGTACTGAGTACTGAGTCAGTATCTTACCTGCGGAAGAAAGGTCTCAGAGACATAAGTTTAAAAATCAATGAGATAGCTTAAATTGGGGAGTTAAGATAATGATTCAAAAATAGTAATTTCCTTAACACATGGGGGTCACAAAAACATATGTGTGACATCCCAGGTCCTTTGTGAAGTATTCTTTAATTTTATGAGGCCTTTTGCGATATCTGTTATACATAGAACAAATGTTGTAATTTACCGTAGATATTCTCAGTCAGTTTATTAAAGATTGTTCACATAAGTTGCTGTAAACTAGCTGACTAGCCTTTAACTTCATCTTCAAAAAGAACTTCTATTTCTTTAAACTGAGGTCATTGCAGTCTTCTGTCATCCTTGCTTGTCAACAGCATATGATAATAGATAGATTTATGGTAAAAACCTCAAGCATTCCCTTTCTAGAGATTTTTTTGGTATGTTTTTTACCCCGTCTACATTTATACACCTTTCATCCCAACACACATGCACTATACAAAACGGGCGTAATAAAAGCAAAATGCATGATTTCTTCATGTGAAAAACAATGTGTTTCTAGAGATGCCAACACACATGGCAAGATAAGAAAATGTGGCATATCAGGTTTAGATACTGATGTTGGGATTATGATTCTTGATTAATTAATATTTATCAAGAATTATAATAAAATCATAATTTGAGAAAATTAATTTCTTAACCAAAAATCCTCATTTATGAATCGAAACCAGAGATGTCCTCTGGTGTTGTAATTGTGGCTCAAAGCCCTTGATGATTACAATTATTAAATTCTCAGTAATAGTTGATAACTATTATTAGATCTCACTGTTTAATCAACCGTTTCTGCCGAAACGTGGGGAACTTTAACCTTATTTTGACTGACAAATCACACTTGCACAAAATAAACACAAACGCCTTCTCTGAATATTTATTAAATCAACAGCCCTGATACAACTTGCTCTTCCGATTCAATAATCTTCACCTAATCAAACATGCAAAGTTCTACCCAAAAGGGCAAAATATCAAACAGCATTGAGTGTGTATCAGATCAAACCAGCAGTTATGGCAGTTATGCCAAAATACAAAAAGGAATATGGTTGAACGAAGCTCAGGGAGGCCACTCCCAAAGTGTAGCTTAGGTACTGTAAGTCATAAAACATCCCCCACCGCTGGGGATGCCCGAGCACAAAAAGGGTTGTAAAACGTTTGGCGGCAATTTAATAAAATGAAGTTAAAAAGACAAAAAAAAGGGGTTTGTTTTTCCACAAAAGTTATTTTTGCATTTTCAATTTAAAAAGGCGCCCCGGGAGCTCAGGGTTCACACGTGAAAACACAACGGGAAGCTCGGGGGCTTCAAAAGTCCACAACAATAGCAACATTCAATAAAAAACCGGGGCATGCGAATACCCTTTGAACACATTAGACTATAAGTGGCATTCAAAATCGCTCTAAAACCTCCCCTATCCCCCCAAGCTTTTTCTAATAAAGAAATAAAAAAAGAAAAAAAGAATAAATTTATTTGGTTTGGTGTCCCCCTCTGCTAGAGGAGAGGAGAAGAAAGGGGAGGGAGATTTTTCCACCTTTCCGGGGGTAACCCAGGAGATCGGCCCCCTTGCCCCTCGACCTTTTCGGCCTCCTTGGCAAAAAAGGGGGAAAAATTATGACGGCCCGTCACTAGTCCCCGGAAAAAAAAAACAAGGGGAAAAACTGCGTGTCCTTAAAAAATCTGTTTTTTGGGGGGGGGGTTAAAGGGTTTAAACCCATTTTTCAGTTTGGGAAAAAGTAAAGTTCTGGTTTTTTTTTTTCTTTTTTCCCCCAGGAACCTCTTTTATGAGTTTTGTTCTCTTTGGGCCCAAAGGGGGGAAAATAAATGAAAGTCCACGTGGTATTTTTTTCCCCAGAGGGGTGCTCCAGTTGTGTGGTTTAAACGCGTCTCGGTTTCCAGCCTGAAAAGCAATGGTGAAAAGGGCTTAGGATATTTATAGTTTCCTCGACATCAAGCGCCGCCCCCCTTTCCCACAGCCGGGGGCCCGCTGGGATTTTTAGTAGCGGGGCTATCCTGGGGGACAAAATTGGGGCGATGGCGGGTGGAAAAGGGCCCGGTGGCGGCCCCAAAGTTCAAATGGTCCAATATTTGCAAAAAAGTGGTCCCAAAATTTACAACTGAAAACAACTACACTGAAAACCCCAAATTATGCCTCTGGCCAACTCCTTTTTTTCAAAAAAAATTTTCTTTAGGGTGTGTTTTTAATTTTCACTTTTTACATGTTTAATTAGTTTATTTTTTTGCCCAAATTATGTTTTTAATCATTTGTCAATAACACAGATAAAAAAAAGTAAAAAAATATATTAGAAAAATGTTAGTTCTTAGGTATTTAGTAAAAGGAACTAATAGGTATGGGAAACATCTTAACTCATAGAAAAAGACTGGCAAATTGTGTTGAAGGGAGGATATTACATGTTTCTCTGCTTTCCAAACCGGAAAGGGGTTTTCCCGCGCTCCCATGAAAGACTCCCGAAAGTATCCTTTCTGTTTTTGGTGGGTGTTTTTTTTGGGAAACAGAGCAATAAAAGGGCCAAAATTCCCGACTGGGCTTTTTTTCTAGGGTGAAACTGATCTTGGGGCCAGATATTCCTTTTTAAAGATTCTTTTCCCCAAACTGCAGAAGGGTTCTTTGTGATTTTTCCTTTTCCCGGGTTTAAAGTCAAATGAGATGGCATCATTTTTTAAAAAGATTTTAAAAAAAACTTTTCTCTCCCCTCTCTTTGGGGAACGGGAGCCCTTTTTCATATTCTGATATGTTTTTGTCGCCCCACAGGGTGAGCTCCACTGCAAAAAATTGCGGGTTTCCTTCCCCCTCCCTCTGCATGCCCCTAGTTTTCTTACAATTAATATTGTGATAATTTCAGTTTCCAAACTCCCAGTTTTTCAGTGACATTGGTTTTTATTTTTAAATTTTGTAGATTTTTAGTAATTTATTATCAAACAAACTTTTAACAACCTTTAGAAAAATCTGTTCCACTTTTGATTTCCTCATTATCACAGAAAAACACAGTGGAGGGCAATAATTTTGTTTCTTCCCCTTCACAAATTGATTCTCTTGTTCATAGTGTTACTTCACCATTGCGTGGTGCATTAGACAATGCAGCCCCCTTGAAAAAAAAGGTAATTATTCGTAGGAGGCAGGCTCCCTGGTTTAATTCAGAGCTGCGTACTTTAAAGCACAATGTTAGAAAATTAGAGAGAAAATAGAGCTCTACACACCTAGAGGATTCCTACTTTATCTGGAAAAATAGCCTACTATTCACCAAGCTGGAATAGCTTATTTCTCATCCTTAATAGAAGAGAACAAGAATAATCCTAGGTTTCTCTTTAGTACAGTTGCTAAACTTACACTGAGTCATAGCTCTGTTGAGCCATCCATTCCCTTAGCTCTCAGCAGTCATGATTTTATGGGATTCTTCCAAAATAAAATTGATTCTATTAAGAAGAAAATCTTTGACATACTCCCGAAGTGTTCCCTCTGATTACCAGCCCCATTTTAGATATGATTAATTTATCCTTAGTAAATGGATATGTACCACAGGCTTTTAAGGTAGCTGTAATTAGACCTTTGTGTAAGAAACCTTTGCTTGATCAAGATGACTTGAAAAATTACAGACCTATATCCAATCTTCCATTCTCACCTAAAATTCTTGAGAAAATAGTTGCTAATCAAATGTGTGAGCATTTACACAGCAATGACCTGTTTGAAGAGTTTCAGTCAGGTTTCAGAGCTCATCATAGCACTGAAACAGCTCTGCTGAAAGTCACTAATGATATTCTTATTGCCTCAGATAATGGACTTGTGTATTTACTGGTTCTGTTAGATCTCAGTGCTGCATTTGATACAGTCGATCATAATATTCTCTTAAAAGGCTGGAATATGCTGTAGGATCAGGGAACAGCGCTAGCTGGTTTAAAAACTTATATGTCTGACCGATTCCAGTTTGTTCATGTAAATTATAAATCATCTTTAAACTCCAGGGTTAATTGTGGAGTACTGCAGGGTTCAGTACTTGGGCCAATTCTCTTTACTATATATATGCTTCCAATATGTAAAATTATCAGGTAGCATAGAATAAATTTTCACTGTTACGCTGATGATACTCAGCTTTACTTATCCATGAATCCTGATGAGCCCAACCAGTTAGATAGACTACAAGCATGTCTTGCCAAAATTAGAAATATCCTGTCCAGGAGTGACGCTGAAAAACTAGTCCATGCATTTGTTTCTTCAAGGCTGGACTATTCTAATTCGTTACTATCAGGATGTCCACAAAATGCAGTTAAAAGCCTTCAGCAGATTCAAAATGCTGCAGCAAGAGTTCTGATGAAAATTAAAAAGAGAGATCATATTTCCCCTACTTTAGCTTCCCTTCATTGGCTCCCTGTTAAATCCAGAATAGAATTAAAAATTCTCCTCCTCACATATAAAGCCCTTAATGATCTAGCTCCATCATAGATCAGAGATCTGATTGTTCCATATGTTCCTAACAGATCACTTCGTTCTCAGACTGCAGGTTTACTGGTGGTTCCTAGAGTCTCTAGAAGTAGAATGGGAGGCAGATCTTTTCGTTATCAGGCTCCTCTCCTGTGGAACCAGCTCCCAGTTTTAGTCTGTGAGGCGGACACCCTGTCTACTTTTAAGGCTAGGCTTAAAACTTTCCTTTTTGATAAAGCTTATAGTTAGAGAAGCTTAAGTTATCCTGAGCTATCTCTGTAGTTATGCTGCTATAGGCTTAGGCTGCTGGAGGACATAATGACCACTTTCACCCTCTTCACTACTTTCTCACTCTACTCTTCAATTTTGTATTATTTGCTGTTATCTCAGCTTTTAACTTTGTTCTCTCTCTTTTCTCTTCCTAGAAGCTACACCTGGCCTGACTATGTGTCTACCTGTAACACCTTTCTGGAGAGGGGCATCGTCCGAGCTTCTGCTGGCAACAACTTAATGCTCACCCTCTACCGATGATCCACATGGCCCTGTCTTTCAGTGTTTAACCCTTTCTCTCTCCTAGACATAGCTATTGACTGAGCTTTTACTGTGACTAACTCTATGTGCTCTCTTCAGACTCTAAACTTGAAAACTGGCTCAGAGTTTATCTGTTCCTTCTTTCTAGGTGAAACGACTAAAGGAGCTACATCCATTAACGTTTACCTTTTCCTTCCCATAGAAAGTACTCCTGGATCAGTGCTTCTTTGTTCTCTTTGTGTCTCTGCTCTGTTTTCTCTAACCCCCAGTCGGTCATGGCAGATGGCCGCTCACTTTGAGCCTGGTTCTGCTGGAGGTTTATTCCTGTTAAAAGGGAGTTTTTCCTTTCCACTGTCGCTACATGCATGCTCATTATGAGGGATTGCTGCAAAGTCACGCCAGTGACTGTCCACTATCTCTACATCGTCATCCGGGAGGAGTGAATGCTGCAAGTCACTGACTGGTTGCAATCTGCTGGGTTTCCTTAGACAGAATTCAATTCAATTCAATTCAGTTTATTTATATAGCGCCAATTCA
The DNA here is from genome assembly GCA_036173005.1 of Crenichthys baileyi. NCBI lineage: Eukaryota > Metazoa > Chordata > Actinopteri > Cyprinodontiformes > Goodeidae > Crenichthys > Crenichthys baileyi. The sequence continues at coordinate 497,079 of JAHHUM010002052.1, read as the reverse complement.
CAACACATGTCGTCTCAAGGCACTTCACAAAAGTCAGGTACATGCATTACAATTAATCCAAATCATTGAACAGTGCAGTCAGATTCTGTTATTTATTCAAATTGGATAAAAGGTTTTTCTATCTAAGGAAACCCAGCAGATTGCATCCAGTCAGTGACTTGCAGCATTCACTCCTCCTGGATGAGCATGTAGAGACAGTGGACAGTCACTGGCGTTGACTTTGCAGCAATCCCTCATACTGAGCATGCATGTAGCGACAGTGGAGAGGAAAAACTCCCTTTTAACAGGAAGAAACCTCCAGCAGAACCAGGCTCAGTGTGAGCAGCCATCTGCCACGACCGACTGGGGGTTAGAGAGAACAGAGCAGAGACACAAAGAGAACAAAGAAGCAAAGAAGACAGAAAAGCTTTTTATCCAATTTGAATAAATAAATGAATCTGACTGCACTGTTCAATGATTAAGATTAATTGGAATGTATTTACCTGACTTTTGTGAAGTGTCTTGAGACGACACGTGTTGCGAATTGGCTCTATATAAATAAACTGAATTGAATTGAATTGAATTGAATAGCTAATGACTGAGCTAAAAAGAAATACATATAAAACCTTACAGTGAGTTGGCCAGATGCACGAGCACTTTGTTTTACCCACTCTCTCTCAGAGATACATTTGTTCTCTAAGGCAGATGATGCCGTAGGTCAGGACTAAAATAGAAATGAATAGAAGGAGATGTTTTGTCTACCAGAGTAAAAGCTGAGTACAACCCTGTGGGCTTCAGAATACACACACAACATCCACAGCATCGTGTATACACTGTGCACAGAACAAGCAAAAAAGCTGCTTTATACTCCATGGATTGGGGCCAAGTTTTGCAACATCTTTTTTTAAGATATATTTTACTCTCAGGAGCTTGTAAAAAATCCCCAAGAAAATAAGTTTAGAACACTTAGCTTAGTACTCGTACCTCTGGAGGTTTTTCAAATGTCTTTTATGTAACCCCATGAAGGTCAATATATTTTATTAGATCTGAGTTGTTCATGCACTCTTGGAGATGTTTAAGTCAGCCGGCCACTCCTGGAAAAGTTCACCACTGTTCTATGTGCTCTTTGTTTGTGGTTAATGGGCCTCACTGTGGTTGGCTGGAGTCTCTAAGACTTCAAAATTGCTTTGTATTTTTTTTTTCAAAACTGATAGATGTCAGTAGCTTTGTTTCTCATCTGTTTTTAAATTTCTTCAGATTGGGTGTGATGTGTTGCTTTTAGAGGCCTACTTCATGTTGTCAGACATGTTCTATTTAGGTGATTTCTAGATGGTACAGGTCGGGCAGAAATTAGACCTGATTGTGGCTCATAAAAGGTGACCAAAGAAATGTAGTAATTCTAGTTGATTCATGATTTCACTTAAGGTGCAATTTCAAATATTGGTAAATTGGTTTGCCTTTTTCCCGTAATAAACAAAAAAAATGTTTTGAAAGCTATATTTTGTATTTACTAAGGTTATCTTTGTCTGATATTGAATTTTATTAGACAATCTAAAACATTTAGATGTGATAAAAAAGCAAAACTAAAGAAATCTGAAAGCAATAATGAACAGTATTTTGATGGGCAAGAAGCTGATATTTAATAATAAAAAAGATAAATAAAAGTGCGATGAAATGTTGGAGGTGAACGTGAGCTTATACACTCACCGGCCACTTTATTAGGTACACCTGTCCAATTGCTCGCTAATGCAAATTTCTAATCAGCCAATCACATGGCAGCAACTTAATGCATTTAGGCATGTAGACATGGTCAAGACGATCTGCTGCAGTTCAAACCGAGCATCAGAATGGAGAAGAAAGGTGATTTAAGTGACTTTGAACGTGTTATGGTTGTTGGTGCCAGACGGGCTGCTCTGAGTATTTCAGAAACTGCTGATCTACTGGGATTTTCACGCACTACCATCTCTAGGGTTTACAGAGAATGGTCCGAAAAAGAGAACATTTCCAGCCTTGTCCAATGCCTTGTTGATGCCAGAGGTCAGAGGAGAATGGCCAGACTGGTTCGAGCTGATAGAAAGGCAACAGTAACTCAAATAACCACTCGTTACAACCAAGTCATGCAGAAGAGCATCTCTGAACGCACAACACGTCGAACCTTGAGGTAGATGGGCTACAGCAGCAGAAGACCACACCGGGTGCCACTCCTATCAGCTAAGAACAAGAAACTGAGGCTACAATTCGCACAGGCTCACCAAAATTGGACAATAGAAGATTTAAAAAACGTTACCTGGTCTGATGAATCTCTGCTGCGACATTCGGATGGTAGTGTCAAAATTTGGCGTCAACAACATGAAAGCATGGATCCATCCTGCCTTCTATCAGCGGTTCAGGCTGGTGGTGGTGGTGTAATGGTGTGGGGGATATTTTCTTGGCACACTTTGGGCCCCTTAGTACCAATTGAGCATCGTGTCAACGCCACAGCCTACCTGAGTATTGTTGCTGACCATGTCCATCTCTTTATGACCACAGTGTACCCATCTTCTGATGGTTACTTCCAGCAGGATAACGCGCCATGTCATAAAGCACAAATCATCTCAGACTGGTTTCTTGAACATGACAATGAGTTCACTGTACTCAAATGGTCTCCACAGTCACCAGATCTCAATCCAATAGACCACCTTTGGGATGTGGTGGAACTGGAGATTCGCATCATGAATGTGCCGCTGACAAATCTGCAGCATCTGTGTGATGCTATCATGTCAAAATGGACCAAACTCTCTGAGGAATGTTTCCAGTACCTTGTTGAATCTATGCCACAAAGGCAGTTCTGAAGGCAAAAGGGGGTCCAACCCCGTACTAGCAAGGTGTACCTAATAAAGTGGCCGGTGAGTGTACATTCTGCTTAATGTGCCCTTGAGTATTCAAAGTCACAGCTGTGTCTGGTGGGTCTTTAACAGGTTTCATGAATATTCAGTTTCATTAATTTAGGGCAGAGGAAAGTCAGTGTGACATTTCTGTATTTGTTAGTTCATATTTTACAACAACCATATATTGAATAAATGGTTTTCTAAGTTTCTAAGTAAGTATTAGGTTATAAGAAAGATTATGCTTACATTAATCAGGCTGCCTTGGGCTCCATTTAACTGGGGATATGATTTCAGAACTGGAAAAGACCTTGACATATACAGTTTTATTTCCAAAACCTCATGTGACATGTGAAGCATCTACATTTACCCAGAATTGTAACTCAAACTGGTCAATTTTCTGACAATTTTTAAGATAATATCATCACCGGTGATGCTCTCTAACCCCCCTCAGCCACTTCTCTGCAATGGATCACGATGCTGTTGACGGTCCCATTTTGCAAGCTGCTCAATCTGAGCTCGGACAAATCACACCGCATGTTAAGACACCGCCGCTTTGAATCATGAACAGATAGGTCAGCCAGCTAATAAATCGCACCCTCAGCCAGGCTGCATTACTCCGTGTGGTTTAACAGATACTCACGATGAGAGAAGCTGTGAAATGTAGGAGGTTCTTAGTTTTTATGACCCATTTAACAGACGAGGCATTTATTTTTCATTCATTTAAAGTTGTCCTTGATATTGGAGAGAAAAGGCAAAGGAGAGACACAACAGTGTGCGTTTAACTTGTGTTTATTTACCAGCTCACCAGATTCAAGGCTGTTTTCATTGCTTCATTTTTAAATGTCAAGAAGAAGCAGATCATTATTGTCTGTAAAATGTCAAGATTCTTACTTCGCCTGCTCTAATGTCGCAGGACTCTGGTGCTACATCAGTACTACTGTTTTTTGTAAGATGTTTAATGTACTGAATCTTGTTGTCATGTTAAATTAGCTGTAAACATGGCAAAAAGGAAAACTCTCAAATTTAATTTTCCTGCATTGTTGTCCTGCTGTCCTGTCAGCTTGGTTTTAAAAGCAGATTCATTGAAATTAAATTCAGCATTTAGCGTTCAATCTTTTCGGGAAGAAGATGATCTTTAGGGCAAATGATTAACTACACACTTTTCAAATTTATGGTAATACAACTTTTTATTCCAAACCCAGTTTTAACTGAAGGCTCACCATTATCTGAATGAAAATATGTTCTGTTGTCATTTCTGTCCTCCTTCCCTTTTGGGCCAATCAGGCAGGTCAAGCAGCACCTGTGTGAGGGTACTCAAAGTTTAAACACTAGTTTAAAATGTGCATAACATTTTGCAAAATCCCTGATTGAAATGCAAATAATATAAAATCTTGAAATTATGAAACATAAATAAATCAGAATTTCCCTCTGTCTTGTTTTTTTTACCAAGACTAAAAGAGTCTGTGGAACCACGCCTTCTAAAACAGAAAGTGATACAATATTTGGAATGAAGGTGCGTCGTCTCGGGTCACAGAGTGCAAGTCTATAATGTTGTAAACTGAATAGGACAGTTATCTTAACAAAAAGAATGTTTGTAACAGATGTTGTCAACTGGATAAGCGTTGTTGAAAAATATAGTAAAAAATGGATTGAGCAATCTTACTTTTCCAGAGATTCGGTGCAGGTAAAGTGGGTGTGATTTCGGAAAGTAAATTGGTAAAAAAAGACAGATTTCTCCTCCCCCACCAAAAACTATGTGGGAAACCCTGTTTACATCAGGAGTATTAAAGAAACAGAATATTAGCTTCAAGGAAAACTAAAGGCTGAAAAATGAGGACACAAAACCCTTAATGCAATGTCATGAATGGATAAGTCAAGCCGAGTCAGCAACCAAACTATTGAAGAAATGCTAGTGTTGATTGTGGGAAACCAGGACATTTTTTAAGGTAAGGAAATACATCGCTTTAGCTTGATTTTTAATTCTTATGTGTCCCCTGTCAAAACAAAATGTCTATGGATCACGTTATCAAATAAATCAATAAGTGTTGTCTCCAGAAGTCCTCCTGCATGTTTACCCACAGTCATTTTTTTCTGAGTGCCTGAGCTCAATGAAGGGGAGCATATGACTGCTGCCCCCATCTCATTGTACATCAGTATTTTCAACTTTCCTTTCAATCACCACATGTAGCATTATATAAATTAAAATAACTCTTTAGAGCCAAGCGACATATTGCTGTAAGAAAACGTACTGTAGATGGACTTTTATACTTTGAGTGGTGTACCAAACAGTTCTCAAAACATTATCATATATAAGGCACAGTAGTGCAGTTAAATCCTCACTAGTATAACACACTGGTTATGTGAAGAAAAGTGAGATTTCAGCTGCTTCCGTTCACCGCTGCTATGTCTTACATATCGACTGCATGACTTGCCCGTACACAGAGTCCTGGTTAAACAGCTGTTAGGAGACGAGGGAAAACCGGCACATTCCTGCTTCATCATACCAGTGTCAGGTCAGACCCTGAGCAGAAATGCTGTCTGCATGCTGCCAGAATAAAAATTTCTGTTAAATTACAGTTACCATAGATGTTCTTTATCCTCTTTGGCAGATTATAGGTAGAGATCACTGAGATCTTTTAAATCCATTGGTCAGGTGTTGGTTTGTTAGGTCAAGCTACACTCAGACAGCAGCTCTGCCGACTTCCTCTTCTAGACAGGACAGATTAGAATTTAAATATTTACCTCATGAGCTCCGGTTTGAGCTGGAGACTAGCTCCTTTTCTACCTGTTCATAGGCAGTCCTTAGGTTACGCATTAACACCCAAATTTGGGGTTCTGCACCTAACATAATCACTCCTCTGCAACTTTTGGTTGCATGCTTGGCTCACTTGTTCCTTCATACATAACACTCAACTTACAGCTCATAATAACCCACATGGATATGGATATAACCCACATGAGCTTTTTAAGCTTCTTTAATCTGGTGTTACTGTCTTGTCAGTTGATTTGGCTCCTACATTTAAAAGTACAAATATATATGCTCTGTCTATAGTAATACAAATCATTTTTCATTGCCCACACTGTTGCTGAATCTAAGCCAAATTAGAGGTGGCACATTTTTTATGAAAATATTTCTGTTTTCATTGTAGTCCCTTTTCCCTTCTGGTCTACTCAGGCAAATCAGCACTTGTGTGGGTGTACTCAAAATGGAAATGCTGGTAAAAAATTTGCATCATTTTAAAACCATAAATAGGCTTGTAACATTTGGCTGTGATGCTTCAAATCTGCATATAAATGGAGCCATTAAATGTACCAGGAGTGTTGGATTTTACAGTTTATAAAAGCCCTGATTAATAAACAGCAGATGTGTAAATTGCATTTTTTCACCTCTAAATTACTTTGCTCCCAAAACCAATCGCCAATCCTAGTTTGGGAGTACTTGAGGCCCAATCCAATACAATGTTTTATGACACCTTAATAATGCTGAATATATTTGCGGCTCTTAAAAAAAGGAACAGACCCAAGATAAAATTTAATGTTCTCAATATAAAAATAATATGAGTTATTTCAGCATTCAGCATTCTTCAGTTCATTGTTAGAACATATATTATGGATTAAAGGAACCAAACATGAACTTTTTGGCGACCATTCTAAAAGGTATGTTTGGCACAGAAACAATATTACTTAGTACTTTGTTCCTCATGTGAAACAAAGTGATGGCAGCATCATGCTGTGTGGTGACTTTTTTCAGGTGTAACTGGGGTTTTTGTCAAGGTGGATGAGAATATGAACATTTCCAAATATCAGCTAATTTTAACCCAAAACCTTTAGATGTTAGAAAGCGAAAGGTGGAGGATTCTATTTCTTAGCATCACAGTGCGATAGGGTCTCAGAACAGCCAAGAAAGGAGCCCAGAGCTAAATCTGACAGAAAATCGGTGGGGTCACCTCAAAAGGGCTGTGGACAAGAGATTTCTTCACAATCTGATAGATTTGGAGAGCTATTACAAGATAAAGTGGGTAAAAATTGTTGCGCCAAGATGTGGTATTTCCCCATCAGAGTTTTATTTGTTCTTCAGATGAATTTCACAGGATAAATGCCACATAAAAGTTTGGAAAATCATTTTTTAAAAGGTCTCAAAACATGTGCAACTGAAAGGTGTACACCTTTAAAAGCCACTGTATACAATCTATGCATGTGTGGCTCTCCTGAAAATGTTCGTCTTGAGAACACAGCAGGTATACAACGTACAGACAGACAATCTGCAGCCACAGTGGTGTTTTATGTACACCTAGACCAAGAAGACAGAGAGATGGAGATTGGTTTTAAATCTCATGTTATTTTATTGTTCAGACATGGCAGAACAATATATACAACACACGGTACAAAGAACACACACTCATACACACACATAACCCAACAAACAGGTGGATACATGGAAAGACAAACGATAAAAAAGGCCCATTTGTCGTTTACATGCGACAAAATGGTGTCATTTTTGATAAAGACCGGAGTTTCTAAAGGGATCCACTGATCAAACATCCTGTTGACACAATGTGAACAAGAACACACACACACACAAACACACACTCACAGGCTTTCAGAGACAGACGAACAGTCACAGAGGCCAACAGGACAACTTGTGCATTAAAGGGGATTTTTCATGGAGATTTAAGGATCTGGTGACAGCAAAAGATCAAAACAAACTAAAAGCCTTCAAAGTCCACCTTAAGAAGGAATTAGCTGCTGCCCACAGTGACGGTGCTTCATTGGACTTCACAGGGACTGAACTGAATTTCAAGCTACAAGCTTTACCCAAAGGTTGACATTTAGGAGATAATTTCACTCCCGTTAAAAATGTCACCTACGCATCATCACGTCAAGTTACAACAAAACTCAAATCACAAAAACCCGCTTATGTGTCAGAAGGCCAGCGTGTATATAGTTCTTCACCACTAAATCTGAAAACAAAAACAGTTAAAAAGAGAATTTTTAAATTTTGTGCTTTTAAGATTAAACAAAAAAAAAATTTTACCTTTAGATAACAGAAAAATTAAATCTCTTTTTAATTGTTAAACATGAAATCATATTCTACTCTCAGACAACAGATTATGCTTTAGCATCGAAGCAAATAAAACTTGAAATAATTAAATGTATCCATTTATCTTTGCATCATCCTTCACTATTAATTATCTCCAGGAGTCTTTCGGAAAAACCAATCTCCTTTAATTTCACACTGATGGGTATCCACTGTATTTTCGAATGGCATGAATTGGTTGAATAAGCTGCAAAGCCACACAACGCATGTAAAATTAAAGTGAAAAGTTTAAGAGCCTGCAAGCTTTTGTCTGACAGCAGCGAGAGTCTGGATTTACCTCCTTGATTCTAGCGTTGCCATCAAAACCGCTGCTTGCACACTTCCTACCAAACCAAAGCTACTCGGATCACGGTGAGAAAGTCCAGAGAGGAAAACACGGAACCTCAAACAGCCAGACTCCAGCGCGTCTTCGACAACTCCACACCCAAAGTTTACCTCAAGTTTTAAATGGCAGACATAAAATAAATATTCTGTTTCAGGTCTTTAAGTCATTTCACTCTTTCCAAAAAGAATAGACGGTAGACAGGGAAGCAATACAATGGTGTCAGTTTTGGCTTTGATCAAGTACAGACATATTCTTGGCAACAAGTCATTGTATTATTTTCTAGCATTCACTGCCTCCTATCCTCCTGAACTGTGTGAAGTTAGTGTTATTAGTGGTGATCCATTATTCTAATGCACTGCGCAGAAGAAGGGTGTTTGTGGATCGAGCGCTGGAGTCCAGCTCGTCTTCAAACCTGCCATCGGAAGTGATCTTACTTGGTGATTGTCTCAAAGAGGAACACTCGGGTCCTGCAGGACTGTTGTACAACATTTAAAGCTTGTGGTCCTGTGACCTGGTAGAGGCAGACATCTGAAGAGTGAGATAAAATGCTGGAAGGTTGAAGAAAATCTATTTCCAAAAGCTTGTAAGGACCAAAGTCCGACACTCTGAACTATGATTCAAGATGCTCAGTGAGTCAGTGCATCTCAGGCCACACAGTGATGAGCAGATGATTCATCTAGGAGAAGAGCATTCAACCAAAGGTCCTCACCTCAAACTAATCGTAAGGACGTTACTGAGCTCATTTTAAGTGTCGCTGATAGCAAACTAAACTTTTCTACAAAATATAACCATTTCTACTCTGAATAGGCAGTTTCTTGTGGCAGCTTGCAGTGAAGCCTGTGGTTAGAGGAGCGCTTCACGTATTACCTGGACAAATGTCCAGGTCTGGACAGCAGAGAATTAATTAGCAAGGTGTCCGTTTATGCAGTCACCAAGCATCGAAGTGAAGTTATATTACCTAATTATTCAGCACTTTGCCCAGCTAGCTCAGGTGGGAGGCTTGCTGTGGAGGTTGAAAGGTCTTACTGACTCCTCCCCCTGCTGAGCCAGGCATGGCTGATCTTTTCTGGGGCGCTGGTTGTTCAAAGTCTGTGTGCTTCTGTGCAAAGATGTCACTTCCTGTTGTCCGTGGAGGATTTAGCTGTAGTGTCTGTCTTCGTCCCCTCTGTATTTCCAATTGGCTGGACCGCTGCAGCGTTGGGTCCGCCCCCGTTTTGAAGTGTTTCCTGTTTGTACTGTTGCAAGGCGCGGCTGACGGCATCCTCGACCAGTCTCCTGCTGACCCTCAACAGCTCAGCCTCGTCGGGCTCCGAGCGGCGACGTCCACCTAGAAAAAGACATGACAAAAAAGAAATGTTGACATAGCTGCAGAGATTCAAAATAAAAATAAAAACATTTAAGAAGTCCAGCATTTAGTCCAGCCTGACAGAGTTTAATGGGAAACGACAGGCAAAGCTAACTACTAACTGGAAATGTGTGAAAATGAAACAACTGATAGTTCTATGAAAGTTGTGAAACTGAGAGCAAAACCAGCTAATGCATCAAAGCTCACTAAAGATCACATTTACTTTGTCGGCCACCCGATATCACTGAAATCACAGCCATTTCTGAGAACATTGTAAACTATCCATACACTAGGATTCCAGTAAGAGGTGAACTGCTTTCAGCTGCTCTAAATATAATTAAAACAGAGGGACTCAATGTAAATAAAAAACAAACAACAACAAAAAAACGCTTCTCAAAGCTTCAAAACAATGCAACACCAACAATAAACACACAGCATAACTCTCTAGAAGAAATCTGTGACTGGATGAAATGAATAACATGATGATATTACAGCATGAACAGCAGGGAGTAGGTGATATGAACCCTTCATTTGCATCAAGGTGTGGACAGAAAAAGGAGCTGGTCTACTGGCTTACACAAGTCTCTATACTCCTTGAACTTTATCACACTTTCTGTGGTAGATCAGCACAAAGTAAAGAAAAATCGGAAAATTCCAATAAAAAACATTACATGGTAATGTGAACAAAAAGGCAAACTGTAAGACGAGGTCTGAGGAGCAAGTATCTGCTGAGTTGTTAAATATTTTGAGAGGAAGTGCAGCCGATGTCATGATGGTAAACCTAAAAGGAGAAAAATCCAACTCTGGGAAGTGTAACCCTAGAAAAAAGATGATACTCAACACCAGTGGCTCTGGAGTTTTAAAACAGCGTTGTAATGAGAAATCACACAGCTGTGCCTGCAGGGCTAAACTGACATCTTGTTAAGTCTGTTTCAAACAAAACAGTTTGTGAAGATCTTGCTGCAGCTGGACACCGCCGTAGGGCTGCTATTGTAAACATTTTCTTTCTCCAATTATGGTTGAAAGGAACATAAAACTGTAGGAGAATTCACAAAACACTGCAAACAAAGGAAAGAATGTTCTTCTTTCTGTTGAAGAACTGTTTAGAAAGCAAGAAAAACTAAATCTGTAATGTGAAGAGGATTTATAAAAGACAAATGTTTACATCTTCTAATCACACAGCTCACAGTCTGGGGCAGAACGGTCTTTACATTCCCAGGAGTACAGGTTAAAAACCTATGGAGTTTAAAGACCAGTGTAACGGAATCTGAAATAATTCAATATTATTGCACAGGTACTGCCTTGAGAGTTCAAAGACCGTATTTCCATTTATCAATTCCAGAACTGTCCAGACTTCTCAGCCCTTTATGTTCCTTTAATATACAAAATCCTAAAGTTCACCTTGAAAGAACCTCTGAGGACAGACAGAAGAAGGCAGGAAGGAAAGCATAAGGAAGGTACGTCAGAACTCAAGATAGGAAGAAGAGGAAATGGGGAAGGACAGAAGAGAGGAGTGAGCAAAGGACAAGAAGCATATTTCTGTTTCCTTTGGTGTGCTTGACATTGAAGGAAGATACCACAGCTAGCAGCCGTCTACTTCGCTAAGTTTCAGTTTCCTTGTTCACCCAGCTGGTCTGTGGACTGAAGGTTGGGAAGCACTGGTTTAGAGGACAAAGCAGACATGTGGAAAAAGGTGCCCTGGCCTGATGACACCAAAATGACACATAGAGAAACATGGTGGTGGCAGCTTCATGCATTACAGGGAACAAAGAAGATGGTCAGAGCTTAGTAAAAGATGGATGGAGGTAGATTCAGGACATTTCTAGAAGAAAACCTATGACTGAATATACAGCAAGAGCTCCAATGGAATGATTAAGATCAAGACATATTTATGTGCAAGAATGGCCTAGGCAAAGTCAAGACCAAAATCAAATTGTGAACTTGTAGCAAGACTTAAAATGCTCAATATATTATATTGAAATTTGTGGTTGTAATGTAAAAAAACTGAAAAGGGTAAAGGGGAATGGATACTGTGTGGTAGATATCCGTTAAAGCTGGTAATAAAAAGTGTCTTTGATTTCAGACAATCCAAGATAAAATATAGAAAATATGTTCTTGGATGTTTCAGTTCACTTTGTCGGAAGTGTTTGTATACGCTGAATGTTTATTAGCAATGTTCTAAGATCAATGAAGTATTCTTCAAATGCATCTTTTATTAAAATGTTATCAAATAAGTTCAATAAGTACATACATCACTCAGACAAATTGAAAAAAACAAAACAACTTAAATTTAAATGCCAAACAGACTTTCCAAATGTGGCCCCCAGACAGCCCCTGGCTTTAAAATACTAGATGCACCACTGGTGCATCTAGTATTTACAATCTGAGGTTTCTGCTAATTAACTCCAAATTCAAGTCAATCTCAGCTGAGTTGAACAGGTTGTGAGGCAATAAAACATGAAAAATGCCAAGGGGGGTGAATAATTTTGCAAGCAATTGTATGTGTCTAAATCTTCAGACCTATATTCAAATAGCTGAGCTCTCAGTATATTCACACCCACAGCACATCTACTGCTCCACGATTTGGAGGAGGAAGGAAAAAATTTAGATGATTTAAATGATTTTCAGCCTTCTTCCAGTACATTTAAATTAAATGCAGAAAATAATTATTATTATTCTGAAGATAACATACATACATCCTCACTAATCATAGACTGAATTAAAAATCTGGATGTTTCCACAGAAGAAAGGATGTTATGAAAACTGTTATCTCACAGATGCTCTGTGAATTTTGTCATTTTGTCCAGTTTTGAGGAAAAACGATTTATTCACCAGCTTAGTTTCTTGATCACTCTCCAAACGCTGCAGGGAAAGAGGTGTGCACACAGAGGATAAAAAACTGGGGAGTCAGACTGACCAACCACCACTGAGGAGAAACTGTAAGACGGTCACCAAGTCAATAATTCATGTAGAAATACAGTTAAAGCTGGCAGGCAGGCTGCAGGCTGGCCAGCCAGCACTAGGCAGTTCAGAGAGAGCCATTCAGTCGGTCTGCGATGCACACACGTCATCATCTGATTACTAAGGCCAGGAAGGAAAACCTTGAGCTGATCTTCCCTGGACCAAAATCCCACTGGGCCCATAGGTTTGTTTTATCAGAGGGCAAAGTGGTGCTTTATTATGCTTTATAGAAAGAGAGTGTCTGCAAGAAGAAGAGAGAGACAGCCTGAGAGGATGACGATGTCTGCAACGGTCAGAATCAAATCCCAGTGAGAAGATTAATAAGCCTGCTTGTTTTTTGTTAGGACATTAACCTCTCCTCATTGTTGTTTTCTTAGTTGTTTGTATTATTTTCATATAAACCAGCTTAAACGGCACAGTTTGGTACAAAGAAAAGTATAAAGGAGGAGCAAAATACTAAACTAAAAATAACAGAGACCAAAGCTGTTTCAACAGTTTGTAGAGACTAGAATTGGGAAAGCCAGAGGAGGGTTTATTTTTAAAACCCCAACATGCTGGACTAGCTTCTACATTATTAAAATCAAAGACGCTTCAATTCAATTCTGATTTGGCTGTGATATTCTTATGCAGTAGATAGTTTGTTCAAGAGAGACACAGAAACCAGCTGGAGGACTAGAATAGGACAATTTTTAATTTTTATATCCACCATAATGAAGCTCTGCTGTGTTGCACTAATAACAGCAGGGCAGTAAAGACTTGAGATTAGCTATGGACAAGGTCAGTAAGGTGTTTATGTGTAAATTCAAATGAAGCAAAAAGATGGAAGGAGCCTTTTAAAGTGCAACATGTCGAGACGTATCTGCGGTTCAATAAGGCTGAGAGAGCAAGATTTTCAGCAGATAACAGTAAGGCTGAGTATAACACAGGATCCACATTCTTTACAGGGAATAAGAGTTATTAAAGCTAAATATGCTAATCGCTAATATAAGATGCCAAAGAAGTTTGAAATATAAATAACAAAATCATTTTGCTGTTGTTTTAAATTAATAAATCCCAGTTGTACAGCAGCTGCTCTCTTACACACATGGTTTGATGTTGCCTCTGCTCCTTATATAACCAATAAACAACCTTTCATGGTAACAAGGTTAAAAGATTTTTACTGTTCTTACATTAAAGTTCAGGACCAGTTTATTTTTCTGTATACTGCCCCTTCTGGAGCTTTACCAGGGGGATTGATGTAATACTGTAAATAAGCTAACAGCAAATATATCAAAAACATACATTAGATGCATGAAAATAGCAATTAGTTGGTAATATAGAGCTTAAACACAATATGAAGAAGTGAAGGACCTGAGTTCAGTACATCATGGCTACTTTGAAACATTTCTCAAAATTTAATCTGTTCTTATATTTTGATACATAAATCTATTGCATGTAGCATTTTCATGCAGAGAAAAGGTTATCTAGTAACAGTGTAAAACTCATTGGAGTGCAGTTCTTAAGCACAAAACAAATTATATGTTCACAGTATGACTGGGTCACAGCGAAACCACAAAACCTAATAAATTAATAAATAAGCTACTGTGATGCAGTTTTCTATCTTGCTGCATAAGTTAGCATATTTAAAAATACCGCCTCTGATGCACAGTAGTAACCATTGTGTATTCTAAGATGGTGAACTGGCCAGGTCCTACAGCAAATCATCCCCAAACTATAACACTTCCTCCTCCATGCTTGACAGCTGGGTTTTTTTCCCCCTGGGATGCTTTATGTGATTAAAGCCAAAGACGCCCTCTGTTCTGGTATGCAAATGATTTAGTTTTACGCCTATCTGTCCAAAGAACATTATTCTAGAAGTCCTGGTCTTTGTCTTTGCTCTCTCTGGTAAAATTTTGCCTGGCAATCACATTTTTCTTAGAGAGCAAAGAATTTCTTGCACGTCTGCACTCTGTTTCTGATTGATTAATCAAAAGTGGCAAGAGGCTGCTGTAGGTCCATTGATAATTTTTTAGGGTTTTTGGAGTTTTCTTTTAGGATCTGAGGTCTACTCTCTGCTTTATAGCTAGACCTAGGGTTGTTGGAAGTTGTTTTAAATGTCATTCACTTGTAGTACATTTTCCACAAAGTGGACAGGTTCTTTTGAGATGTTTTTAAATCCCTTACCAGACTCACAAGTTGCTACAGACTTCTTTCAGAAGACCTCAGAGAGCTTTTTCAATCTGATCCTGGTGTTCACTTTCACTTCAACAGTCAAGAGCTCACCAAACTAAATGTCTGGGGTTTAAACAAAGTAAACCTCCTTTGAAATATTGAGTAACAATGTTCTAACTATGTGCACCTTGTGTGATATGCCTGTATGTGATTTCAGCTATTTTAAATTTGGAATAAATGTGAGGTGTCCTTATTTATGCTTCACCAGTAATTGCATTTTTTTTTAAATTACATTTTACAGAAAATATCAAAAGATCTTTTCTTCAGTTTATATAATTTCTATTGTTTTAATATCAGTATGTTCAAATATCTATCATAGGGTGTCTATTTCCATAATTTCCGACAACTCACTAATCATTACCAGGCTGAGAGTTCATTGGCTTGAAGGCAGCCAACATGGCTCCAAGTGGTCAAATAGTTATTCGCCTAATAATCAGTAGGGTTGTAACGGTACTCAAAAATCAGGGGTAAGTAAATGCCTTGGTTTTAGAGTCACGGTTCAATAACAATTTAATTTTATCAGTGTGTTCTAGTCACAAATTATGGGAGTAGAAATGTAAGGATGTTTGACTAATGAAGCAATCGTTAGGTCGCATGTTTCAGGCTATAAAGTCTCCTATGGCATTTGGGGCTGGCTGAATGTGTCAGGCAGCTAGATTCGGATTGTCGGCTACATGTCTCTGTACCGCTGATGTTTATGTTAAGCTTGATGTCGTTTCAAAAGAGCAATTATGTTTTGTGTAGGGCAAGTTTTGTCCTTTATCCCTGTTAAAAACACTGAGATAAGACATTGTTTGTCTTTCCTTTTTATTTCCCTCATCACTTTAGTTGAAAAACCAATGTTACTAAATAACAGACTTTAGTAATAGTACTCATTCTCTGTTTTGATTCAGCCTTTTAAAGTCGGTCGACTGACCGCTGAGTCTGTACTTTAGCTTCAGTGCATATGCGTGCTGAGCGAAAATGACTGTATCTAAAATCTCTAAACAAAAATATATCCTGTTAACCCCACACAAATCAGAAAATATTTCCAACTCCAAAAACAACCTCGTCTCTCGGGGTTCTCAGGGTGAACAGAACACATCAGAACCTTAGGCTTGTGCCACAACCCCCTACTTCACACACACACTGCAATTGTGCTCCAAGACAACTTTTACCTACTGTGACATCAGCATTGTGCATCTCTGTATTTAGGTTGTTCATAGGAAATCTTCAGTCTCCCAAACAGAGCTTTGAAAAAAGTATTCATGCCAGCTGAACTTTTTCACATTTTGTCACATTAGAACCACCACCAAATTTATTCAGATTTGAATTTCATGAGTTAGACCATCAGCAAGCAGTGCATCATTGTGAAGTGGGAGAACAATTATACATGGTATGGCTTTTCTTCTAGTAACTTCTTAGTTGGAAGATAAAAAGATCATCCAACTGAGGTGTGGACCTCGGCAGTTCCTTCAAAGTCACTATGGGCCTCCTTGCCTCTTCTCTTATCAATGCTCTCTATGCGCAGCCTGTCAGATTAAGGTGTTTTGGTAGGTTTGCAGTTGTACCATACAACTATATTTCAGAAAACACGATTATAAGATCATATTCTGTTATTTTCAAAGCTTGGACTGTTGTTTAGAACTGCTTTAAACTTCTCAACAGCTTATCCCTGACCTGTCTGATGTGTTCCTTGGTGCTCATGATGTTGTTCGTTCTCTAATGTTCTCTAACAAACATTTGGGGCCTCCACATATGAATTTATTCTATAATTTAACAAATGGATTCTGTTGATTAATTAGGTGACTTCTGAAGCAAATACGTAGCTGTGGATTTTTTCTATTTAAGATTTTTTAAATGGTTTTTAACAGAAACGAGGAGCAAGAAAATGTACATCAGAAAAACAAATTGAGGCAAAAAGAAAGAGAAATCCACTATAAATACTGGATTTCCATAGTTTTTATTTAGGGGTGAGATTATTTTTTTTTAAAAAAGAGGGCTGTGAGTAACAGGAAAAAGATGCAATTGCCATTCTATTGCTGAAGATTGCAATGACTACATCATTTAGAACGAACCCACATTTTTTCCTGGCTGTTTTCCTTCATCACAATGTTCCAACCAGTGTTTGTGAGCTTTAGCATTTTAGCCACAAAATAATATCCATCCAGTGTGGACATCATTCACAGTCAACGCATTCCAACGGGTAAAATACGCTACTAGCATGCAGAATCTGCATGAATGACTCTTAAATGACTATCCTGTCGAATACTGCATTCAAGCAGTCTTTTGCAGCTGCAATATTACACAAATTGGCAATGTGGAAATGATTTTGAATGGATATATTTTGTTCATCTCTAGTATAAAGTGGTTGAAACCATATATAGTTTTCCTTCTTCTGCACAATTATGTGCTACTTTTGCTGGTCTATCACATGGAATCGTAAAAAAATACACAGAAGTCTGTGGTTTAAACAGGACATGATTAAGAAGGTCAAGTAGTATGAAAAGCTTTGCAAGGCATTCCTGTGGGTGTACGTTTGAGGAAAAGATTAATATATGTAGATCTGCAGATAATAATGGTCATATGTTGTTTGTTATAAAAAAAAAATCAAAGTTTTTTAAAAAAAAACAAAATTTTAAAGCTAAAGAGTACCCCAAAAATTTCCCTTTTTTTCAAAGAAAAAAGTTGGTTTGAGCTTCTGTAACAAGGGCATAAACCCTGGCACCCACATTTAAAATGGACAGTGCCCTTTAATCCCCTTCCCTTTCCCCAGTTTCTCGGGACCAAGACAGGGGCCCAAAGAAATCCCGGGATCATTTAGGCCCCCTTTTGGAAAATGGCAAGCCAGAGTCACATTAAATTCAAAAAATTTACAAGCGGGCCATGCATTGATTTTCAGTGAAAAAATTTTTGGGGATTGACCCTTTTTAATAAATAAATTTAAAAGCTGAGCTCAAAGTTGCAATCAGCAATCAGATCATTAACAATTTTGATTTATTTGGGGTTGAAATCATGTTAGGATCTTCATTTGTCACCAGAGGTCATTTAGGTTTTAAATTAACCTTCAATGCCTTAATTGCAGACACCTGTTATGAGGACACATACTTGAGCGCTTGGCATGGATGGGGAATCGGGAGTAAACTCTGCAACACAAGAAAAAAATTTTCAACGGGTTAAAAAAGGGCAAAAACAGAGAAATGAAATAGATTTTCTTATCTTTTGGGGAAAAGCCTTGCCGCAAAATGAAAACAGGCTGTTAACACAAGGATACACTTATTAAGCTACAAAGCAGGCATGTCAGATCTCATGGCTACATGAAAAATGAAAACAAGAATCGGAGAAAAAGAAAATATTATCTGAAAACAAGCGGGACTCCTGCTTTTGCAAAAGAACGGGAACTGCAGGGAAAAAATCAGGGCATTTTGTGCATTTTTTGGGAAAGGGTAGGTACCTAGCATCCATCATAAAAGGCTACAGGCTGTTTAAAATATGAGGGTACATAAAATAAATGTTTGTAAGTAGTGAAAATCTTTATTTTAAGAGTGACAGAAGTGTAAAAATAAAAAGGCAAGTGAATTTCAGAAAATAAAAGGTGGTAGATTTTTTGTCTGCAAAACATCTTCTGTTTACCAAATTTTACCCCCAAAAAGAAAAAATTCCACACTTTTGCCTTTACGAAAACTGGGGTTTTTTATCCCCTGCTTGTCGGAAGGCTTTTTCTGGTGTTTCTCTGATAAGGGTGCATGTCTGAGTTAAAATCCTTTTATCTGGTGTTAAACCCTTCCACTCTGATACAAACGGGGCCCTTTTAAAGATGGCAGTAAAGCTCCCCTTTCGTCCCTCCCCTCACAAATATGCAGGAGTTTACACTGTGATGACCAATCAGGATGATAGATACCTGGAGATCTTTTAAAACGACTTATCTAAAAACACCCCCCGGGACCTCCCGTTTCCCCAAAACGGGGTTCCCAAGCAGCAACTCCTTTACTTCCAATTTTTTTGTCCTTTTCTTTACTTCCTCCACCTTTTCCTCTCAGCTACCTTCTTTATCCTTAGTGCCTTTATAATCAACCTTTTCCCACTCTGTCACTCTACCTTTTTTTGGCACTTTGTTGGCTACAAAAAATGGGAACCGGGACGGGCCCAATTCAACTCTGAACAACAGAAAGGAAAAGGGGCATTTACTTTCCCCTTCATGTTTTGTGGGGGTTTTTGGTAAAAATTCCAAAAACTTCCCTTAAAACCCCAAATTTGATTTTGTTTTCCCACTTAAATAATTATATTTTCTCCTTCCTAGACTCTTTAAGGCCACTTCCCTCATTTATTATAAAGGACCTTCCATAAACCTTCAGCTCCTTAGGATTGTAGTTATTCAAGCAGACTAAACAGCTTTAGATAATGTAGACATTTTGGAATAAAGACTGAGAATTTTAAGTTTTAATATGCACTAAAAAATGTTGGGATCAAAAGTATAAAAAAGGGCTCTAAGGTTTAAAATATAGTAAATAAATAAATTAAAGTTTTAAAAAACTTTAATTTAATGGAAAAGGAAGTGTTTTTTTCTTTTTGGGAATTTTTAGCCCTAAAAGACCTTTTAAAGGCCAAGTAAACCCAAAAGCGAAAAAATGAGAAAACAAAAATGAATTTTTAAGCGTTCAGCCGAAAACCCCTTTAAGGGGCTTATTAGTAAAATACAGCTAAAAATGAACAGATTGTTAGAGTCAAAGACCATAACCCCCCAAAACCGACGTTATTTTTTGGCCCCGGGGGCGTCAAATGGCCCCCAGAAACAAGTTTCAATTTTTAAGGGAAAAAAATGCAGCAGGGTGCCCGTCCTTTTAGCTTCCTTTTACTCTTCATTTCATAAGATAAAAACTCTTAATAAGACTCGAGTTCCCCTTTCTACGAGTCCCAAAGGGAAGTTTTAAAACCTTTTAGGGGCAAAAATTTTTCGGGCTAAAAAATGCACTCAAAATTGTCATCTTGACATGTATTTAAAAAAATGGGCCCTTAAATTTTTTAAGCTCTAATTTGGGCAGAAAAAAAAACTCTCATCTGGCTTATTTATTGATCTTAAAAAAAGATTTTCACACAATCGACCAAATATTAATCAGTAAACTAGGATTGAATTTGGAAGGGTAGCACTAAATTACTTAAGAAGTTATTACTGTCGGAAACTAAATTTTTTGAAATTGGGAGGTTCTCCTCTGCATTTAGAATACTTTTTTGTGGGTCCCAAAAGGGAGGTTTTTAGGGCCCCAAATGTGCAGTAAGTGCATAATATGAGGTTTTGTTTTTGAAAAAATAAATCTATTGCTTAACTTGTAAAATAAATAATTTTTTTGGCAAACAATAATTTAAAGGTTTGTTTAAGGGATGAGGAGGGCGGACAACAAAATTTAAAAAAAGGGAATTGACAGGATTTATTAAAATTCTCTTAAAAACAGGGGTCTCCATTTATTATTTTTCAAAAAGGATTTCAGGTTTTGATTAAACCCAAAAAACCTTTAATGGGGCTTTGATTCACTACATATTCTGTACTGTTCACAGCTTTCTCATATTTACTATATTACATGGGAAATCTGGACAACCCCCCCAAATACAATACATTCCATCAACGTTTTTATTTCCCAAACAGGAACAATATGCATAATTCACAATGCAGGGTAAAAAAGGGTTTTTCTTGGGGATATAATTTAAAGAACATACCCAAAACTTTGCCCGCAAAAAAATACCATCCAAAAATTAAAAGGGTTTTATTCAGTATTAAGAAAGGGCTATACAACCCAAGGGGCTTAAAGGATTTCAAAGTTCAGAGAGTGAGGACCAGAAGGTGGAGTTTTTCTGCTCTATTTCTGCCTGTGGAGTCAATTTAAAATCTGGAATTTTTTTCCCAAAAGGGTTTTTTCAAGGAATGACGCCCGTTTAAATCACCCGTAGTAACTGAAAATTTGAGGGATCATTTTTAGAAGATTAAAAGGGTATTGAGTACATCAATTTTTTTAACCACAGCTTTCTTTAAGAAGGTTTTTGCCTGTCATAGCGTCTGATTTGATTCAAATAATAACCTCATTCATGTTTTCAGGTCCCCAGGCCTTAAAAACAGCACTTATCAAACCACTGTTGAAAATAAATAATCTAGACAAGTTTTGTAAAGGGGAAAACATCTAAAAAAACTCCCCTTCATTTTTGGAAGGGGTTTGTGAAAAAAACTGTTTTTTCAACAGGTTAAAAAACCTTTCTTAACAAAACACCCGTTTTTAAGGGTTTTCCCTGGGTTTCCACAGCACTGAGGGCGCCTTTTTCAAGGTGTTCAAGACATCTGTAAAAAAAAGCAGACCCGGAAGAAAACCCCATTTCTGGTATTATTTGACCTCAGCGCAGAAATTTGGAAAATGATGATCAAAAGGGGATAAAAAAATTTTGGGGCAATGGAGAAATGGGTTGGCCTTTTCTGTACAGTTAAAGGGTGGTTTTAGTTCTTACTTTAGGACAAAAGGGAAATTTTGTGACAATAGGTAAACCCTTTTCATCCCGAGCTGACAAAAATCACATGTGAGGTTCCCCCCCGGTTTCCCTCCTATGACCCCCCGTTTTCAATACGGGCATGCCCCCCCTAGCTCAAAAAAATAACAAGCAAAAAGGGAAAAAATTTTTCATAACAAAAGCAGGGGATACAAAAAATTTTGAATTACAAAGTCCCCTGGGGGGACTACGAACCTATTTCCCTCAAACCCCCGTTTTTTAAAGTCCTTAACTGGCCCCCCTGTTTTTCTTTAAAAGAAAAAAACCCCAAAATTTGAGCCCCCCAAAATACCTTAAAAAATTTTTTATTTATTGTATAAACCCTTTCCCGACCACCCCCAAAAATCTTGGGGGTGCAAGTTTACTTTTCATCCCAGAATCAGGGAAAAAACATGAAGAAGCGCTTAAATTTATGCTCCATTAATTGGAAAAAATCAGTTTTTTGATTGTTTTTTTTAAACAATAAGGGGCCCAAAATAGTTTCCCCCTTTTTTAAAGTAAACTTTTAAATTTGGGTTTTTCTGTAACTTATTAAAAAAAAAATTTTGGGCATTTAAAGGGAACTTTTATTCTTAATAAACACACTGAAACTAGAAGGGGAAGATTGTGGATTAGTTCATCAGTTTTTTCATTCCCCTCTGGGTAAAACCCAAAATTTTTATTGCCGGGCCCTTTAATTTTTGACTTTTAAAATAAATGGGGTGAAAAAAAAAAATGGGGTAGAAAAAATATGTATATTATAGCTAATACATAAGCATAGTCATCTACACAGACATCCAAAGTTGAAGCAACATAATTATATTTTTACCTTCCTTAAACTAAGAGGTGTTGGACTGCGGTCTGTGACACCAATATAATTACCTATTATAGCATTTACAAATTTGGCTGCACATTTACAGCATCCCAGTCTAGTCAGTGGGAAGTGGCAGTCTGTGCCTGCTCACTGTCTTGGTTTTGCAGTAGTTTTATGATCAGAGAACTGATTCCGATTCATATTTTTCTGTGTGGTGCAACCTTTGTGCTGCGTTCAGACCAAACGCGATTTGAGCATCAGGGGCGTCTGGTTTTCATGCAAAGTCTATGTGGACGAGCCTATTGGAGTGGCGAGAGGTCCTGCGGCGCGTTTCACGAGTCCGGCGCGACGCATCTTGCCGCGTTTTGAGCGTTCCAAACCTCTGACGCGCGTTACGCGCATCCAAAGCGTCTGACACTTGAGTTGGGAAATCTGAACTTTTGTTCAGATTTCCCAATTCGTATAAATTCGTATAAATACATAAGAACAGAAAAACAACATGCTGCACAATGTGCTTGACCTAATTAGAATTTCCCGCCGCGTCAACCAATCAGAGAAGCTCAGCTTTCTGACGTAGTGATGTATTTTATCATGTGACGGAAAGACCACAAAGATCCCGGGAAAATCCCACAAATACAATGGAGGATACACTTATCGTTGCGGTTTCAAACTGGGCCGGGGACAGACGAAAATAGCGCTGAAAGCGATCCTCCTGGTGAAATTCACCAAACTCTGAACGCCTCTGAATTGTCTGGTGAATCCAGACACGGCGCAGAGGCGCCAGACAACGACGTTCTCTTGCTTTATTTAGCAAATAAAGCCAAGCCACTCTCTCGATTGCATCCTCCATTGTACACAAGAGACGGGGAAAGGAAGCTCCTCCCAACGCGCGTCTGTTCAGTTTTTTGACAAGCGTCGAGAGTTCAAGTGCACAAGCGTCCAACTTGCGGCATTGGACGCCATTTTGACGCTCAAGTCGAGTTTGGTCTGAAAACTGCATGAGCTTAAACTCTCTTGCATTTTCATTCATCTATTTCTTTATCAGCTCCCGACATCCAGAGAAGTACATTTTTGGTCAGAGGGGACAGTCTACTGAATCTCAAAGCAAGTTTTAAAATATCTATCATGGTGGATTGAGCACTTTTTAACAGCTGGTGGTTCCTAAAGTCCACCGCTCCAGCTTATTGGGTACTGGTGACATATGCAGTGCATGCACAGCAAAAGGACCCATAATAATCCTATTAAATTCTTAATCAAATTCACTAGATTCATAAGCCTATCTAAAATGTTTGCATCCAGCCTCGTAGTCTGCTGTGGTGACTAATTCTTCTCATTTCAGCAGATTTCCTGAAAGCTTGACTGGAGGTTGACACGAAACGCTAATGAAGCATATGTGGCACGAGAAGATGGAAAAGTAGAAGAGTAGTAGAGCAAGGGGCAGATGGAGAGGAGGGGGGAAAGAAAAGAGGAGAAAGCCACAGAAGGAACAGCCAAAATTGAGGTTTGAAAAAGATGTACAGTATGAGAAGGCATTCAGGAGGAATTAAAACTGGAGGGATTTTATTTGAGGGCAAAGTGAGAACAAGGAGCAGAAATTGGATCCTGAAGACAAAAGGAAGAGGACAGCAGGGACAAATTGAGGATGCAGAGCAGGGAGTTAGGTTCACTGATGGTGGAGCAGTTTCCTGAGGAAATACCAAAGACTCCTCCAGACCCATGACACCGCCTGCAGCAGAGAATTCAACGTTTCTTTTTATCATAGAACCTATTTATCAAACGTTTTAATGAACACATGACAAAACACAAACAAAAGCATATTTTGTGACTGAAAAACAATAAAGAAATTAAAATTGGCAGCACACTTCCTACGTAGTTGAGACTAATCCACTCAAGTAAACATTTGGCAACGGCTCCTAAGTCATATCCAAAAGCCTGAGAGGTGATTTGCAGAACAGTTTATAGGCCCTGTTGTGCCCAGCCTTAAAACAAATTTGACAAGGCAATAAAAGCTCAGTAAACTTTGCAATGCATTTTAGAAAATTACACAGGCAAAAGAAGAACGAAATCTACTGTACATGTCTGCAGGTTTTGAAGTGGCCTGATTTCATTGCTTTCTGGGTTTTAAAACAAAAGTACAAAATGTGTTTCAAACAAAATCTCCCTTCAGGCAGAACAATGGTTTGAGTGCATTGGTACACAAGTATATTCCTCTATCCAGTGTACTAGACACTTTTATGGAAAATAAATCCCTCCATTGACAGTGAACATAATCACACCTGTAAAAAATAGGATTGACTCAAGCATTTTTTTAAATTTATGCTTGATCTTTTTAGGTTGCTTTTACATGTACATGAACTTCAATGACATCCTATTCTTAATCTATAAGGTTCAATTTGTTGATGGACCGACAGTTGCCAGCAATAGCAACGCTAACTAGTCTGTAAACATCTTCTACAAGGTTTAGGAGTGTGTTCATAGTTAAATGAGGAAACCAGAATTGCAGCCACGCTCTAACTCATCCCACAGGTGTGTGTGTGTGAATGTACACACTATTCACAAAAACTTAGGGATATTCGGCTTTCGGGTGAGATTTCAGGATGAACCTAAAATGCGCTGTAACCTTTACAGGTGAACTTAATGTGATTATCTCTAAACTTTTGAATGCACATGTCTAACTGTTCAATATTTTAGTACTTTTTGCACAACTTGCTGTTCTCTAACAAGGAGCTTAATGGCGAAATCCACAACAGGTGTGTGATCCATGAGTTGACCAATAAATTTCCTGGTTTAATCAGAAATGGTACTTAAACAGTCCTCATCATGCTGTTGACATTTTGACATCATGAGACCAAGAAGATATTTAACAACTGACCAGCAATGCCTCGCCAATGGGGCTTCAAACAGGATATTCACAGAAGGAAGTGACCACTGAGGTTAGAGGGTCACAGAGTGTCATCAGCAGGTTGCAACAGAGATACAGAGAGACTGGAAGAGTCACAGAAAGGCATAGAAGTGGAAGTCCTTTGGACACAATAACGCTGGACGAGGGACCAGTGGGCCTCATTGCTGTTCAATGCATGTTGAACAGGAATGATGGCCAAAAATGATGTTAAAGACGTTAAGGAGAGCACTGTGCATAAGGCACTGTAGTCACCAGACTAGCCTTTGGTTGTGGTGGTGTTACAGGGTTGGCAGGTGTGTCTAGTCAATAGAGAATAGTCCCACACTTTCTAAATAGTACAGTGACAAGCCCATACTACCTGAATAACAACATCATTAATCCGGTCATAGTGCCCTTGCATGAACAACATGGCCCTAATTTCATCTTCATGGACAAAATGCTCCAGCTCATCAAGGTAATATCATTTGGGAATGACTGCTGGAGACTGGGGTACTTCAAAAGGAGTGACCCGCACTTTCTCCAGACCTGAATCCTATTGAAAACCTATCTGAGTCGTAACTCTGTACCCCAGAACCTCAATGACCTGAGGGCTGCCCTACAAGAAGAGTGGGATGCCGTGCCTCAGCAGACCATAAGTCGACTTGTGAAAAAGCATGAAACATCGTCGGGCTGTAATTGATGCTCACGGTCACATGACATATTATTGAGACATTGACATTTTTTGCTGAGGTATACCCACCACTGTTGTTGGCTTTTGCTTCGATAAATAGTTTGAGATGAGGAAATGACCACTTCATGCTTCTACTTAAATGTCCTACTTTCATGATTTAATATCAATGTAGTGTATTATTTCACCGGAAAGCCATATATCTTATTTGGCTTTCGGTACACCTGAATTTCCCAGCTGTGGGACTTTTAAGGATCATTTGAGAAACCAGGACATGAAAAAAGAAATCTTGTGGCCTCTGCCAGAAAACCACAACTGGGTCATCACTGGGTCTTGCAGCAGGTTAATCATCCACAACATGTGGCCAGATCAATACAGAAAAACTGGACTAAACACAAAATCGTAGTTCTTTCAGAGCGATTTCAATCCCCAGACCTAGAGACCAAATGAGAAGAAAGCATAAGAGAGAAACCAGGACTCTAGATGATCTAGAGAGATCGTGCAGAGAGGAATAGTCAAAGATCCCTCTCTGTGCTTGCTCCAACCTTAGAAAATGAAAAAACGAATATAAAAATATAGAAGTCAAAGTGCTATCCTATTGGCAAAACAGGGTAGTGCAAAGTACTTACTACGGTACTGCTCATAATTATTGCCCTAAGCTTTTCACTATTCCAATCAAAGACTAATTTACTGTACGGTTTTTCACATCTTTACTTCATGTGCTAATAAATCTGTAAATATTATGTCTCGATGAATCTGTAAAGTAAAATACAGAGGAAGATGGCACACCATTGCTCTTTGTAACATAAAGGCTGAGTATTAAAGAACCAAAAAAAATAGAACAAACAAAATGATTTTGTTCCTACAAGACAAATATCTGTCATTGGACACTATAGACATTTAGCCTGTTGGTTTGAAAATGGACGCAGGTATTTGAACTTTAGCTGTTGTGTTGTCTGGAAATTACCAGCAAGTCTTCTTGAACATGAATTAACCCAACAAAATACTCTGATAGTCCTACTATGTCAAATACTTTGATTTGCAACAGCTCTAGTCTGTTGTAATGTAACAGTCATCCTATAAAAGAAAATCACAATCACAACAAAACTCTAGTTTTCCCAGCATAGTGTTGTTTCACAGGTTAAACACCAAATTGTGTTAATATACTTCTACACTGTCAGCCACAGCTGTAAAATGTGGTGTGTTATTCTCTTTAAGAAGCAGGAACAGTCTGAACCGGCCGTTAAATATGTTTAAGCTAAACAGTGTCTGGGTGAGTAGAAACACTGGCTGTGATCCAGTCAAACAAAATCAAACAGGGGCGACTCAATTAAAGCGCGATAGAAGTGAGTATTAACTGCACATTAAAAACACAGATCCAGCTGTTTCTATTCATCTTCATATAAAATCTGCACATTTAGGGTACGTAAGATGTAATTTCAATGTTTCTCTGACTCCCTTTCTCTTTGTCAGGAAGTGAGTTTGTGGTAAAAGGAGTAAGGGCTCAGTGAGGGTATTTTCTGCTCTGTGGCTTGGGTCACGTAGCTGTCTTCGGCCGCCAGACTCACACTTTCATGAACAAATAATGTGAATATTTTGAGCCTTTCTGCTCTGGGGATGGAACATGAAGGAGTTAACACTGAGAGGTAACAGAAAGAAAGAAGAAAACTGGGCATGGGGGATTGGGAAGCAGGACAAGAAAGGCTGAATTAAAGAGCACTGCATGCAGCTCTTCCCCATGCTGAGCTTCCCTCTGCTGTTGTGTTCTCAACTTTCTCTCCTTTCCCCTCACATGTGGTCTCTCTTTCTTCACCCAGCATATCTCAAAAACAGATTCAATTGAACATTTTCATGCCATGGAAGTGAGAAGTATTATTTAAAGAAAAATCAGGTTCTAAATTGCTGTTACAGAGTTAATGCAGGTAAACACCTCATGCTGTGAAGGACCAGATGCAGATCCTCCTGCATTTGCATGTTTCAGACAAGCTGTGCTCCTCTGTGAGGGGTAAAGCTGCATTTAGATAGCAGTTATGTAATTAAAATGAATAATAAAAACCAAACAAACGATGTTACAAAAGGATTGGAGCTACTTGGATGTTTGCAAGCTAAGAAAAGAAAATGCTTCAAACTGAAGAGAACGATCTACAGGTCTTGTTCACCGCAGGGGACGTGGAACCTGCAAGGGCTAGCATGAAAGCAAAAGAGGAATAAACAATCATAACCAGAAAGAAATTAGCACAACTCACACAACTCAATATTTTAGGAAGCTTCATGATCAGGGGGGTTAATTTAAAGTCATTTTGTTAATGATTTGTCAGGGAACCTTAAGGAGCACATTTCAGAAAATGTGAGGATTCATTTGATTTGCACAAAGCATCTGCACAAAATCTTAAACTCATCCAGTGGCCTAGACTATCAAATGCCAACCAGTTCAATCTCAAGTCTAAGCAGGCTCTGCACAGGATGCAATAAAATTCCCTCAAGGGAATTAGGATATAGGAAACCAGGAAAATCTAATCAATTCCTTGTTGAGTACCAGTAAATGTGCCAGGATAGAAGATATTCCCCAGAGGCAAATTCGTAATATAATGTTCTGTGAAAGAGACACATGACCGACCTAAAAACATAAAGCTTCTGGCTGTGGCTGCTACTAGCTCTAAAACATAACACATGAAAGTGTTGTAAAGAAGGCCAATTAATAGATTTTTTTAAGGTAAATTAAAAATATTCTCTAGTTCTTTGTGCTGGAAATATTTAGTTTCTTGTTTTGAAATAAAGTAAACTGTATCTTTATAATATAATATTGTGTAAAATACAAGCGTTGTTTAAATGATTTTGTCCTTAACTTCCTGCCAAATATAAAACACAGACCTTATTTAGCATTTATCTAGCAAGTAGCCACCAGGTGGCACAAAATTAGGTTTCAGGTGATATTTTAAGTATCTAGTGGCATTAATAAATCCCTGCTGGCACATTTAGCTGTGTTATAAGTGGTAAATTCAGGTCACAAAACGAAACAATCCACAATACTGGATTCACAACAAAGAGACAAGATTTTAGCTCCATTTATGGAAAAGCTAAGAATCCCCGTTTTGTTTTCACAGAGTAAAGGTTTCACAAATTGGGAATGAAAAATCTTTAATCAGCAGCAGGTTATTCCATTCAAAATTTAAGTAGCCTAATTATTGTGTTTTTTATGAGTTTTTACTTCTGAAGGGATTCTAATGGCAATTGAAGCATTGCAATTTTCATTCTTGTGTTTTCACAACAATCCTTAACTTTGTTAAAACAAATCTGTTTGGCAAAGAATTAAACAACTCAGGATTGACGAGTCAAAGAATATTTCTTTCTTTTCAAAGCTCTATTGCAATCATTTCAGTAACGTCCTAAACAGTTTCACACTAGCATGGCCCGCAACTTGAGTCCACTTACCACTAGTGTCTTGCAATTAAAATTAAATTACACAGAGATGCTCAATAACTGGACATGATATGCTAATTTTTCAAAAGCTACATAATGAAGGTGTGGCAATTGTATGAACCAGGATGTTGTGAGAATATGTTTATGTGTTTATCACCTGCAGTGACTGCTAACACCACACTGTGACAGCTTGTCACATCGGTCATGGTTGAATTCACACGCAAACATGGTGCAAACAACACACACCCACATGCATGCTCGTGTCTTGCAGTGCTCATGAGGGAGGATGTCGCCGTATCACAGGGAGAGCATCTGACCCGCAGAATGCACAAAAACACTGAAACACACACGTTTGTTTGGCTCCCTTAACGCCCCCCCTATCTTTGTTACAAAAACACCATTTCTCTTTAAGCCCGTTCCCTTCATTTCTCCTCATTAGTCGTCAGTTCCTGCCTTACCCTTTCCCCATTCTCTCTCCATCTCTCTCTGCTCAGAACTAGGGCACAGTGGCTTTACTGTTTATAGCAATGCAGCTGCAAGCAGAGACAGAAAAAGGGACACGAAGGGGAGAACACAGGGAGTGAGATAGAGAGAGAGAGAAAGAAAGACAGGGGAGCAGAAAAAAGAGCCCTGTAAAAGAGCAAACAGGCACCTACACACTCCAAACCTATTTTCAGAAGTGGCTTTTCGGCTGAGAGTCAAAGTCTGCGTTTATGGCTTGATGATCAGCAGGATCTCTAGTACAAGGTGCACCCACAAACATACATTTTATAACCACAAATCATTTGCTGTTCTCAGGACTTCTTGTTTAATCATTACTTCAACCAGCAGGTCATAGATATTCTTTAACTACAGAGGCACAGCTATAGATAGCAAGAAAAATCTCAAATGTAACCATTACATGTGAGTCTGTATGGTTCAATAAAAAAAATACACATAACCCAAAAGTTGTTCTTAACAGCTTAAAATCTAGATTAATTCTTTAATTAAATAAGTTTTTTGTTTTATAAACAAAATCAATAAGATATTGTTTAAAGCAACATGTACATAACATTTTAGAATCATTTTACAAGTGTTGTTAATTAGACAAATTCATTTTTTTATGTCAACTTAACACACCATGAGAAGTTAAAGAGTTAGTCTGAGTGCTATTTTGCGGACAGGACAAATAATAAAAATATATATATATATTAATACATAAAAATAAAATAGAAAAAAAGCTAAAGATTTACAAAGTCACATTTTCTCTCTATAATCAACTAATTATAAAATTAGAATCTGTACCTTTTGAATTTATGTTTTGGTTGTTTTTCCATCTTGTGTTTTGTAACACTGCAAGAAAATTGGTTGCAATTCTGCAAAATACCTTGTTACTAGTTTGTTGTATGCTCTCAAATCAAATATGCTAAACCATCACCTTTAGAGGAAAATATTAGGAGCCAGACACAGTAGAATATCTGTGTTTTAGCTTACAACTGTTTAAAAAAAGAACATTTGTCAAAATACAAAGTGTGAAGGGAAATGACTGTAATTCAGAAAAGCAAACCCGAAAGTCAATCTGGTAAACTGTGGATCAGTACTCCAGATACTGACTAGTCAAAATGAATAAATAAAAAAAAAAGAATAAAAAAAATACGATTACATGCAAACCTAAAATCCATCTTTTTTTATCATCATGTTTATTCTATTGTATTGTACAAGATGGAATATACAGTTGACCAGTAGGGTCAGTCCAGAGGCAAATGTGACCACACACCCTGCGCAAAAAAACTGTTCAGAGTTTTACTCTCAGGCCGTCGCTACAGAGCACTGTTTCCTAAAACCAGCCGCCACAGAGACAGTTTCTTCCCCCAGGCTGTTTCTCTGATGAACATTTAATAGAGTACAACCTCATACTGAAGTCGCAATTCCACCTTGTATATGTGTATATTGTATATATGTATTTAAGGACATAAAGATATATGCAGTATATATCTTATAAAGCAAAAAACAAAAACAAAAAAACCCAGAGAGCAAAGTGTACCGAAGTCAAATTCCTTGTTAGTTGTATGTACGAATTTGGCAATAAAGCTGATTCTGACAGATCTGTTGTTAAGTTAGATCCCTTAACCTCTTAAGCCCACGCTAAGCCACGCCCCTTTTTGGCGGTCTATTAAACTAAGTAAACTCCACCAACTTTTTTTCCTTAAATATATTGCAAGAGGTGGCTTTAATTTTCACAAAACAATTTCCCCAAATGAGTTTTGCACAAATACATTTTAGTTTTACAGCAACTTAAACACAGGCAATGAAATTTTAAAGTTCCTCAGACATTGCTGACTCCTTAAACAAAACAGTACAAAAAGCACCTTTCTCTTTGTGGCACCCCCACCTCTCATATCATAACAAACTAGAGACACTTACCTTTCTAACAAGGCATAAATTGTCTTTCTAGCACCTTTTCAGGTGATGTGATTTCCTTGCACATTACAATCAGCTGGTTGCTCTCCGCCGGCTGCTAGCTTGCACGATACTCCGTTAGCTTCCAGTTATGTTTTACAACTGTACATTTTGATGATATACAGGGTAAATATCATAACAAAAGGCAATGTCATATGCAGAAGGACTCCTACAATGGAAATCCGCACTTTTATTTGACCTGATACCCTTTCATTTCCTTTTTATGAGGTGAAAAACACATTTGGGAAAGTTTTGGCACCCTTTGCCTAACTGCCATTTCTGCCTGGCACATTGCTCTCTAAAACATTTGTATAACATATATGCCTCAACTTATTCAGTCTAAATTTGCTGCAGTTAAGTGAAGATTTTGATAAATGCAACCTGGGGGTTCTCCAAGTAATTCCAAAGGATTATCATGGTGTTTTGCAATGTTCATTTAGAAAAAACTTTTGGCGAGGCTCAAAAATGTTTATTTTTTCTTTGTTTAATCACAAATAAATCAGACAAAGTAACATTTATAATAGTGGATCTACTGGAAAAATATTATTTTATGTCTTACCTTTACACAGGTACCAAAAGTTTGCATGTAGGCCTTATAACTGTGGAGCTATACTTGATTTACTTAAGATACATAATTTCAGGTGGAAATTGCTCTAAAACCCCTTAGGGCTTAACAGGTTAAATACAGCCCACAATCGTGCAACATTTTTTTTCCCTGATATTAACTTAACTACAGCAAAATATAATTGTTGCCTGTCCCGCCAAGGAATGGATAAAAAAAATGTATGCATTGCAAAAGCTGCTGCTGGTACAGTAGATTTAGTTAATGTTAGCTAATATGCTAAATTAATAAACATATTAATTTTAGCATTTTGAGTAAGCATTTTAGCTTATTAAAGTGTACAAACCTCTGTTAACATAGATGACAGTGTTGACTACTCTTAGCTACAATGCTATTGGTATCACCTAGCTTTTGCTAGCATACCAGCAACTACTGGCATATTACCTATCTTCAGCATAGTGGATCTTAGCTGTGTCTAATTTCAGGGCCTGCATCCTTTGAAGGACCTGGTCTATGTAGACCAGTATTTCAATTCTGCAAGACAACTGGAAGGAAGCATATACTGGCCGAATTTGAAGAAGCCTTCGTCGCTTCGCTGTGATATAATTAGGCTACAACTGCGGCCGGTGAATTGAGCCACTAAATTTAGACAGAGCTAATGTGGATCAATGAAAGGTACCCATCCATTTTCTAAACCCGCTTAATTACTGCAGGGTCATCGGAGTAGGTGGTGGTGGGGGGCTGGTGTCTTTTCTACAGCGGTCAATGGATGAGAAGCATGATGCACCCTGAACTGGTTACCAACCCAACACAGAGCAATGTAGAGACAAACAGGACAATCAACCACGCAAGTACACACTCAGAGTGAAGGGCAATTTAAAGAGACCAATGAACCTAACATGCACGTCTTTGGATTTTGTGTGAAAGCTGGAGTACCTGGAGAGAACTCACGCATGCATGAGGAAAGCATGCTTACTCCTTACAGAAAATCCCCAGATGGGACATGGGCCTAGAACCTTCTGGCTGCAAGGCAACGGTGCCAACGACTGAGGTACCAAGATTTCCTTAGCATTTTAGCTGACAGCTTATAAGCTGCTGTTAGCAGAGCACCTAATATCCATCACTGTTAGCCAAGACAACTTTTTATTAGCTTGGATAATACTAACATGATAGCTAATGAAGGTATAAAGCTTATCTAAGTTTAGTGTACTAGATAATGTTTTCTGTTGATAGCAACATGGTTATGCTAGCATGTCTTCCAATAACGACATTTTCCAAACAAAAAGTCTTGGCATTCATTGTGTAGTTATTACAAAGGCAGTCCCCAAAAGACCCTTTAAGATGGCGGTGGGTGGTACATACCATGTAGTAGGCACTATTAATTGTCCTCAGCATTTTTCTAGTTGTCCTTTAATTGCTTACATTCTGTAAACTAAACTTTGCTTGAATGCTCTCAAGTGAACAATTGTGATAAGACTCAACATCAAGTTGCTCACAATTATACTGACAATGAAGCTGAATACCCATGTTAAAACAAAGTACTTTATATATATAATTTATACGCGAGGCATTTGATTTTGTTTCTTCTGCTTCAGTGGAAAAAAGTCAGAAACTAATTAAATGGTCTCCGTGTGTAGCAGTTAAACCAATCTCCTATGGTATTTAGCAGCATCAAATTTAAGCGGTGCATTCAAGTCAAAGACAAAAGCCACACTTCATTTGGCTCAGAAAAAAATAATACAAAAACGTTTTAATCAAACCACAAGTGTCACCACTAATTACCCCCTGGAGCTTCTTTAAATTATGCCAAACAGACATTTTTTCTTTATTATCACTGTGATATTGTGGGAAATTCAGACATTTACTTTGACTTTATATCCACTTAAACTTTTACTTAACCACATTGATTTTGTGTAGTATGGGTTACATACCAAACTCTGTGAAATCACAGTCTTCCAGGGAAAGTTATCATGGTCTACATGTGGTGAAATTTTGTAATATTTTTTCCATCTTCAATTGTAATCATCACAGTACACAGTACAGTTTAGTCTATATTGCCCGTCCCTATTTAGTACCCTTACCACTATCATCTGAATTGATTCTGCACATATTTGGCAGTCAAGGCTAATTTGAATGGATAAACATATTATTGTCACAAAGAGCAAAACATAACCTCGCATTAACTGCTGTCAATATTAATAGTACTGCAGTTTTATTGATATTGCAAACTTTAAAATTGCTATCATTATAAATAAAAATTACATTTGCTGCTCTTGTTTTGTATTTTTTTAAACATACTATAAAACTTAGTAAAATGTATTAGATTTTGGTCATTGCAGTCAACAATGACAGATACAAACCGTTAAAATCTGTTTAGTTTGTTAATTTCATAAGATTTTGTTTTACAATTAAAAGTGAGATATATTTAAAAAGTAAAGATTGGGATATATAGCATGTTTAGGTGTAATTTATAAAGTAAAAACACAAGCATGCCCTGGTATTAATATGCATTTTTATTATTACTGCTCCTTCTTTACATATTTTATTACTGTCAAAAAAAGCATTGTAAAGCTTTTTAAAAGCAGTCTTCAACAGAGCTATTCAGTTTGAAGATGGGAAACAGATCCATTAAATACCAGGATATCACCTTGAGCTGATCAGGGGCTTGTCATCTGATCATCAATACACACAGAGCTAGGATCACAGAGTTAATATGCAGCATTCCCTGTCAGTTCTCCACCATCAGTTTTCTAAAACAGATAGATGCTGAACCATCACAAAGAGACCCTGTTAGGCTTCTGATCATGAACGGATCTACTGAGCAAACAAGTGATGATTTTATAAGTATATCTCTGTTCTGTTCGGCTCATGTGAACAAGGACACACATGTATTTATCAACCTACTACTGCTTTCACACTCCTCTGTTGTTCAACAGTTGGCAGAAATCCAGAAAGAAAAGCATGCAACACATCCAAAGGATGTGTGGAAGAAAACTGAATGTTTTATTTTCCTTTGGGGGATTTTCTTTTAGAGTTATGGCAATTTTACATTTAACATCCAGGGTAAACTATATAATGAGAGAGTCATCAATCCAGTCCAACAGCGATAAATATTACTAAGGTTGAGACTTAGTAAGCAGACTCTCAGGAGACTCATAAATATTCTATAATAAGACAAGTAATTAATTTAAAGCTGACATTTGGTTTATATTAAGGCACCTAACAATGGTAAAAATATTAGGCTGAAAGTTGACCTTTTATTTAATATCTATACAGCCCGAGAATGCAAACAAATTAAATTATATGGCCCCCACACACTCTTTCACAGGCACTCCTTGTCCTTAGGTCACTGGACAACCATGCATGTTGCTGTGCACACACATGTGGAGTGCTGACATGACGAAACACACATCCCTCCACAGTACATGCACACAGTCTGTCCCCACGGACAGCACCATTGAGAATATCAATCCAACTGTCTTCTCCAACAACACAGACCCACGCATGAAGACAGGAGCCGGAGACACTTACTGATTTTCTCCTCTGCTTGGGAGAAAGGGAAGCAGCACAGCTGACCCATGGCGCCTCTTTTCCTCGTCTCCTGTTCCCCTCTCCCAGCTGTAACCCCGGTTTTCCTCAGCCCCTTGTTCTATGACAGACCGAGAGAGACAGTGTCCTGCTTCTTCCAGACTCTGTATCTTTTCCTCTGGTCCTGCAGCACTGCTTTTACCCTCTCAAAGAGCAGGAAGACCCGACGAAGATGGAGGCAACAACAAAAAAAAAAACCTTCGTTTCTCTCGTGCAGCCAAAAGAAGCCAGAGCAAGGCAGCAGATGCTGGGAGGAAAAAAATGAACGAGTGGCTCCTTGATTTTGCTCTACTTTGCACAGACACAGGGAGGAGGGGTGTGTGCATCAGAAAGAGGGAGGAAGAGAGAAAGAGAGAATGGAAATAGCTGGAGTGTGAGTGTGTAGGAGACTAAAAGAATATTTTTGCATTTGAAGTGGCGAACGTGGAGGAGGAGCATGTATGAGTAAGATAAAAATTGTATGTGTGTTTAACTAAACGAGGACCGAGGAGGTGGGATGAGTGTGTTCGTGAGTAATGATAGTGTAAGCACACTTATGAGTGCGGCTGGCATGTGAGCGAGGGAAAGGGAGCAACAGCATATATGGGGAGACAGCAGACACTACTGTGGGTGTGTGTGTGTTTGTGGAGGGGGAGGGGGGCTTACAAGCCCCGCCTCCTCTCATCACAGCTGGCAGCTGCAGCTCTCCACTGCTTTTATCTGTTATTGATGAGACCTGCATTTGTTTCTTGCTGCATTGAAATGCACCTTAAATAGATATTTATTTGATTTAAATATTTTTCACACTAAATTCTTAAATCACCTTATAGCAATGGTCAGAGGTCAAGACTATTAATGTTTAGACAAGGCAAGTTTTTTTTGTATAGCACATTTCAGCAACAAGACAAGTGCATTAACATGGTGAAAAAAAAATCACATTGCAGTGACAAAAAAACCCAAAAAGTTAACTGCAGCTGCATGATGGAGAGTAACGAAAAGTAAATAAAAGTTGGAATACAGACAGGAATTAATGAATACATTCGATGTTTTTAGGCTCATATTTTTTTTTACATAAAATCAAACGTTTCTACCTAATGCCTGAAGTCCTACTGGGGGATCTTGAGGGGTTTATTTCTCTATAGCTCCCCCTACAGTTGTGAGATAGCACATTCATGTGATAACTACTTTGAGCTGTGCTCACTGACATAAATACAGTTGAAATCGATCACTGCGCTGAAAACAAAAGGGCCCTTTCAGACCTAGCATCAGGCTGATTCAGATAAAAGTAACACAACCACCTCCATCATCACCCTTGTGTTTAGGATTATGTTTTAATACTGACACCAATGTGTAGCAGATTATTGATCTAATGAGTCCACAAGACAATATTAAAAATAATATCAAGAGAAGTATTCCAGAAGTAAGAACTGGAGATGAAACCAGATGCTGCCAGATCAAAACGTGTAAAATCTCAATGTACTATAGAAAAAAATAAATGTTCGTTTAGAAGTCCTTATAATTACGGCTAAAATCGTTCTCCTGTACAGCCGAATATGCAGAAGTGTACAGCTGAACAGCAAAACAGCAAGTGTTTAGAGGGCAAAACACATACCTATAGACCCGACGCTGTGGTCGGTTGGTTGAAGAACCAAGTTGAAGAGCTTGCCATGTGGGTCACAGGACACCATGCGCACACTCAAATAATCCAAGGGATCAACCATAAAAAAATATTTCAGAATCAGCTTTGGTAACCAGTTCTGTACACACAAGCAATATATTTGACTTCAGTTCGTCTTTGTTCTCAATGTACAGATTTTTAAATATAAATATATCAATTTGGTAAGAAATAAAAAATAATAATAAAAAAAGAAATATGTATGTGTACAGCATTATTACAAAAGAATAAGACAAGGTTGAATTAGTGCAAATATGCATAATATTGATCTTGGCACTTTTACAGTTAAGTGTTGATCAGACTGACATTACCCACCTGGATTTTAAAACTCCCACTATCACACATATTAGTCCTGTGGACCTGATACGACTGGGGACTCGGTTTGAATTTCACCTTTTGAACTCCCCTTCTCGTCTGTGGTGAAGATGAGCCTGCTAAGAAAGGCATCCAGTTGTTTATACAAAAGAAAATTGTCCTTTTGGTCTCCTGAACTGTCACTGCCTCTAAGCATGTCATGTACTGTATTTCAGTATATTGTTGGTGAAGTTTTTGTCAACTTTGTGCAGCAATGGTCTACAGTATGGGTGAATCTGACTGCCTCCATTTTCCTGCCAACTAGTTTAGAAACCTCATGGTTCCTGTGTGGGCTTACCAGCAGCTGTGGTATACTTTCATCTGATTATATTTTTATGAAAGCTTTTACACAAGTAACTGGAAGACATCTCTCCAAGCAATCTTGCTACACTTGCATTTTTTTGGGTTGTGTTAACCCACAATACCCTACACTGTAGCCTGCTTCCTCCATTTCATTCGGCGCACTTGGAACAGAAAGAGACTTGTGTTTGAGGCGGACCAGAGTTCGACTGCACATCCACACGTTCCCAAACAAACTGGACTTTCTGAGCAAACAAGCCACAGTCCCATAAGATTTCAAATTAGTCTCATTTTTCCTAGCAGATCATATGATTCAGCACCAGTTCAGTGAGTTGCACTGCCCAGTTTCTTTGACTGATCCAGGGTTTTTTAAACACTGGTGTAAATGGGATTTACAGATGTTTTGTAGAGCAGGGTTCATAAAGGCCATCTGATTAGAGCAGTAAAAGACATATCACAGTAACACAGTTGACAACACTGTACATGAATGCCGCTCCAGACAGCATTCACAAATGTCAACTGGTGGTATTAAAACTTTAAAAAGGTCAGGACAATCAACCAAGATCAATCATGTTTTGGCCTCACAGTGTTTAACCCCGAGCTTTATTTCTGTTTGGATGAGACAGACTTAATGCTACACTGCCGCTTTTTATTTGGTGGTCAATAAGTTTCAGGCTGAGATTTGGTTCTTTGGGTGTAAAAACTCCAGTTGATTGTTAAGTGAAATATGTTAACAGTATCAACAGGCAAGTCTCATTAAAAGACACACATTGCAGAAACAGCAGAGTATGTTTGTATTTATTAGAGATTCAGATTCAAAAAGGCTGAAACAGTGCTATATCCAGCATGTTTGATGACAGAGGTTGAAAGCTAAAAAGGGTAAAATATTCACTCCGTTTAGCCTTCCTGTTCGCTGCTGAAGGTTTTGCTCTCTTTCACTCTTTCACAGCCTGAATGAACCACAGGCTTGTCTCGATGTGTTTTTTCAGGATAGTTTCCTTTCAAATTTCCTGTTTCACCACCTCACTGATACTTAAAATGAATAACTTTAAGTATGTGAGGCTACTTCACTCAGCAACAGTTTCCACACCGAAGAATGTCAGTTGTCAGAGCAACATTTGTAGCGTTTAGGGATAATCCTTAAGGCTTATGATTGAAAAAAAAAAAAAAAGGATTTCTGAGTTTCAGAGTGGTCAGCCTGGTCCCCAGCTGTATATGACAATCAACTTAAAGGTGTTACAATCATTAAAGACACAGCTTTTTAGGCTTTTATTCAAGCTCCCTTAATGGTCATCAGATTTGCTAATTGGCAATAGAATTACAGTCTACAGAGATGTTGCAGAGATGTTTTTAGTAGTTGCACGTGCAGAAATTGGTTTCATTAAAGAACATATCCCAAGTAGCAGCATTCAAGGAACGTCACAAACAAGAAGTGAGAGGAGGTGTTAGAGCAAACAGACACCAACACAAAACATACATTTTGGAGCATTTTCCACTGAGCTCAGCTGTGTCAGCTGACCGAGGAGCCCCCTCTCTGACTACAGCGTTGAACTTACAGCTGCTACCTTAAACACAGTAGCTTTCTCTTTCCCAGATTTGAACCCACAAACACACAGACAGCTGCAGTGATTGCTATTTGTAGTTCTTGAGATCTGGTCATGATTGCTACTGAGTTTTATTCACAGTAAACTGTTAATCAACCCACAAATCAACCCACAAATTAGACCAGCAAACACACTGACAGTCCTTGTAGTCTCAGGCAAATTGGGTTATCTGCATTTTCTTATTAAATATTAATCACAGTCTGATATGGCATTTAGAAAGATATAAATGTGGACAACATACTTTACCCGTAGATATTTCTTCCCTACCGAAATTTGCACTAAATGCTGCTTTTTACTGTCTGGTGAGAGTTTATTTTTCAAGCTCTCTCCGATGTATTATTTTATATTTAGAGGGTAACAAAGATGGCCAGAGGAAACACTGCAACAGTGTTGTCTTTGTTTAGCCATATTAAATCTCTCAGCACCGCAGCACTTGGTCACAAGACAGGACATAAAAATAATGAAACAACTGCAACGGTCAGATAACAGCGACTCCAGTCTCTGGTGTTATTGTCAACACTGGAATAATTACTAGAAAAATTAACTGCACATACAAACTAAGAAAAATAACATGCACCAACTATGATGTGTTTGAACGAAAAACCTGGAGCCTGTGTACACGTTATAGACACAAAACCGACGAAAGACTTTGACATGCCAGGCATTTAGCAATCCCACAGGAGTCCCCGCCCCAACTCCAGTATAGTGGAAATATACTACTATATATTTAAAACTATAAATAAAAAATCCAACATTGAAATGACTGCATCTTGATACGGTGCCAACTATCTGATACATCAAAGATACGTGATCAGCAAACACCAATTTAAACAATCAATCTTAGGTTTGATCTAACGTAACTGATTCAATTCAATAAATTGGAGAGAAACAAGGGAATGATGCTCCTAGACTAAACAAGAATAACTTACATTGTTAACAACTTAAATGGTTAAAAAAGAGGTTCTTGCTCATTATTCAAGTATAATAGGTCTCTAGTGCAGTATGACAAATCTACCTTGGAAATGATTTCCTTATCAGCCGTTCAGAAACTCAGCGACGTGCAATTAAATGAATTTGATAGATTCTGAATATCTGAAACAAAGAATATCTGAACAAAGTTCGCCTTTACCTCATGGGTCATTATTACTCCTTATACATAACAAAATGTTAAACCAATATGCATTAAATAGCTAAACAGTACAGAGCATAAAAAACTAAACTAAATAATAAACTGGCAAAACACTTGAAACACGTAAAATACTTTCTGTAGGTATCTAACGTCCATGCCTTACTACAAATCATTCCTTTAGGAAAAAGTTGATTAATAATATGCTCAGGGCGGATTAAACTGCACTGGACGAGGTGCTAAAAACTCTTTCAGGGTTTATTTTGCTAAACTCGCTGCAGTCCTTTCCCCAAACAGTAGTGGCCACTAGTGAAGAAACAATTCTCCACAGCGGGAAAGGCAGCAGAAGAAGGGTCCTAAAGGAGTTCATTCACAAAAGGAACTTATCTTTCCTCTGAGCATACTAGATTTCATTGATGCAAACATTAATAAACTTAATTCATGTAGATTGGATTAAAAACGGCATCTAATCACGTTTGCTTTACAGCTGCACTTGTGTCCATAAATCGGTACAAACTGCTTAATCTTCATATCAGTGATGCACAGATCCCGATGTTTACAGTTAGTAATGCTAAGTGCGCTCAGTGTCACATATCACATCTGCAATCAGGACTTTTTAACTTTTAAATTTTGGTAAAATCTCTTTTCACTGCAGAGCTTTTACACAAGGTGTTATGCTGCCCCTTCCTTTATTATAAATAAATAAGGATATTTCTAATTTTGCACCATGATTATATTAGAAATTACTGTTTTAACGATCTAAAAACATTAACAAAAAATCTATTTTCTAAAAATATTTATTAAAACGGAAACAGCTGTTAATAATTTTAAAGGGGTCTTGTTGAAAATAGCTAAATATCCTGTGACATGGCGTGAGATGTGCACTAAACCGACGATTTGAATTTTGCCACAAAATCTCTGATCGGTGCAACTCTTGGCTTCCTGAATGAATTTCTTGTAATTCTGGGTTATTTTAAAAACTCCGCAGATACAATTAAAATAGTTTCTGTTCAGTAATCAGTAAAATTGTTCTAAACTGTAAATGTTTCCTTCTGAGAAGGTGACTGTTTGTTGTTGATATGAGAAGGAGTTTAGAAAACTGAGCATTTCCAGCAGAACTAGGACTGTTTACCCACCTTGTTATGTTGCTCACTCATGTTAAACAAATCATATGAACCTAATGTAATGTATCAACAAAAACTTTCAGGCCAACCAGTGTTCATTAGGATTCTGCTGAACAAACCCACCACTGAGCTCTGAGCTGGTTTTAGCTGGACTGCCCCGAGGAATATTTCATGCTTCCCTGATTGGCTCGTGCAGCTTTTACGCCTGAGGAAGTTTCCTGTTAGTTCATGGTAACTGCAGTCATATCCATTTTTTACTTTCATCTGTTTTCTCTACAATTCTTTGAGATCAACATTTCATCGTGATAAACATTAATCAAAAAACTCTTATCAAATCTCAATCCAGTATTCCTCTGTCTACTGCTACAAGCTCTCATTCCTCCCTTCCTAATTTGCATCACCTTCCTTTACTTCACATCAAATATCAACCTTCAAATCAGTCATCTGCTTAATGTCACCTTGTCTCAGACTCAATTTTCTCTCACCGTATATCTGGCCAGCCTGCCTGCCCTCTAATCCTCAACATCTTTTTAATTTGACTGCCTCTGCAAGGTCTTTCTCTTCCTCTCTGTCTTTTCTTTCACTCATTTATCAGTCCAGTTTTATCGCATTTCCTATTTTGCCCTTTTCAATCTCTGATTTGTCCTTCCATCTCTCATTGTGTTCAGTCGGTGTTGTGGTAATTTCTCCTCTTCCTTTACCTCCCCCCCTTCGTTCTTTCTCCCTAATCTAACCCCAGGTTGCCTTCTGAGTACAGCATAAACCCCTGGAAAGTTGTCATACTGTTTGCTTCATTCATCAGTTTCTTGAGTCACAAATTTGCTGTCAAAAAAGCCCCGTCAAAGTCTACTCAATAATTTATCTAAGACTACAGACAAGCAGTTGGCTTTAATTCAATGAATTGGCTTCTTTTGTAATTCCTTAATCAGCCTACAAACAGACACCGTCACATTCGTTACGATAACCTAGGAATAGATGCTACTGACTGATCCTTGACTCTCTTCTCTGGATGTCCTTGTTGATGTGATGGCCAGGAATTATATCAGAAATGTCATCAGCACTCAACACACCAACTCAGCCAGAATTCCCTGGACAATTCCCTGCTATTTTTACCTTACATTAATTACACCTCATTCCTCGAGACTTCCTAGCTGCAATACACAGGAGAAAACACCTTGAGCAGACTAGACAGCCAACCCAGAGACCATGTGACAGCTTCTGCCCTCCCACACCAAGAAACCCTGAATTACCAACAAACGTTTGTGTGTGTGAGAGGAAAAAATATCCGTAGTGTAAATAGGTTAATTGTAATTGTTATAGGGGGTAGATTTAAATGGTCTATTTTCCGATTACAGAAGCCGGCTTATTTCAATGCCTCCATAATTAATCAGACAATAAACTAAGTATTACAGTTTCTCAGAGATGCTTCAGACTTCCCAGATTAAATAATGGGATAAAAAAAAGCAAATGCACAAGTGTGATTCTAAATGAGCAACCCCGAGTATAGCAGCAGGAAATAGATCAGGATGAGCTAACCACCAACAATGCATCCCAAGACTTTTCGTCAGCTATTCCGGCTTAGGTGAACATAATACAGCATTCGTGTGAAAAATAGCTGTATGAAGTAGTGATAGTGTAATAATTTTGGTATGTATTAAACTGGTAAATTATTGTACTCGTACTCGTCGTCTTCCGCTTATCCGGAACCAGGTCGCGGGGGCAGCAGACTCAGCAGAGACGCCCAGACGTCCCTCTCCCCAGACATCTCCTCCAGCTCCTTCGGGGGAGCCCAAGGCGTTCCCAGGCCAGCCGAGAGACATAGTCCCTCCAGCGTGTCCTGGGCCGTCCCCTGGGCCTCCTCCCGGTGGGACGTGCCTGGAACACCTCCCGAGGAAGGCGTCCAGGAGGCATCCGGTATAGATGCCCGAGCCACCTCAACTGGCTCCTCTCGGTGTGGAGGAGTAGCGGCTCTACTCCGAGCTCCTCACCCTATCTCTAAGGGAGTGCCCGGCCACCCTACAGAGGAAGCTCATTTCAGCCGCTTGTATCCGGGATCTCG
This sequence comes from Crenichthys baileyi, assembly GCA_036173005.1. Classification (NCBI taxonomy): domain Eukaryota; kingdom Metazoa; phylum Chordata; class Actinopteri; order Cyprinodontiformes; family Goodeidae; genus Crenichthys; species Crenichthys baileyi. The sequence continues at coordinate 453,194 of JAHHUM010002052.1, read as the reverse complement.
TTCTTTCGGTCATGACCCAAAGTTCATGGCCATAGGTGAGGGTAGGAACGTAGACCGACCGGTAAATTGAGAGCTCCGCGTTTCAGCTCAGCTCTCTCTTCACCACGATGGACCGGCACAGCGCCCCCATTACTGCGGCAGCCGCACCGATCCGTCTGTCTATCTCCCGCTCCATTCTTCCCTCGCTCGTGAACAAGACCCCAAGATACTTGAACTCCTCCACTTGAGGCAGGAACTCCCCTCCAACCTGAAGAGGACAAGCCACCCTTTTCCGGTTGAGTACCATGGCCTCTGACTTGGAGGAGCTGATCTTCATCCCAGCCGCTTGTGTTTTTGCTATTTTTTCCCTATTAACATAACAGACTAAATGAATTCTAACAAGACAGATTCTATTCATTTTTAAAGAACTGATTTAAACTATCATACAACATGAAAAATCTTGTTTTTTAAAGGCTAGAAAGCATTCCACCTTTTTCCTTCTACTATTCTCCAGAAACATTGGGCATGCCCTCCTCATTAGAAATGCTAGGTTAGGGCGACAAGCAGTGAAATAGGATTCAGTCTTAGAGTTGGATATGGCTTTTGTTTTGGAGATGGAGACCTTCCAGTCCGTAACTAAGGACGACCACTACAAGGCAAATGCCAAATATCCATCCCTGTCAGCCGAAGCTAAAATAGTTCAAACAAACCGCTCATAATTTCCAGAAACAGAGCCAATTAAAAGAAAGCCCATAGACTGTCAGTTTAAATATTCTTGGCTCTTAAATAAATTTAGTTGATGACTTTTGCTTTAACGCATTAACATGTAAAAGTTCCAGTATGGTGAAAGTCCAGTGGCTATTGATTTGTTCGCACCATGAACCTCATTTTCCTTACAGCTGAAAAAAAATGTGGATCAATCTTTAGACTCAGTCAAAAAAACAATGTAAAAATGATTTCTTTGTTATCAAGGTAGTTCTATATCTAAGAAATGTACACGGTTTATTTCTGGCCCTTAGCTAACAGAAACGGTTAAATTATTTCACGCTGTGAGCACTATTTAACCGTCTTTTGTCATCACTTTCCTGAGAGATTTCTTTCCGACTCTGTATATCTCCGCAGGGGAAATTTGCTCTCTGATATGCAAATTAATATACTAAATCATCCGGCTTTTTGACCAGTGAGCAGAAAATGACTACTGCCAAAAGATTTTACAGGAGAAAAAAAAAAAACAATACATCAAGCAGTACAGTCGCATTTAATAAAATGCTAAAATGTCATAAGGTGAGGAACCAGCTTCATTAGCAAGCGTTTGCAGCTGGAATGCAGCACATTTAAGTCTCTGGGCTGTAGTTTGAAGGATTAATATTTAGATACGGTTTCTGCTGTTTCTGTATAAGCAGCTATGAGTGTGACCATTTCATACAGTAAGTGCCAACAGGCCATGACAGAAGCCACACATATCATTTAACTGAAACGGTTTCACCCACACAGATCAGCTCAGAGTGTTGCATGGGCCATCTGGAGGTAACGGAAGAAAAGAGAAAAACCTGTATCATCAACGCTATGATCTTTAGGTATCTGGCAGTTCATCTCCCTTAAAAACTGCTCCTTCTCAGACAACAATCTGTCCAGCGAAGTGAAAATTTAACTGTTTAAACATTTCTCACATTTTCTGTTACAAGCAGCCTTGTTGCTGACACAGTAGTGATGGGTTTCCTCATCACACACATGCCTACACTGTGAATCATCTCAGTTTCTTAGCTTACATTGCTGTCACATTCCTATGGAGCAGCGTGGAGAAAGAGAACAGAAAGAAACTTAAATATTCCTCCTGTACCTGCTCTGGCTTCTAAACTTTTTATGTCCCTCTGTTTGACGCAGACAAAGAAAGTCTGGAGGTAATTATGCCAAATTCATGCATGTCAAACTGAATATCATGGAAAACTTAAGGTTTATTACTTAAAAAATGGGAATTTTAAGTCCTTTCACTATATTGTAGTATTCTCTTTGGATATCTGGCATCCCCCACATCATACAAACCTAGGCTTTTGGACAGTGAATTATAGACTACATTGTGGATTATCTTGTACTGTGGATTACAGGATTAACATGTCCATAAACACAATCAGACACTGATCACTGGGCATCGCCAATAAAAGCTTCAATAACCCTCAGTGTCCTTCTGACAGAGATAAGGGATGTGTTGGAGTTTGATGCTGTCAAGAATCATTACAACCATCCTTAGGATAATTTAGGAATCAGTCCATGAACAGCGTTTTTAAACCCATCCTTTACATTTGAACTGCTTTTAGATTGCGGTTTTTATTAAAAATATGAGATTAGATCTGTCTGATACATTAAGGATGGTTTAGGGATGTCTCCATTTAATGGTCCCGATCAAAGAGAGTTTTAAACGCTCCATATTGCAGTCTCTGGCAAAACTCAACTCCCGATCCCTTGGTTTTATGTCTGCCTCAATATAAAAAAAATAAAAAAAATCACAGCCAGTTACGTTGGGAGCTTGCAAAACTGTATTTGAGACCACGTACATAATTTTGTGTGCAGACAGATGTCCTCATGCGAGAGCTCCACAGAGAGCAGCTGAAAAATATTACTTTTAATTTTTAAATCAGTCAAAGAAAACCGCTGAGTTTAAGAGGCAGGAGAACAGCTTTTTCTGTAGTTTCGGTCCACAAACAATGAACTGGAACTGCACTGAAACGTGTCAAGACCTGAACTTAAACGAGTCATGTCAAAAAAATAGGGTAAAGCTGCTAGCATTAGCCTAGCAGTTCAGCAAATTTGCTCAGCAAAAATGCACAGTAACCAGGAGTGTTAGGTTTGAGTTTATGGAAGACAAGCAACATATGAGTCTGAAAGTATAATTTTTAAGCTTTACAACAATGTCTTACACCTGGAAGGCTGATAATATTTGCAGAAGATTAGACGTTAGCACTAATCAACCTAGTTTTGAGAGCAATAAAGCCTCCAAGTCTCTCCAGCTGGGACTTTTTTCTAGATAGACCTAAATTCAATTACCCCCACCCTGTTGTTATAACCATGGAGTTGCTTCTTTTTTGTTAAAGTGGCACATTTAGCAAAAAGGAAAATCAACAAAAAATAATAAAAAAATCATTAAAAATGCATACATGACATTATTTTAAAGTTTTATTAGATCTGGACCTATAGGATGAATATAATGCCTAATCTTTAACTCTGACTGGTATTGCGGACAAAAAGTCTCCATTAAAACATTGCATTTAAACCATTTACATTATGAGCAATTTCTCATGTAAATTAGTTGAATTGTGGATGGTGAATCGCTTTTGTTAATCTTGCCTCATGATTCTTTTGTGGTAGCCAGGGAACTGCAGAGTGTTGCCTGAATAAAGGCCCCCCCCCAAGGAGCGAGTGATGCCACATACTGCTCATCATGTGTTTTGGAATCAGACTATAGATATTTTAAGCCCAAGTCTGGATGCTGGCTTGTTTTAAACCAGAGGACTTGCCAAATGTTTTTTTTCTCACTTCGGTTCTAGTGCTGCTTTGAATTAAAAGTGAGTCTTTTAGAAATGAGTAATCCTAGCTTTTACTTTTTGGATGCAGCACATGAACATAAGATCTGCATGATTAGGATATGGAGGATCCTTTCCTGTAAGAGTTTTTGCTGCAGCTACATTAGGATTTTCTGCCTGATATCAGCTGTATTTTTGTAACTAAATGTGCATTTCGCATTGTGTTAATGAAAACATGGATTTTAAGCACATCAGGGCCTTGTTGAAAAATGTAGGACATGGGGACCAGCGTATTGACAGATGCTACTTATGAGCATTTTGTATAAAACTGGTGGAAAGGGTCTTTCCCTTCTGTTAAGCATGACTATTAATACATTTAATATATATTCTGAAGGTTGTCTGGGGTAAGTATCGGAGGATGCAATGATCACTAAAACCTCGGCCTCAATAGCTTGTTTGTTTTATTCTGTCTGATTGTGATCAACTATTCAATTGTTGGTAAAAAAAAAAAAAGGCAAATTGTTAAAACACCAAGGAGAATTCAAAATGAATTGGAAAAGATTCATTAATCTTTGAATGCTTTAGTTTTCAGTTCGACGTGGAGACTTTTTCCCGCCGAGCAGTTTATTGTGTGACACAGAGTACATGTACGCGGTTGTAAAAATTGAGTTTTGCACAGTGATGTCCCGCAGACGTCCGCAGAGTCAAGTACGCCCGAGTATGTGGGAGCCTTAAGTGTGAATTCTGATGTTTTACATCGTACTCGTCTTTTTTAGCACTAAGAACAAAGTTAATAACCACTTTTGTCAAAATATCATAATTTTCCAAATCACACAGTTTAATTTGTCTCATTTTGCTCCACAATGTTGACTTTTTTTTAGTTCAGTATTGGTTTTTTGCAGTAATCCCTTTTATGGGTTTACTTTCTGTTTACTTCCTGTCCTCTTAACCCGCAGCCAGCTGCAGCAGATCCTCCTACTGGGCCTGGCTATGATGGAAGTTTCTTCTTGGTAAAACAGAGTGTTCCCTCTCCACTGTCACCACATAGTTGCTTTAACCAGGATCAGGAATTACTGTAGGCCAGCGATTAAAATCCAGTCGGCTCGGCTTCCTTAGATGACTTTCACAATAAACATTAATCAGATTTTATCTGTACTGTTTTCTAATTTGAGTTGAGCCTGACTGTAAGAGATTGGATCTTAATCTAGACTAAATTGGAAAGAATTGTTGGAATTTGAACTGAATTCACTGAACTGGATTCTGTACATGTTGTCAACTGCCTTAAGATGACATTTGTCAGGGATTGAGACTCTATACATAAACATCTTTTTGCCTAATCCCTGTCAAAGAAACATCTCTGGTGTTGTCTTTATTCACCTACCATCCTTTCTACCACACATACACACATCAAGAATTATCACTCTGTTTGTAAACACTCCAGTTTATCCTACTCTGCTTTAAAACACCAGTAGTGGATATGATGTTCGGCTCTGAATTATGCATGTCTTGTTTTGTGGGAAACGCTTGACAAAAACACAAGCTTTTTTTTGATGAGACGTGTGAGGTAAACATCCCTCTGCCCTGTTTCTCACTCCCACGCACACACACTGCCACTCTCCAAGAAAACCCAGCGATCCACAAAACACAGCGAGAGCCTCACTTCCACTGAAACTGACAGCTCTCTGTCACTCACACACCCACAGCAATCACTATACTAGACAGCCGCATTAAGGAGGTCTCCTTCAAACCTTAGCATGTGATGGTCAGTGTGAATAACACTTTGATCCTGTATTCTAACGAAAGTGACAGTTTACATTTTCTATACTTTCTATTATTATTTACACATCAGCTGTTGCTTTTTTCTTACATAAGGTTTAATTTGTGCGAGTTTAAATGATCAGACTGCAGATAACTGAAGGTTTCCATCACACTGAGATTTAAATTTAAACAAACTATATCTATCATCTGTTGGCTCAGAGCATCAGAAGATAACCAGGTAAGATTCACTGTCTTAATGTTTGAATAGCTGCAGGATGAATGGCTCCACCAAGACCCAGAGGAATAACTGGAAATGATTATCTACAACTGGAAATACTCGTATGGATGCATTTATACTGTAAATATATAACATGATTTATTATTTTTTTATTTTAAACAAAAAAGCAACAATTATTCTTGCTGCAACTAAAATAATATAACGTATTGATCAATACAGTTACAATAAATTGATCAATGACATTTACTTACTGTTAAGCATAAATATAGAATAGGGATTTGCTGAATTTATTAGTAATTTCCAAGTGTTTATTGTGCAGACTATTATCTTTTTCAACTATTCTGCTCTCTATGGAGCAGCACTAATGAGTTACGAAGCTGAGATTTGCTGATTGATTAGTCCGGCTAACTGCTGGGGTAGAGGCTGTACTTGGCTGCATAATGGACATGACCTTCTTGCTCACTCTAGTTTCAAACCAGTTTTACCTTAATTAGAGTGATGGATGGTGCTCATTCAGTGTCTATACTGCAGCTGTCCGCGTGAAATATTTCCACACAGTCATATTTTGTCTTTCTTGTAAGAAGGAAAGGTGAAACACTGGCAGTGAGCAGAAACGGGTGGGGGAGGGTCAGTACTGTGTTACTCTATGTTCCAACAGCAGGGAAAATGACTGCTGTAAAAACTTGACATATTATGATGCTGACATGTGACTATTATTCATTATTACTGGACGTACATCTAATTGTATTTCATTCAATTAGAAAATCATCAAAAAGTTAATTCATCTAAGTAATTCAGATCATAAAGTGAAGCGTATATCAAAAATACAGGGGAGGACTCGCGCTTCAGGACACCTCCACATGTTTCAGGGAAAAATTTCAAACTTTTCAGGAATTCTCAGTCATTCAGAGTCATTAGAATTATAAAGTATAAACGTTCATTATGGATTAATGGCAGATATTCATACAGCAGGCAGGCTTTAAATATGGTACCAACACAAAACTGAAACTGGATGGAAGGAAAGGAGGACAGAATAAGGAGGTAGGACACAAGAAAGGAAAGAATGAGGATTCAGAAGGAAAGGAAGGAAGAAGGGGTACAAGGAAAGAAGGAGTGTAAGAAGCATGAACACGAGTAAAGACAGTGAAGGAACAGAAGGAGACAATGATGGAAAAAAAGAATCACTGAAATCAAATTCCATGCTCCTCCAGACTGTGTAGGGACCATGTTTACCAGCGGAGGTTCATTCACACCCTCTGCAATGAGGGTAAGCCGCAAAATGTCACTAATAACGAAGCTGGCTCACAGAGAGCTGTAACCAAACATGTCAATGGAGAGTTAAGAGGAAAGAAAAGTGTTTTATCAGGAGGGAAAACAGAAGCCATGAGAGGATTGTAAAGCAAAGAATTTTTGGAGATTCAAAAGACATGGACAGGAGCTGGACTCAGTGCCTCAAGAGCCACCACAAACGGACTAAGCAACTCCTGAACCATAGACGACGTCAGAAGCTTCATAACTAGAGTAAGGAGTTGCTCAGTGGTTCAAAGTCCTCTTTCTAGATGCAAGTATGTTTTATTTCACTTTAAAATCAAGCTCTCAGAGCCTGGAGAAAGAAATAAGAGGCACAGAATCCAAGTGGCTTGAGGTCCAATTTGAATTTCCCAGTCAGTGATGATATGGGAACTCATGACATCTGCTGGTGTTGCTCCACTGTGTTTTATCAATTCCAAAGTCAGTGAAGCATTCAGTGCATATACTGTACGGTACACTGACATCATTTCAGCAGGCTGATATTCCTGTAGTCAAAGATTTGTGTAATATTCAAATGTTCCAGAAGTCTGAATTTTGGGATTCATTTGCTGTAAGCCACAACAATCAAAGCTGACAGAAAAAAATGCTTCAAATACATCATTCTGCTGTAATGAATCTTTATAATACCAGAGTTTCACTTCTTCAGCTTTTCCATATTATATTTTAATGAGACACAGATTTCATGAGATAAAAGCATGTGTCTAACTGTGTATTATGACTATGTGCTTTAGCAACAAATTACACCCAATCAAACATTAGGACCTACTTACAGGAACACATCTGGATGGACAAATGTTTTACCGATTATGCAATGAGCTGACAAAACTGAAATTCACTTACAAGCTGCTTAGTGAGTCACTGAGCCTTTCCTAAAGCACCACCGATATAACTCACACACCTGCTGTACTACTTTCATTAGCCAGCCACTTCTACTCTACAACATGGCCAGGGTTTAGAACACACAGCACTGACAGGGCGATAATGAGCAACTGGGAAGCAGAGTCTGATATGGAAATGAGCTCCAGAGTAACACCACATGCTCCATTATTGCAGTTTGTCTCTCGCTGAACCTTTGATGCTGATGTGAGCTTCAATAGTGTTTAAAAAACATGACTCTCTATAACAAATCCTCCCTAACAAACCACCACCTGGCTAGTGTGATGAACAGAAAACCGCCAGGTTTACCGACCCGACATAAATCAGTCCAAGCTTCACAAATTATGCATAAAAAAATACTTCAATGATCAAGATACAAAGAAAAGCAATTAAAACTGAAAACAGGTGCTGTGAGCAAATTTTACCTTTTGGTATTAAAACCAACATGGACAACATGCACAATCTTATATGTGAAGTGACAGCGCCCTCTGGTGGACCTGTCAGTAACATGATACTAAGAGACCGTGTTCGTGTTCGTGCATACCTAGTTGTAGCGAGGTCTCAGTGTGGTAATATCCATCTTGTTGCTTCTTTTTTAACATAGAACACAAATCCAAACGCTCCACTGTCTGGTTGCCAAAAAATCTGAGTGTTAAGGAAAGATTGCACAGGCATACATCTGTTGTTACAACATTTATTGTTGGGTTAAGTTTACAATGTTAAGAAATTGTTTAAGCCCCCTTCACACCAGATTAAGACCTCCCCATAACATCACAAATCGTCCAAGATGTGGATGTACATCCTGTGCAGGGATGAAGTCCTCTTAGGGGAAAACAGGACACAGAGAGGTCCCCAGTACCCATGATGGTGCATGAGAGTTCCCAACTGTTTCAAACATGCACAAACCTTCTGTGGTGAGCTCATGGTGAATAATTATCATAGTGGCACCATATCTAGACACTGAGTGCAGTGAGGAGGAGCCTGGTAGTAGCAGCTGTATATTCTCCATGATGTGTAGCTTGTAAGCGGATTGGTCATCAGCGTATTTTAACGAGGAGTGACCAAAGCTCAGCCCATGCCAAGCCTAGAACCTCATCATAGGCCCTTCTTCCTGCCACTGATTTGACTGAAGCCAGAAGTATCTAGCTGTTAGTTGACAGAAAACAGGTTTCCTGTCTGCATTTCAATAGCTAAATGCACCCATCACACAGTCAAAACGAATGTATCGCATCTGATTTAGCAATGGGGATGAGAGAGGAGGAGAAAGTTGATCAGCTGCTCTTGAACTAATAATAAAAATCAGAAACAGTCACAGTTGGGGCGTGGTGGTGGCGCAGGGGTAAATAGCCTGACATATTTAGTAGCTTCAGTCTGTGATGCAGCTGTCAAGAGCTCGAGTCCCGGCCCAGGCGACCTTTGCTGCATGTTTTTCCCCTCTCTTTCCTGTCATCTTACTGTTGAAAGAAATTAAAAAATAAAGGCCACAAGTGCCACAAAAAAACAGTCAAAGAGGAACTCTTAAAACAGTTTCAGATCACAGAGTCTGGATGTGTTTAGCCCACAGTGATCAGTGGAGAACAGATTTTGGTCGCTGAGATATCTGCACAGACCTCTTAACTGAAAATGAAGGTCTTCCCTTCATTCATTTATTCATTCATTCATCTTCTATACCGCTTATTCCATAGTGGCTCATGGGGGAGCTGGTGCCTCCAGCAGGCAGGAGGCAGGGTACACCTTGGACAGGTCGCCAATCCATACAGACACATACAGGACAAACAACCACACACACACACACTCATTCACACCTAAGGGCAATTTTAGAGAGACCAATTAACCTGACAGTCATGTTTTTGGACTGTGGGAGGAAGCCAGAGTACCCGGTGAGAACCCAAGCATGCATGGGGAGAACATGCAAACTCCATGCAGTAGGAGTCGAACCCAGGACCTTCTTGCTGCAAGGCAACACTGCTACCCACTGCACCACCATGCAGCCACCTTTTTCTTCCCTTTTAATGTAATGTAAATGCATGCTATTATATATTTCCTGATTTTATTTGCTGGTTTGTTTGATTTTGCTTAGAGAGTTACTGTGCACTTTGGTCAACTCATGTTGCATTTGCGGGCTGCACGGTGGCACAGTTGGTAGCCCTATTGCCTTGCAGCAAGAACATCCTTAGTTTGGATCCCTGTCTGGGGTCATTCTGCATGGAGCTTGCATGTTCTCCCAGGGCATGTGTGGGTCCTTTCCAGATACTCTGGCTTCCTACCATAGTTCAAAAATCCAATGACCGCTTGATTGATTTTTATTCAACCAAGACGTTTGCTTCATATAGGAAATGACAGGCATCTCTAAAAACATAATAGGATGACGTACAAGCACTATCATATTTTTAAATAAATAAGTTTGGATGGTCATTGCAGTCAGGACACCGTGGGACATTCTTAATCCAGTGTGCAGGGGGCCTAAACAATATTCAGTTGGAAAATCTTAATACATCAAAATATCATTTATAAACAGAGCAAAACATCTTTTACAAATGATCCAAACCATGGCCTCAAAAAGAAGGAACTTCATCGAATGAACCAGTGTGTTTAATACCCACAATGTCCCCTGAAACAAAACCAGTTCACCCTTTTGCTTTTGGCAGATCAATCAAGTTCTTACTTGTTTGTGTAGTCGGAGTAAAGGCCTGGTTCCACTCGCTTTATTCCCTGATAGAAATAAGAAAATAAATTAGTGAGTAAATCATCCATGTTATGACACTTATATCCTCTTACGCAAATACGCAAAAAATAGACTAAACAGTGACACGGTCTAAGAGCCGTCAGGCGGGAAGAGCTTCCATCAAGCGTCAACGAGAAAAAAAATAAATGCATTTAATATTTTATCACAAATTGTAATTTTTTTTCTTCTCTATCCCCTTATTACCACTGAATCCCTCAGAGAGGAAAATGATTTAAAAAAAATCTAAATTTACATAAAGTGATACTGTAGCTGAAACAAGAGCGAAGGTTTGGCTACCTAAACAGTTAGAAACCGCTGAAAGAAAAGTGAAAGAAATGGAGAATGTTAGTTAAAAAGTTCATTACTTAGTTCTCTTTACAAACAATAAAAATCAAGAATACTGGGGCTGAATGGGCGAGAAATAAAAAGAAAACAATTTACCAAAATTTTGCTCTCATTAACCAATATCTGACAAAGAATGTGCATATGTTTCTGTCTACTTCCATTCACTGTGTTTATACCTGAAATCGTAGTTTTGACGCTCTCGACAGCTTCATGATGGTGAGGTGGGGTTCAAAGTGGCGACAGTCTCCCTGTAGGAGATCCTGCTCCTCAAAACGCCTCCGCAACAACTCTGCAACACACATTTGAAAAACTTCAGCTTTATTTCTCCCTCAGTCAGACTTTGTTGCAAATAGAATTAATTAGAATTAAAGCACAACATAAATTTGAAAAGTAACAGTGCCGCTCCACAGGTAATAATAATAATATGAATGTACATGGAAAATGTTGTCTTGTAGGCAGATTGCTGTCCTGTCTCCCACTACTCTACAGACTTTAGGGGAAAAGCCCAAAAAAACCCAAAAGGTAAGTAAAAAAAGAGCCTCGTAAACAAATAGGCTGCAAGGACAGATATACACATGCAAACAACACCCTGATGAGGTTAGCTGATGAGGTTGAGTGGAGCGCTAGAGAGGTATTTTTAGAAGAGAAACTCTGCAGGGAGAGAAAGGTTAGTATATAATCAATAACAGCGGTGGAGAGAGCAGACTGGAAGACAATAGGGTCTAAAACTTGCTGCTTTATCCTCTGTTTCTTCCAGTTGCTACAAGCAAATCCAGTTTAAGGTTAAAACTACAAAATATCAGCCTCTCTTCATCTGAAAAACCAAGCTTTACGTCGTATGCATGATGCCAAAATCTGACTTGCCTAAAATGCTCCTGTATGCAAGTCCTTTTTAAAACTGTTGGTTTCATTTCCATCAATAATACATCTTACCATTCAAAAGGTTTAACACCCCTTTAATAAAAGGCCAGAGAAACCAGTAACCTTAGTTTTCTCTGACTGTATGATGATAAAGCAAGGCAGCACCACTTTTCCAAGCTGGTTGCTGCTCACTGCTGCTCAGCTGCATAAAAAATTGACACTAACATTTTCCCTTGCTTCCAGCAAAAGACTAATTCAACTGTTTGGAACCATTTCTGATTGTCAGAAACACAGACAGGCCTGGAGTTGAAGCTAATGACGACACCCATCATTGCTGTTAATGACACAACACTGTTTTGAAACTACAGCAGCCAAGCTAAGCACAGCATGACAGTTAAGAAGCTGAGTGCAGGCTAGTTTGTATCAGCTTGTTTTAACTGTGTTAATCTATGAAGAGCAGAAAGGCAAAGAAAGGATAGTATTCTGCACAATAAGCACTTGAAAGCAACTACTTCAATTCATTTAAATTCAATCCAGTTTATTTAAATAGCGCCGATTCACAACAAATGTGATCTCAAGGCATTTTTACAAAAACAAAAGTCCATTTAATCCCATCATACATTCAGATTTCAAGTCAAATAACTTCCACTTCAACTGAATCTGTATTTAATTTGGAGCTCATTTATGCACGTAGGCATGCTGGTTTTACAGAGGGAATCCTCTTAGGAATGTTGGCTTGACATTGCAACCATAGGCACACTTCCAGATCATACACCCAGACATGCACATATATGCACAGATTGAAACACACACAGGTTTAAACGATGACAAAAACATAGGTTGCAAAAACACTGAATTGTACATTCTTTGGCCTGATGCAAAGGGTGTTAGTAGTGTTAAAGATTTGACCTGGTTCCCAGGTGATCAAGTTCAGATCCTACCTCTTAAATTACAGAAAGCAGAACCAAGTTAGTTTAACCTAAGCTGTCGAATTTAGTCTAATTAGGTCCCTCACACAGTAATGATCATTCACCTTAAATAAAGTTTAAATTATCAACAAAGACAACAAACAGCTTCAGAACTAAGCCTGACTTCAGGCATCGCTCCAGGTAGCACAACAATGAATATTTATCAAATTAAGTCTTTATAAAGCACATTCAATAATAGTAAAGATAATAATTTATTAGCAACCTTCAGACTAGACTGACGGAGAAGTGCTGATCTCAGACTCTGACCTGCAAGGCTGTCCAGTGTGTGTCTGTGTTCTCCGCTGTCCAGTCCAACAAACACCACCTCCTTCCTGAAATGACGGATTCCAGAGAAGGGCAGAACCAGGTCCCGCCCACCCAGGAGCTTAGCCACTGATGGCTCGACCTGAGCCAGCACGGCGGCCGCCCTGAAAAAGGAAAAAAACAACATCATCCACGTCAGAACACACGGAGCAGTAATCCTCCCTCACTCTCCCTGCCTTGTTGCATAATAACATAAGTTATTAAAGACGATATCTTCTTCATACAGATTTTTAATATGCATTACTGCATAACATGGCTTATGTGCTGTGAAAACATACTGGGGGTAAGCATGCCAAAAAAAAATGTGGTAGGAAGGTAAAAACCTACAGGATGATTAATGTCAATCAGCATTATTAATGATGATTATGTTTCATTTGGTTACTTAGGCAGCAAACACTTCAAAAGGCATCACATGCAGCCATATTCAATAAAGTAGAATATGAAATTTGAGAAGGCTCGTTTGTTGGATTAAAATTACCTTTTGAAAATAAGCTTTAGGCAGATATTAAACATACTTTTCATTAAACCCACATTTCTGTATTGAAAATATGTTTTTATTGGTCTTATTCTAAAGGTCTCATCTTAAATATCGTGTTTTTTAATAGCTGTAAGCAGAAAATTATTTTAATTACCAGAAATAAAGGCTTGAAAACGTTCCCTTATTTTCATAACATTCTGGACATTTTAGTAAAAAGTATTATCCTTGAACCTGCCTGAAGAGTAGTGGGTCATTGTCGGCCCATTTCACTACTTTAGTGGCTTCTGGACTGACTTAGATCATCTCTTTATCAAACCCTTTACCTCCTGGAGTTGTCAAATCAAGAATAAAGTATCCTAGAAGAATGCAGATTCTTTGAAGCACAGTTTGTGAACTTCACTGTGTTTATTTTGGTTAAAAATTATAAAAACTAGATGTTTTGGGGCTTTGTTGGTATTTCTGACCAAGTTTAATGACAACAGGTACAGTTGAACCTGGATTTAAAAAAATGGCCCTATTTTAATTTTTAAATGAGTGTGTATTCACTCAGCAAGTCTAAAATCAAAATACTGATGGGTAAAATGTTAAAATCAATGTGTGATTTGGCGAATCAAAGGTAAAGCCTGTTAAATTAATATACACCAGTGTGAAAACCCCTATTCTTTTTTTCATCATCCAGACCTACACAATCATAAAAGCAAATTTCAGACTTTGAAACAGAAACCCTGATATTACGGTTATAGCTACTGGGATTCTTAAGTTTTAAACTTGGATTTAAAATGATAACAAGATAAAAACACTATTTAAAAAAGCCCCTCAGCACAGTAAAACAGGTATTACACAACTACACATACAAACAAACAGCCGATTGTAAAAGGCAACATAAAGTGATCGACTGGTATGCAGGAAATTGATATCTAGTAGTGTTATTTTTTTTACAGCTGTCTGACCCACTTGCTGTCATAAACTGGACAGATCACAGACAATAAGATGGATGCCATAAAAGAATGGGAGCGTGTTGGATTAAAGTACTCAGAATTTATTGACATGGGGTGTGGCGCGTAGCGCAGTGGTAGATTGCGTGACCCGTATGGGCCTCAGTCCTCGAAACAGCCATCCCTGGTTTGAGTCCTGACCCTGGAGACCTATGCTTCATGCCTTCCCCCTCTCTCCACCCCACTTCAATCCCGTCTACTTTGAGAAAAATAAAGAAATAATGGCCAATAGTGGTGCAAAACAAAATATATATGTATTTATTGACATTACATAACAGCTCAACAGAATTAAAGATGTACTCCCTACCACTAACGCCAACACTCATGGCCACTTCTACTCACACATATACACACTTTTCCACAGTCATACATACTGCACATGATCCCACATTACAAAAGACATTAAACTAGAGAAACAGCTTGAAATCTGAGGTCTCTGTTTGATTAAACTTCAGAGCATTTAGAATACATCCTGTGAAAATGGAGACGTGAATCACAGATCGCTCAGAAAAATGTAAAAGCTAGGATACATATAGAGCGCTGATCTGTGTATGTAAATGCGTAATCAAAAAATCTATTTTAACATTGAAATAAGATAGTAAATCGGTATAATATGACACGCTTCAGCAGAGTACTACACGGTATTGCTACACAGGCACAAATACTGTAACTCTTGATGCACAATACTGCATAAACAAAAGACTAAGTAAGTTGTATAAGCAGGTCTGACATCTTCAGTCTCTGGTTCAATTCTATATTTGTTCATAACCAGAAGGAGACAGTTCAAATAAAATTCAATTTAAAAAAAATCATGTTTTTCTTCTGTGTGTGTGTGCACTTTTAGAGAAAAAAGGACAATGCATTTGGTTAATGTGATGCCAATATTTCTCCTATTCTCTGCCATGGCTTCACATAATCCCTGAGTACTTGTGAAATTTCTAAATCACCTCAAAACATCCTATAAATTTCTGTTTGTCAGAACAAGCTCTTTTAATCACTATTATTACTGTTTATCAAATATTTTACTCTTAAATGATAAAAAATAATCTATTCTATTTTTCCATTCAGGGTTTTGGCCATTCAACAGCACAAACTGCATTGGTAAAAGTTTTCAATGACAGCAATGCATCTAAAACTTCTGTCTGGGTATTATATAATCTCAGTGCTGCGTTTGATTACAACATCCTGATTGATAGATGGGGAAACTGGGTGAGATCGTCTGGTAGTGTGCTAAGTCCAGTCTTACTTGGCTGATCAGGACAACTTTGTGTCAGTCTGAGGGGAAAAAGGCTCTGTTCTTGGGCAACTTTTATTTAGCATCTTTATGCTTCCCTAGCTTGGACTATGGAAGGTTTCAAATGTTACAACATCTCTTACCAGATGTATGCTGATGACACAACTTCATATCTCTGTCATAGAACTACATTTTCTTACAGTTACTAAGTCAATGTGTATCCATAATATTACAGCCTAATGGTCCAGAATTTCCTCCAGCATAATGCAAAAAATACAGAAGTCAGACGTGTTGGTTCCAAAAATGCAAGATTAGAAATCAACACTAAACTTGACCTGATGAGCCTAAGAAAGTTTACCACTTATTCAGCCTACTATCATCTTGTGTTGCTGGACAAAAGGGTTGCTTTAATTGCTTTGATTTTCAGTAGGTTAGATAATTATAATGGTGTTCATACAGATCTTTGTAAAAAAAAACAATCAGGCAGCTGTGGCTAAACAAAAATGCTGCGGCCAGAGTCCTGATCAACACCAGAACCTAAATCCCTGCACTGCCTCCCAGTTTATAAAAGGATATTATTTAAAATCTTATCAAAGTCCAGTCCTTCAGGGCTGGAGTTTGATGTGCTTTCTCTCTTTTTATGTGATGCTTTGATTGTATGTTATTCTTTAAATGCACTTCCTATTTTTAGTGTAAATTGCATTACCTATTTTCCTTTATTTTCCTGGAGAACACTTTGACTTACTATCATCTGGTAACTAAAATCTTTTTATGTGAAAAACTGATAACATTGTTTACTTGGACATTTCTCTCTGGAAGTGAACGAAATTCAAAGTGTTTAAGAACTTTTTTTTTTAAAGATTTTGTTTAGCCACTAGTTGCCTTTTTTGGGAGTTACCAGACAGGAAATAAACAGAGAAAGAGAGAAGGGTGGGACAACGTGCAGCAAAGATCTCAAGGATTGAAGATCAAACCCAGGCTGAAAGCCTCGAGGACAATACCTCCTGCTCTACCACTACACCACGCAATGCCCTGCGTTCAAAAACGTTTTATGGACATTTTATTTCCTCTCACTGAGACGATATATTTAGGGTTTAAACAATCATGACTCCTTTGAGGAAATATGTATTTAAATGAGCAAAACAAGACCAAATGTCATTAAGTTTTTATCCACCTCTGCATTTAATGCAGGAAGAGGAAGTTTAATTCAGGACTTTCCAATATCAACACTTGGAGTTTTCATGTTGGTGAAGGCTGCAGTTTAACATGTTCAGATAAGCTAAAATGTGTCTGAAGAAAAAGATGAACGCCTCTGCATTGTTTTTCCATCAGCATTAGAATAAACTGCAATATGTATGATTTTAAATCATTTCTAAATAATCATTAACCCTTATGATGTGATATAAGCATTCACTTCAAACAACTTGGTATTGATTTGGTGTGCCTCCAACCCCTCAGTGTAGGGATTAATGGTGGTATTTTTCTGTGAAGTATGCTCCATTTTCAAATGTTAACATGTACTTTAACTCACAGATCTACTTGCTCCTGACTGGCCAGATAGGTGACCAGTAGTGTGATGTGAAGAGTCGGGACTGGGACCATGGCTTTGGCCAGTCGGGGCTCCTGCTGAAGCACGGCCTCTTGGACCTCTTTGACAAGTGACTTTATCTGTTGTTGGACACATTTGCTTTCAGTTACTGGTAGCAGAGAGACGTTTATCTACTCGTTCACACACAAAATTCACCCCTAAAAATCCAAGATCTACCTCATTATGAACTATTTGAGAGGAAGTTAAGTGGAAGTTGAAGAAAACAAATGAGAGGGCTATGAAATGTAACATTTAAGCTCAAACAAAATACACGATTATTTAAAGTGATGTCTTTTCAGCTGCTTATTTGTGGTCGAAATACAAGTATGTTTCAGTATACTACATGTATTAATGTCAAACACTTGATACAAACTAATCAGAAAAAGAGAAAATATCTTTATAGGCATTTCAATAAAAAGAAAAGACGAGAAAGGCTCTCTTTCAAAATGTATATTCATTTTTTTCTTATTAAACAGGGTGTTTCAAGTGTACACCTAACTTTGCAGGCAAAGATAAATATAGAAATCAAAGCATATGTTAGGGTTTCCTACCGCAGTGTTCGTAATGGGTATGGAGACAAAGTAGTTTGGTCTTGGGCTCTTTTTCATTTTCTTCTTCTGGTCACCGTCCTCCTCGCTATCCATTTGGCCCCCACTGTTTCCTCTTTTTCTCTTCCTCTTCTTCTCAGACGTCTCAAGGGTGGGGACTTCACGAGCCACGCACACACATTTGAGAAGATAAGTTACATTAAACTGAAAGGGTCAATAGGCCAGTGGGTTATAATTCAGCTACCTTAATGTTAGTCTAGTCACACTGACACAGTTGAAGAAAAGCAAAGGACAGGATCTTGAGGTATACATACACCCAAGCTCCTTCCATGTGGTGGGGCTGGTCAGCGCAAATGGAAGCTCTGACATTAAACTGGCAGACGCTTCATCTGATATGAGCTTCTTCTTCATCAGCTTCTGCCTCTCCTTCCTCATCCTTCTCTTTGATTTTTTTTCATTTGATTTTGTTGAGGCTGCAGATAATAAACATGTAAAGAGCCTATTTATAATAAAAATACAGAGTCTTTAAAAAGTATTCATAACTCTTGAACGTTTTTACATTTTGTTACACTACAACCATAAATTTTCATGTATTTTATTTAAATGTTATGTGATGGACACAAAGGATGTATAGTGGAAAACTAACACAGCACATCGGCCGGAAGACACCACATGTTCACCCTCCAGCAGGAAAACAAACATTCAACATTCAACCAGAGCTACATGGAATGGTTTAGATCAGGGTAGGCCAACACCAGTCCTGCATGTTTTATATGAGTCCCTGTTCCAAGACCGTTGCATTAATAGCTTCATTACTTCCCAAGCATATCTTCAAGCTCTGCAGAGGCTTCGTAAAAAAAAAAAAAAACATTCATTTGATTCAGGCGATTGGAACAAGGGGAACGTCTAACATGCAGCACATTGGCTCTTGAGAACTGGAGTTGGCCACCTTGGTTTAGAGTAAAGCATAATCATGCGTTAGAATAGCCAGTCACTAAAATCTACGTATAAATTTCCTTCTACCTGACAATTATTTGTCACTTACTTAACCCTCTATAGGTGTCAGCATCTGCAGGACTTCCACGGACCTCAATGCAGATCGCATCAACTTGGCCTGCAGTAATCATCTTAACTTGTTGCATTCTGCTCTCCACTTCAACCAAGGTTGCAGCCCCACCAGTACAACCCTCTTCATCATCACCTTCACCATTAGATGCAACTGCATTGGCCTCTCCCCCACAACAGATGCTGGCTGGCTGCATTACATGTACTGCTGGTAAACAGACACAGGGCTGTAGTTTAGCCTGAAACAGAGACCGATGGTGTAACTATTTTACGCATTATTTGTGTTTAAGTTTCTGAGGACGAGACTGTTTTCTTACCTGAGGCCTGAACCGCTGTACCGGTGGTTTAAACGTCTCTACTTTATTACAGATGTTGGTAAATGTTGAATGCAGCTTCCAAACTTGGAGCTCCTTTACGACATTCAGTATTTGTGAACAAACACTTTTCGACCTGTGCAAACTGAGGCTCAGCAGCACACGGCCGGAAACCATGACAGACTAACGGATTTTTTGACAAATCAAACAGGGACATTTAACACTTGCAAAGTTAACACATCATAGCTAGTTAAATCAAACTGATACAAATTTATATAAAAATAAAACGTTTTGAAGAAAAACATATTCTGGATACTTAAAAAAAAAGAATCTGCAACCCACCAATGTTTTCTTAAAGCTAACACCTGTTGGATTTAATCAATGCTGCAGAACATCTGTTGTTGTTACACAGCTACGAGCTAACAGTCTCGAAAGAGCTGCGTTTCTAACCACTAAAAATAAAGAGAATCACAATTCAAATAACTCGACATCAAGCCGATGTTATAGGAGCCATGTCGATGTCGGCGCTTGACAGAAAATTGTCCGGACTAGTGAGAAAATAACAGCAATTTCAGCCGTTGTGCTAGCTGATAGCACAAACCGGATGAAGCATTTTGTAAACACTTCCAACTTCCGATCTAGATTTTCAAGGTAAAAGTTTTTTTCTTTCGAAATAAAATACGACATTAAAACAAATTTCGACCAGATGCTGCCAGGTAGGCTACAGCATAAACTCTGGGTCTGCTTATTTAGTAATGAATGAAAATATACATTCAATCTAATATAAAAAAATGCAAAATTCTAGCACAAACAAGATATCATTATAAAAAACAAACATATTTTACATGTGGTCAAACCTAAGTATTTGTATAATCAGCACCATATATTTGTAACATATTTGAATATGTTACATGAATACATTTTACATTGACCTACAGTTGCAATAAACGTGTCTATGCAATAGACCAGATTATTCAATCCAAAACACACAACATAAAAAAGGACTTCAGTATAAAGGATTTCTTAAATGTATAGTAAAAATAACCATGACACAAACATTGGTGATATTTATGGTTTATTTGGTGGATTAAAATCACTGTTTATAGCCTTGAATATGTCACAAGCATTTACACAAAACAGTACAGACAAACATGCAGCTTTCTTCCCTGACACATTTGCACTTTAATCATTTTTATTGCTTTTAGACAAAGGGCAGACATATTGAATGCAAAAACACTTACTATGTAGTAAAAGACAGAGAATTAACTTTAAATATCAACATTGATTTAACTTTAAACAGGTTATCCATCCACGACTAACTTGAATGAGGACAGGCAGATCTGAATTAGTTTTCCTTGCCTAATTGTTTAACACGTTTGGTTGTTATAATCACAACCAGCACAAGCACAGCCAGCTATAAGCTGTTATCTCATCCAAAAAGCCCTGCAAATAAACCCTTGACTTTAATATCACTATGAGATCCAACGGATGGATGTTTAGGTTTTAGTAATTCATTTTGTATTCCAGAGATGGCAACATCATTTTCTTTGCAGGTAATTAATCCTCTCATTTTCTCATGATAGAAAACATTGACATGCTGCAAAATGTTAGGGGTGCAGTCCCAGGTTGCCATCGTGGGAACATGTTTTGCTTCATGAGCATGGTGCATTAAAACCAGAATGACAGGTTTGTTGCCTGTAAAGAACAAAAGAGAGAATAAATATTAGAACAAAGGAAATAATAAGTGAAAGATTAAATATTCCGTATCTCTCTGGGACACAAAAAATGTACATTGTTATCTCACCATGAAGGGTAAAAAGGTGATTAATTTGAAGTGGCATATACACATGTGATATTGTTAATTTATGCTGAAAACATTATTTTTAAAAAACTCAAAAATAGCTCATACTTTAAAATGTGGGAAACTCATAGTCTCACCTGTAACCATTTTCATGGCTGCTTCCACATCTGTCCCTAAACGTGAAACAATGGGACAGAAGACAAAAACAATCTGGCAGTCGTCACTGCTCTCTACCAAGTTCAGCTGCTGCGCTGAGCTCTTAAGTTTTTCCAGGACCTGAAGATGGGCATCAAATGTTTTACCGCTGACCACCATCTTGTACCTCACTGTCACTAAGAAGCAAGTTTCAGAGACATAGTTAAACAACTTTAAGACACAGAAAACATCACCATTAAAAAAAACAGTTTTCAAGGAATATCAGGATTTTTGGCACGCCACTTTAATGGTGACAAAGGCGTTACCTTGTGCAATCTGGGAACGACCATATAAGTCAAAGCTCGATGACCCGAAAACCCAAGAACTTTGGTTCTCTGCCACAGAGAAAGATTCAATTGAATGAATTAACAGAATTAATTATTTGGGGGAAGTATTATAGTGTCTAATTTTATTTTAAAGGAGGGCAATGTGCATTGAAGATCAACTTAAAATGAGTTCAACCCTTTTAAAATAATTGATACAACTAATATATTAAGAAAGATATTAAAATCGATACATACCTTGAGATTTTTGTGAAATGGCTTCTCTTGGGTCATTTGTGGAAGCTGTTGCACCAACCAACACCTTAGCTGTAGAATGAACCAAAGTGTCATAGTAAACCCACTCAGTCCACCAGCTGTAATTTATTCATTAGTTAACATAAAACAGTGCTTATTATTAATAGACTGACATATTGTAAGTTAAAATGAACCGTGACACATTATCAACAAAAAACATCATAAAGGAATTTGTTCAACTGAAACATCAGCTTTTGTCTGTCTCTGTTGGTTATAATACAATCACTATTTACAAGCATTCATAATTTAGAACATATTGCCACTGAACAGTCATGAAAATCAGTATTTTTTTTTTGGCCTCATGCCTATCCAACTTAACCCTTATGTGAGTTGACTAGCTGTATGCAAAAATAGTCATTATGTGAGCCAGCTGCAGCAAACCAAGGCATTTTAGGTTTTGGAACAGAACTGACATAACATAAAATCCACAGTGACATAGATGCAGGAGCAGGAGTTTGTGTGTTGTTAATGAACTTGACTGACATGTGAAAAGCCCTAGCCTCAATATAATGGAGCAACTTTGGAATAATTTAGATGTTTGTCCAACATCAGTGTCTAACCTCATAAATGCTATCCTGGAAGAATGGTCAAATACGCCCATAAACACACACCTAACCCATTTCGAAAGCCTTCCCAGAAGAGCTGAAGTTGTCACAGCTACAAAGACCAGGTCAACTCTATGTTAAAGCATGTGTTTTAAGAACGGGAAGTCCTTAAACTTCGCCTGTGTTTAAAAACAAGCATCTAACTACTTTTGGCCAAGTCAGAATACAATTAAGCATGTTTCTAGGATTTATTAAAATAGTAAAACCTCGGTCTTGATCATGTTTCTGCTGTGGCTGAGCTTTGATGTCCTCCAATAAACCAATGTGTGCTTCAAGGAAACTCTGCACATTGTTCAGCTGAGTCTTCATGTCTTTCAGGAGATGGAGGTAGTCAACCAACACACCATTGCTGGTTAGGGCATCTGAACAGAGAGTGCAAGGTTGATACAATCATGCTTTTTTGGAAGCTATCCTATTTTTAAATACATTTTAGGAAAAAAGAAAGAAAAACATACCCCTTATAGAATCATCCGGGATGAAACCCCTAAGATCTTGCAGGAGCTTCTTAACTGGTTTCTGTTTGATTGACAACAAAAAGATAATACATAAGGGTAAATGTATGTATGCATTGTACCAATCTAGGTTGGTGTGAGTGCATTTAATCACAACACGGCATACTAAACAGACACCTGTTTGTTTATTATTTCAAAGATGCTCTTCCTCAGCTTTAGCTTCTCAGCTCCAGGAAAAAGCTCATGCAGGTCTTCTCTAGTGAGAGATTGGAGCTCCAAGTCTGTGCGGTAATCTGCATCTAAAAAATGGTTTTAAGGGAGCAATCACACATTAAAACATAACACAATAGGGCTAATATAACGGACGAAAGCTTATTAATCGTGTGTGCCTGTGAAGTGTCTGTAAAAATGAAGTGAATTGGCCCGGTTCGTCGTAGATCCAACAAATCACACTTACGTTCAAGTTTCTCCGCTGCGCCCGAATAGTGTTTTCGTATTTCCTTCAGTAAAATGTTCATTTTTTTCACCTGAAGGAATAAACAGCAGAAGGCCGCTTAGAGTTTTATTCTGTTCTGCGTATCTTCTCGGTGACTTGTCAGTACGATGAACTGGACCTGTAAAAACGAAACAAATAAAGAGCTTACAAATCACTGAATCACACCTCATCGCGACTAAATAACTTGGATAATGTGGCGTCTATTTGCAAAGTTTACCTTATAACTACCTTAGGATATTATTTATTTCAACAGAACTAAATCTATGTACGTCTGTGATCCTTTTAGTGTGTTGTTTTTGATACTCACTGCTTCTAGTCCAATGAAAGTGAAACTGAAGCGGACCAGAGCTGTTTCACGTCGGGCCATAGGGGGCGCTCTAAACACTACTGGATGGCGGCCTCTTTCAAAAACTTTTCTTTCCCAATAGGCAGGTGCATCTCAGTAAATTAGAGTAACATCAAAAATGTATTTCTAATTACTCACAGAGTGATATTATTTAAGTGTTTATTTATGTTAATGATTTTGATGATCTTTTTGTATGAATCAGTGCATTGATGCAGTGGGGGTGGTTAGCCTGTGGCTGTCCTGAGGTTATTAGGAAGTCTCTTATCTTGGGCGATACTCCATAGATTTTGACTGGATTTATTTCAGACAAATTTCCTTGCCAACCAAGCAGTGAGATCAAGATCATTTAACAGGGTATTAGTAGTTTTGATAGTGTTTGACAGGTGTCAAAACCTGCCTCAAAATTACATCAACATCTTCATAAAGCTTGTCAACTGAGAGAAGCAGGGAATCACAAATTACGCAAATAATTATTAGTTGAAATATATCAGTCTGTTTGTAATAAATCCACAGTTTCACTTCTTAAATTACTGAAATAAATTATCAATATAACAATATGCTAATTTATTGAGGCATTTGTACAGCATTTGTTTTTTCAATAATGGTGTCCCCGCTACATACAACCAGATCCATACCACTCCCCCGATAAACTCCATTCTGCAAATAAAGTTTGTAACATGATGTTCCAGAACCTGAAGATGGGCTAGTAGAAAACATAAATGGCCAAAGCCATGCCACCCAGATGATAACTGTTCATATATGCTATTATTACGGTTATTTAAACAAAATAAAGCAAGTAGAAAGCAAAAAGTATTTTAAAACATTACATATGTATACATATGTATATGCATATGTGTATGATCACACCTGCATATGTGATCAAACATATAGTTTTTATGTTTAATTTTTGTTCACTTTATCTGACAACACATGTCCCCAATTGGGTCTTTAAGTCAACACACCGTTACAGATTTCTGAAAGAATTTTTGTCATTGCAATCTGAATATGCAATTAATTACAAAATAGAGACTGAATGCTTTTAAAATTAAATTTGCATATGATTAAACAACATTGGATTTCCAGTAAACATATTAAAGGACAAATATAAAAAAAAAACATAAACTGCCATAAAATAAAATGTTAAATAATCACAGCATCTCAAAACAACAATTATAACATTGATTGAAATATACTATTCACATAACTGAAAACTGAGAAAAAGAAGAAACATGCATAAACTTCTATTCTGCAGGGCCCCAAATACTTTTGGTATCACTGTTACCACTACTGCTGCTGCTGCTGCTGCTGTCGCTGCCGAACAACCTAAAGCCAAACTCACTGCCCCCGTCGTCCAAATGGGAGCAGCTGTCAATGTCGGGGCTGTTATATTCACCAGTCACAGCCCATTTACTTCTTGGAGCACAGTATTCCAGTAATTTGTTCTGTATCTGGATCACAGCAGCATCGTTTTCTTGACACCTCAACAATCCGCGCGATGTCTCATGGTAGAAAACATCGACATGCAGCACGATATTTGAGTAATCCGACCACGTTCTCCTTGTTGCTGGGTGCTTGATGTCAAGTGTGTGGTGCATCAACACCAGGATAAGAGGTTCATCTCCTGCAGAAAAAAAAAGTTTAGCATGAGGTATACTAGAATAGAATAGAATGGAATAGAATAGAAAATATATTTGTGACAGGCAAATTGAAGCATGTATTTTCACACAAAGTTAAAATATAATATAAAAAGTGAGAGATAAATTTATAACACAAGAACAAGAAAAAAAATAATGCCCAGTGTTCAGAAATAGCACACCCAGATTCAGAGAAATGTGCTGTTGAGTATGGAAATTTTCTAGATTTTGTTTTTCTATACCTTATTTTTCTTCTAGGCAATAATTTAAAAAATGTACAAAGTGTGCCTGAATATTTAAAAATAAAAAAACCACAAAATACTATTTAAAGAGAATGTAAAAAAAAAACGTGCAAAGTGTGCAAATATTAGTAGGAATGTAAATAACTTTTTGAGTATGAGTTTGTTGGGGACTTGATAGTCATAAAGTCCTACGGCTGCTGGGAGGAAGGACCTACGATAACGAAAGGTAAAGAAAGCCTTTCAAAAATATATATTTTGCTCTGGCTCTTTCTCAGTGTAAAAAAAATAAAATAAATAAATTGATCAGAAAATATTAAAAATAAATTATAGCATAAACATGAACAAAATACATTCTCAAATAAAACAAAATAAAACCAGCCTCCAAGATGAGAGAGAGACGGTGAAGTTAGGAAAAACATATTTTTTCTCCCGTCGGGGCGGAATGGTGACATCTAGCGGCAAAAAATGCTGCACACACCCTACAACAATGTAACGGTCAAATTCAATAAATTAGAATATGCGTTCCAGTGAGACTACTTTGTTAGAATAAAAGTACCTTTAAGCAGGTATTAAACATATTTTTCATTAAGCCCACATTTCAGTTTTAAAAATGTTTTTTTTTTTGGGTCTGATGTAATATTCTAATCTTAAATGTCATGTTTTCATTAGCTGTAAGCGGAAAATCATCATAAATAACAGAAATAACGGCCTGAAAACATCAGTCTGTGTGTAATTAATCTAAATCATATGTTTCACTTAGTGAATTGAGTTACTGAAACAAATGAACTTTTCAATAATATTCTAATTAAATGAATATGATTATACATGTCAGCTCGTCGGAAAACCTATAGCTGGGAAAAATTCAACACAGTTTTTTGTCCTGGGTGTAAGAGGTTTTCTAGTTTTGGAACAACATGATGGTACAATCTGGCGGTTAAGGTGGAGGACTGAGTCCATGTTTGGACAGAAATTGCTATGGTATCTTCCCAAGATCTGATGTGTAAAATCATAGATATAGATATCATATATGTCTTTTCTGCCAGTAGAAGGCACTCATTGTCAAACCTCATGGTTAGCTTTAAACCAAATACATATATAAATAAATAAAGATTACATTCATAATTGTTTGATACCAACTTATACTAATTTTCCTGCTCTTCAGCAATTATTGAATCTTCAGCCCTCAGAAACATCACTCCAATGCAAATTGATCTCATTTTAAGCTGTATGAGTTGATATTTTGTTTACCTGTTACATTAATCAAGGCTCCATCAACATCTGCCCCGGCACGTGAAGTGATTGGGCAGAAGACTATGAGGACCTGGCCATCCTGACTGCATGAAATGAGCTGAACCCGGTCCTGCACTTGAGCTTGGACCCTGGCCATCAACTGAAGATGGGCATCAAAGGTTTTACCACCGACAACCATCCGGTACATCACTGTGGTAACAGACAGAGAAATAAATGAACATCCTTAAATCTGTGAACAGATTTAACCGTTTACAGGAGTTCTCTTCACATTGAATCTAAATCTATATGAAAATGACTGACTTGTGAGTTACTTAAAAATAGTTGAAAAAATAGTAAGACTTAATTTTTGCATACAGTGCACATCATATTAATTTAACTTTATTGAAAAAGACTTTCCAAATAATACTATAACCGAAAGCAAAAGTTAGTATGAGTAAAGCAAAATGTAAGTTTAACTTGCTAGTTCCAAACTAGGATAAATATTTCACGTATGTCTAGAAAGATAATTTTACCTAGAGAGGAATGCTTTTTTTGCGCTGAAGCCCTATAAAAAGGCCTTCCTATCTGACTTCATGCTTTAGCCGACTAAATTTACTGCAAATTAATTCACCAAAACTAAATCCCATTTCAGTCAAAAGACAGTGGCTGGGCGCGGCGCTGGTGGTGTAGGGGTTAGCGCACGACCATATATAGAGACTATAGTCCTCGGAGCGGCCATCCCGGGTTTGAGTCCCAGACCCAGCTACCTTTACTGAATGTCTCCCCCTCTCTTTGCCCCTTCTTCCTGTCTGCCTACTATCAAAAATAAAGGCCTCTAGTGCCAAAAAAATTCTTAAAAAAAAAAAAAAAGACAGTGACTAAAATTTGCTATCAAAATGAACACTGTATGCTGCAGTTTTAAATGTAACGGAGGGTAATGTAGAATGTATATTTTCTCATGCCATCATGCCTTTCTCTAGCAGATATGCAGTAGCGTGACTGGGGCATTAGTTACTTTTTTCCTTGGTATCATTGTCCCATTTTAAAATTGTACATACTGTACTTCATGATCACCTGACCATCTTAAACTGAAAGTTCACTCCTCCATACAGATTCTATGACCATAAGTGGTCTAATAAATGTTAGATGAATTAATAAGAAATAAAGTCAAGTCCCCTTAGTTATCAGTTATCAGTTATCTTCATCCGAACAGACAGAGTGGTTGCATAGCGTAGCATGAGATTACCCAATGTTATTAGAAGGTAATTGCTTCAACATTTATATAGCAATTTTGCAAATTGTGTGGCAGTGGCACATTGGGTGTGGTACATATGCTGTTGCTTAGTAGCGACGGTCATAACAAGGAATATTTTTGGCATGTCCCATAAATGTTTGGCAGCCTGCCTTATCTGAATATTAAAATGTGTATGCTGCAGTGTCAAATGTATAGGAAGGAGATGCTGGATCATTATCAGCTTAAAACATCACATTATTCTCATTATTCACTATTGCAGACAGTCAAATGTATGACGGGAATAAGTCAAAAAACATTTCTGCATGATATCAATGTGGGAACAGAAACTAAATGTAAAGGGGGCAGGTGAAACCTGAGATGTACCTTGAGCTCCATATGAATGTCCAGTTGCTGGTTTAAGGCAAGGCTCCAGTGGAGGACTGGGAGCCATCGTGCAAGGGCTGGATAAAACATCTGTCAGGTATTACAAAAAAAACAAAATCAAATCATAGTTTTCAACAGTGTTTCTTACCTTACTCTGTTTTAATTGTCTTTTTCTAAACCCTCTCCAATGTTATGTAAAAGTAAAGAAAAAAAAACTTAAGAAAAACCATATTCTTAGCTTGATTCTGAGCTCTTTGTAACATTTAACATGGCTGTGCACTGAAGTTCAAAGGTTTGACCAAGAGAGACTGATAATTTTAAGGCTTGCAAAGTTTTTACCATCCAAACCACTGAATTATCAAGCAGTCTTAAAGGTAAAGTTAAAGAAATTATTTCATAGCAAAGAAACTTCATATACATTTCTTGTAAAACATAAGAAAATCTAGAAAAAAAATGTGGTATGTGTTAGTACTTTGTTGGCACTGGAAAGTCATGTCCACAGTCACATGTAAATGCAAGTCTGACTGTGTTACAGACTTATTGAAACCATCAGAGAAATTTACCAGAGCCATACATCACAATAACATTTCATTATAACCTAGGTTAGGTTCCTGGTGTGGCTCAGCTTTGCTGATGTCCTCCAGTAAATCAATGTGTGCTTCAATGAAACTCAGCATATTGTTCAGCTGAGCTTTCATGTCCTTCAGGGTATGAAGGTAGTCAACCAAGACCCCACTGCAAGATAAAGGATCTGAAAAAAATGTATAATGTAATTTGTTAGAAGAATAAATAATGTAATGTGATTTTAGTTGTATTAGTTAAAAAATATCATACCCCTGAGAGAATAATGTGGGATGAAACCTTTGAGTTCTTTTAGGAGCACATTTATTGGTTTCTGCATGAATAAAACAAAACAAACAAAATAAAATGAACTGGATAAGAATTGACGCATTCACTGTTCAAGAATATGAGCTGCAAAGAGGCGAAATACAAAGTACAGAAGAAACTCACACTTCTCTCTATGAGTCTGAAGATGGTCCTCCTCAGCTTCAGCTTCTCTGGTCCAGGAAACAGCTCGTGCAGGTCTTCTCGAGTCAAAGACCGGATCTCTGAATCTGTCCGGAAATCTGCTCCTGAGAGGAAATATTTTGACTGAATTCAGTGCTTTGACAAAGCATTCTCACCCTTTGAAATTTCATTGGAATTTTATATGCTAGACCAACACAGGGCAGTGCAATTAATTTTAAAAATCTGAATAGTGTGGCTTGCATTTTTTTTAGCCGCCCTTTACCTCGAAATAAAATCTAGGGCAACCCACCGACTTCAGAGGTAACCAAATATGTAAAGGTGTAGTTAAACTGAATGCAGCTGGTCTGTGAGGGCCTTAGAGGTTTGATGGAGAACACTGATGAACAAACAGCTTCATGAAGATCAAGGACTACAGCAGACAGGCCACGGATAAAGTTGTGGTGAAGTTTAAAACAAGATTAGGCTATAAAACAAAACTCTGAAGGACTTGAGGAGATCCTGAAGAGAAAGCCTTCGTTAAAGTAGTCATAATACATTTTAACTTTGACCATTTACCCGACATCCAAAACGGCATACATGGAGGAAAACTGACACTGCACTCACTGAATGGTTTAGATGAAACATGTTTAGATACATGTGTTAGAATGGTCAAGTCAAAGTCCATGGCCTAAATCAATCTGAGAGTCTTTTGCAAACTTGAAAACTGCTGTTCACAGACGTTCTCCATCCAATCTCACTGAGCTTGTGCTATTTTGTAAAGAAGCATGGGTAGAAATGTCAGGTGAAAGAGACATACCCTAAAGAATCAAGACGAATCAACAATCTTTGTCATTATGAACCCATAATGAAATTTTTGTTCAGACGCTCAGAATGCATATAGGACACAGACAAAAATTAAAAACACTTCAGAACAGGAAAAAAATATCCTTAAATCCAAGACTTGCAGCTGTAAATTAATCAAAAGGTGGTTATACAAAGTATTAACTCAGAGGAGATAAAACGCTTGGCAAACTTTTTAGATTTGTATTTTTAAAACTGTTGAAAGCTATGTGGGATTTGCCCTTTACTTTACAAATATGCACTATGTTTTGTTGAACTTTTCGATAAAACCTCAATAAAAAGCATTGAAATTAGTCGTTGTAATGTGAAAAAAAATTGCCAAAGTTAATAGTTTTGCAATGCACTGTAGCTGTCCCAGTATCACAGGATATTAAACATAACACAACCACACAGTTTATTTACATTTATTTAATCCTTTCTTGGGCTGTATTTTAGACTAATGACAGATTTATCTGTGCTTGTGAATGTGGAACCAAATGTGTGTAATTGGATCTACAGTTTGTTCAGTCTGGTATTATGGGTCAGCCACCTCCACAAAGGAGAGTCACTACTTACGTTCCAGCACTGAGGCAGCTGCTGCGTTGGTTCGCCTCACTCTCCTCAGCAAAACAGCCATGACTTATTCTGAACAGCAAACAGACTTTTATTCATACTAATGTGGCATTCTGTTCCCGGTGTCCGTAATTTACAACAAGCACATGGAATAACTCTTGGAGAAATAAACGTTTATTGTAAAATGACTGTAATGTAAAATGAGAGTTTGAGATGAAAAAAATAGGTCATATACTACTATAAATAAAAGTATCGCCTTTTTAAAATTAAATCAGCTATAAATAACTTCCTTACCAAAAAACCGACTAGAACTTGTATTACTCACCGTCTGCTGTTAACACAAAGTCAGAGTGACTTCTCGACTACTATGATTTCTTTTCACGTCATGACGTAAAGGCTTCATACGAACGGGGGCCGTCAGAGCAGATGACGCTTCAGTAGGTCCGCCCATCAGTACACACATAGACAATAAAGATACAGTACAAAGCAAAACTGTACTTCAGTGATTCCTCTTTTTATTTTTGGTGAAAAATAAGAGATAAAAATTTGGAGGAAGAAAGAAAAATGTTAATTGCATGGGTCAGGGATCTCCAGTGCTGAGGCCCGGTAGTTGGGGCCCGTTTAAGAGTCACATCTCAAACACTGAGCGTTCCTCAAATTTGCGAACATATTACGTTGTAATCTTGATTATAATTTAATTGATTTTGCACAACCTCCTCTCAACCTCCTTAAACCTCCTTAAACATTGATATTGTTTATAACGTATCATAACGTCACATAATATCAATTACTTAAGAGAGGCGATTATTGGCTCAGGTGTTCCAATGGGATCTCAAAACGCGTACCAGCATCTTCACTTCCGTTCAGTCATTCAAATTTTGCAATACTTAAAGCACAAAAAGAAGAGAGAACCGAAATACTTTCGGAGCAATGCATGCTGGGGATGCGCCAATTATCCTCTCTTCCTCACGTCTCTTTTGGTCTATGCAAATGCTAGCGACCATATTGTAGCTTGACTAAGGGACTATTTATTTTCTGTTTTTCAGAAACGAATAAAGCAAATAACTAACTAAAAAAATGAAATAGGTGAAATTTAAAAACTAAATTACATAAAATACAAAATACGTACAATACAAAAGTTTTCAGAGCTAATGTCACGAGACATGCCAATACATTTTAGCATTTGCTAAAAGCAGCCATGATCAGTAGGTTTCCACGTCTGATGAAGGTGTTTTACTTCTAAAAAGAGGAGAAAAAATTCAACAGTGGGCTGAGCATATGATCCTTTATTTAAACATTTTCTGTCGGTTATGTTTAACAGCTCTTTGGAGCTAAAATATGTTCTGTTTGTCAAACTGTCAACTATGGCATTTATCCCTGTTCCTGCACTGCATATAAACATGTAAACTAAACTTGACTTCAGCATAAAACCTCCACTGGTCCATGTAAAGTTCATAATATAAAAGGATGCTCAACTTGAACACTCAATTTCCATTACACTGACAGAGACTTGTCTCGTTGCCTCTAACCTTGATCCTAGAAATCTCCCATACTACATGTAGCTTACTGTCTCAGTGACAGGATATGGTATGTTCACATAGCGAAGCCAGCAGGGTGCAGCAGTGTACAGCACTGCTGTTTCTCTAGTGTCAGTCTCACAAAGTCATCTACAAAGTTTTTTTTCCAAGGTTCTAAAAACTCCTAAAATTTTGATTAAAGATGGTTAAAGTCAAAATTTACTGAAAAACATGTATTGTTGGTGTGTTCAGACTGTGTAAATGTCCTTTTTACTTGCTTGTTTCAGGCTGTCATAGCTTAGCATGGCTTTTAATCCAGTTCCTAACCAATACAAGCTTTATTTCTCCTTGGAGTGCTTCCACACAGCAGGAAAATAAAGAGCAACGAAGAGTTGTCTTTTTTTCCCATTGACTTCCAAGTCATTCAGCACATCTGTTTGAAAGCAAGATCTTGCAGGCCTGACAGCTGACAGAAATCTCCTCTCCTGTGTCAGACCTTCTGCAGGAGGTGGGGCTGAGACGGCTCCTTGCGGCTCGGCTCAGATTCCCTCAAGGAGCCTTTGATGGAAGAATAAAGCAATGTTTTGTGTGTATCTGACTGATACACAACACTGCAGTGATACAGTGAATAAGACTCCCACTACACCAGCTGTTATTTCTTTGATTCAGATCTTCCTCCAATGTCTTCAGGTTCATGCACATATATGACGAAAACACAAAAAAGGGGCATAAAAGGAGATATATTTGCTGCAGTCCATACTTTTGTTGAAGCAGTGGCCAATTTCACTCAGAAGATTGTAATCAGGTATCAGTAGTTGGCCTTTTTTGATTTTATAAATTCAAAGAATTTAACAGAGAGGATTATGGGTCTATTTGGCTTCTGGCCACCTTTAGATGATGCCAAGTCTACACTGTCTCAAAAAAATCTGAGATGGAGCCAAAAGTTGATCCAAACTGACGTCTCAGTCTTACTCACTCATCTTATTTACAACTATCAAGGTGATATCTAAGATATTGGTTTCAAATCAGTAAGGGACAATTTATTTTCCAGTTGGAAGCATAATCCAGGTTTCATTTAATGTGGGACAATAAAGGCAATTGTAAATTTAAACCCTTGATGTTTTTTTAGAATGGAGCAGGAGATGGATGTATAGATTGAGACTTTGTCTGCAGCAATGTGGAAATTTGTCTGGTCTGCTGAAGTGAAAAAAAAACTTAGGTAACTGTCTTTGTTTTAACCTGAACCTTTGGTAGTCAGACATAGAACATAGCTGAAAGAATGAGATCATGGGTACAAGTGGCTGAAATAAGCATTTTTCACTGGGTAATTGGGCTCGGCCTTAGAGAAAAAGTAAGAAGCTCTCTCATCCAGAGGGGGCCAAGAGTACAACCACTATACTCCAGTCTCTTCTGGCCTGCGGACACCTTGAGATAGAATGAGCTGAGATAGCGTCTTCAGGAAAAGGGCTGTCTGGGGGTTGCACCTGGACCTGTTATCCCAGGTTCAAATCCTGGCTTTGCATACAGTTAAGCCCCAAGTTATTCACACCCCTGGCAGATTTAATTTTAGAATTATTTTCATTCAATTAGGAAGTTTGTTTAAGATAGGCAATGAGACAGGCATCTCTCGAACATTCAAACCCATCTTGTCATTGCTGACCAGCTGATTGCAGGTTTCCACTGGCATCTTGATGATTTATCTTTGGTGAGGACATTAATATTACTTCCAGTCAAAAGAAACATGTTGGTAAAATTAAAACATTCCTTTAAACCACAATGGCTGGTGTCCTCCAACTTTTAAATGTCTCTCTGTGTCAACACACCTATTTAGGTCATCTGCAGGAACTTGAGAGCACAAGGAGGTGATTTGGTTATTTGATTCAGGTGTGTTGGACTTAGGAGACATCGAAAAGTTGCAGGACACTGGCCCTTGAGAACTAGAGTCTGATATCCCTGCCGTTAAACCTTAATCTGCCAGAGGTATGAATGATATCGGGCTTAACTGAATCTTCTCTGTCAGTCTGTGGAATTTTGGTTATTATGAGGAGAAAAGGAAGATACAATGGAAAGTGAAAGTCTTTTGTTTTCTGCTTTTTATTTAAACGACACCATGGACCTAACAAAAAGATAATGCTGTAATTCTGAATTGCTGTGGAGTTCTGTGCAGGCATGGGGCGGTTATCATCATCAGGATTAAAAAGACAGTTTCGTATGTTTTCAAGTCCTTTTATTAGGATGTAGAGAAAGTGCAGGAGAAAAATACAAGAATGAAGTCTGTTGCTGCACCCTGCAGGTCAACTGGCTGAACTACCCACAATTCTTATTAGAGTAACACTGATTTCAAAGTGCTGCTGACAACCTATGAATGACATGTCTGTAAAACAGCCAACTGCAGTCCAGCTACCTGAGCAGATAGCCTCTTCAGATAGTAAAGAGGAGAACAGTAAAAAGGTAAAATATTCTTTGCAACAAGCACATTTGAAAATATCTACTAAATTTAGAGGGGTTTTATTGTTATGTTTAAGTTGGTGAATGAAAATCAAAGTAACAATAAATAAATGTTATAGATAACATTATTATATTTGTAATAATAAATCTATATTATAAGAATAATTGATGTTTTTTCCTTTAAAAACCGTAAGATCATGTTATTTGCATCAATGGGGAGTGGTCACCCCTCGGTGGTGCGGACAGTATAAGTACTATTTCAAACTATACATTGCAGGCTGCTTTGAGGTGCCATCTGATTTACAACATCTGATTTGGTGCTTTTGTGAAGCACTTCATTGTTTTTTGAGGAAATAAAAGTCAATTTGATCATCTTTAGCCCAAAAACTAAAACGCTTAAACTGCTCAAACCTAATCGAGATTTTACTACAGAGCACATAGTTCCTTTAAATCAGATTTGAAAAAACAGAGATTTATAAAAAAAACTTTTTTTTTAAGTGTGAATCCATTAAAAAGGCTTTCTGCATGTTTTTTGGCCACAGGATCACATTAGATTGTTGTTAGGGTGCACTCAGGGCACAAGTCAAACTAGAACTGCCATTGTTTTTGAGATTTTGCATCCTGATGGGTTTGACTATTTTGTATTTACTTCTTCCACTTCTTTAGTCTATTTCAGTCATTTTTAGTCTCCATATGATCCTTGTGCAGCAGGAGTTGTGTTGCACACTTCAGATTGATCTGTTTTAGCCATTTTGTTCTAATTTCTTCTAATTTGTAACATTAAAACAATATAGCTTTCCAAAAAAAAATCATTCAGGAGGTTAGAACTGCCTTTGGAAATCATATACTTGTAAAAGTCACAAAGGATTATGTGGTTAATACACCTTACCACATTAGAACATTTCCTCATTTTGCGTGCCCTTGGAAGTTGGAAAACAACTGGAAGGAAAACATTGTAATTCTGGTGTAACAGGGAAGAAAATACAGAAGACCGCAAAATGACTAACCTTGAATTTGTTTTCTGTATAGTGTTTACAAAACAAAAGCAAGAGAAAACGTCTGCAGAAAAAAAGCTCTCTCTCTTGTGTGTGCACACTGGAAAGAGCAGACAATGACATTTGGGTTTATTGTGTTGAAAGGATGAATATGGAAAGACAATGTCAAGTGGGAAGAAATTCTCACGCATTGCCCATCGGCAGGAATGGAAATGAGATAAACAGAAATTAGTAGCTGGTCTGAAACAGGAAACCAAAGATTTTACTTCTGTTTCTGGTTACTACAATTCAGATAGCTCTTCTCAATGCCCTCCATTATCAGAAACGTGATTTTCAGAGATTAAAAGTCGAGGC
This sequence comes from Crenichthys baileyi, assembly GCA_036173005.1. Taxonomy (NCBI): domain Eukaryota; kingdom Metazoa; phylum Chordata; class Actinopteri; order Cyprinodontiformes; family Goodeidae; genus Crenichthys; species Crenichthys baileyi. The sequence goes on along the minus strand of JAHHUM010002052.1, from coordinate 417,137 downwards.
TTAGTAAATGCTAATTCATACACACAAACACTCTCAAACAAACACACACATGGACCTATTTGCTCAGAGTCACAGACGCCCCCTCAGAATTATTCATTCATAAATCAAAAGGTTGCGACAAGAATTAATCTGAAAACGTGGGTGAGTGTAAGTCACCGGATGCAAATATGACAGCTTTATTAGAAAACCAGATTGCTTAGATTTGTCTGAATTAATGTGACACTTTCTTTGATTAAATAGCACTCCGTTCCCTTCACTTGCTGCGAATTGGGGCCGAAGGAGGGAGGTGAAGAATGCAAAGGAATATAGGCGTCTCAATCTCCACATAATTTGCTCATATTGCTCTTGACTGACAGCATAATGCAAAATGCTGCGATGGTTTTTAATTAGGTTTTCTTTTGTTTATGGACTAAGGAGGCTCTGACTATCATCTGAACAAACCACTACATTTGATCTATATCACTAAATCTGTAGGGTCACAACAGAACATCCACCTTTCTGGACAAAGCATCGACTGGAGTATTGATTAGTCTGCTGAAGGATTGGCTGGAAATGATTACGCAGCAGTTTTGTTAATCAATTAATTGCTTAAATTGACCTACATTCCAGCAATACCAAGCTAGCCATGTTAATGATTCTTTGAGGAGCTCCTGATAAGCAGTGGTGCTTTCTGCAGGATGCTGATGTCAAGAAAGTGATATGCTCGTGGTGACAATGCAGATGTGCTGATGTTTAATTTAGCATGAATTGCGTAGGGTTTTGTTTAATTCATATGAGAACAGCATGGAAACAGATCACGAAAGCAATCTGATTGCTGCTCGATAAGGTAAATAAATGTGTATATTACAGTTAATCACAGTCCTCTAGTGTTTGAGGAACATAAAGAGAATCAAAGGTTGTAAATATTAGAAACAGAACTTAAAACTGTGTCGTGTTCGAAGGCCAGCAGAGGGTGACTTTTGTGGTCAAAAAGTAGGCTCAAAAATGTACTGATTAACCACAGTTTTTGGAAATAATTACTTAAGTAGAACCTTTCTGGTTCAACTTCACTAGCCACACTTAGTGGCTAGTTAGCCTGTTTACAGCCAGACCTGTAGAATCAAGCAATTACAGAAAGAAAACCTGTCTGACAACATGAAGTAGATTAGAAGATCTCAAAAAGGAACACATCATCTAAAGAAATACAAATGCAAATGCAAAACAAAGTCATTGACATCAATCAAGCCTACCACGACAGTGTATCCAAGGCTAGATCCACATTTTGCATTTTAAATAGGAATGATGGCAATCTTCCTCATAATTAAATGACTACTGGAAATGAGTGCAGTATCCCCCCTTAACAAAACATTTTTAAATTTAGTCTTGTATTTTTAGCTCAATCAGAAATGTGGACATGACTGCCTGGGATACAAACATTTCCTGTGCGGAAACAACTCTCAACTTGACACATTTACTGATTTAAATGTCTGTAATTACTTTGAGGTATATTCAAGACACTTTCAGCAACATTGAATATCCTTGTGAGACTCTGTGATGTCTATTTTCTGTCATACTGCAAAATGCATTCAGATCCTTACAAACATATTCACACCCTTAAAATGGTAACATATCATCATGCTATGGCCATAAACACTGTATTTTTTGAGATTTTATGTGCAAGACCAACAGAAAGTAATGCATAATTGTGAAGAGGATGAAAATGATGCATCGTTTGAATTTTTTTTTATTTTTTACAAATATAAATTTGAATAGCGTTTCATGCACTTTTTACTCAGCCACCTTTAATCTCTCTAAATAAAGTGCAGTGCAACCAATTACCCCCAGAAGTCACCCAATTAGTAAATACAGTCCAGCTGTGTGTAATTTGCTATGAATATTTTTTAATTTGGTCAATCCTGAACCGTGAAGACCTCATAGGTTTGCTAGAGAACATAAGTTAATAAACAGCATCATGAGGACCAAGGAACACCCCAGACAGGGGTCATCAGGAAACCGATTAAAAGAGTAAGACTCAACTACCAACCTACCAAGACATGGGCGTCCACCAATATGTTAGGATGGGCAGAGAGAACATTAGTCAGAGAAGCAGCCAAGAGGTCCATGGTAACTCTGAAAGAGCTTCACAGATCCACAGTGGGATGATCTGTTGACAGGACAACTTTGAGTGTTGCACTTCACAAATCTGGTCTTCATGGAAAGTGGAAAAAAGAAAGCCATTGTCAAGAGAAAGCCATAAAAGTTGTTAGGAATAACCTTTATTAATATGACTCATAGCTGTTTTTTCCCATTTATACCATGGTGAAATAAAGTATAAGTTCTAATGTTCCCTTTTGTGAGAATAGGATAAGAATGCTCATAAACACACAGTACAAGGATAAATAGCCCAAGGTTTGTCATAAATGACCTGAGCTGGGGCACTGGGTTTGATAGGGGAGCAGCCGGTATGACTGGTTTGATTAGAAAGTCACAGCACACTTAGATTAAGGATGAACACCCGCTACTACATAATCTAACAGATAGACACCACAATGGTGACACATAAGCTACTGATAATCACTGAGGGAGAGCACATCCATTGCATTGGAGTGCCAGATATAAAAACTTCATGTGACCTTCATTCGGGGGTTTTCGTTAACCTCTAACAGACGGCGACGGTCCGAGACGGGACCCTCAGCGCTGATCTCTGCAAACATTCCTCTGCCTTAATTTAGATTAAAGGAGCTAAAAGTTAGAAACTGAGATTCATTCATTTAAGAGTCTTTAGATAGAGTGTGTGATTGCTTCTGGGGACCAAGGACTGGAGGAGCTCCGAGGCGTCTGACCGCCAACAGGGTGCGGTAGCTTGGACAACTTCCTGTCTGCAGTTACCCACTAGCTATGTGGGAGACAGCAAACGTGTGGAGGAATATGCTCTAGTCTGATAAGACCAAAATTTCACTTTAAGCCAGTGGTTCCCAACCCTGCTCCTCAAGACCCTCTGTCCTGCATGTTTTAGGCGTTTCCCTGCTTCAGCACACCTGATTTCAATTGATGACTGATTAACAGGCTTTTGCTTAACTGCAGTCATCTGAATCAGGTGTGTTAAAGCAGAGAAACATCTAAAACATGCAGAACAGGGGGCCCTGAGGACTAGGGTTAGGAACCACTGCTTTAGCAACAGACAACTCACAGAAATCATAATAATAATACATTTTATTTATAGGCGCCTTTCAAGGCACTCAAGGTCACCTTACATAACACAGACACAATTTAAATAAATAAATAAAATAAGTACAAAATGGGGTTAGATAAAACAGTGAAAAATTACAATCACAATGCATAGGCTAATTTAAACAGATACGTTTTGAGTTTAGATTTGAAGTGTGGCAATGAGTGTGTGTTGCGCAGATCAGGTGGAAGTGAGTTCCAGAGCTGGGGAGCAGACCGGCTGAATGCTCTGCTCCCCATAGTAACAAGACGGGCGGGGGGAACAGTGAGATGGATCGAAGAGGAGGATCTGAGGGTACGGACAGGTACAATAATGTGAAGAAGGTTTGAAAGGTATAAAAGAGCGAGGTTGTGAATAGCTTTAAAGGTAAGAAGGAGTATTTTGTAGTTGATACGATATGAAATAGGAAGCCAATGAAGCTGTTGTAGAACAGGTGTGATGTGATGGATTGAAGGAGTCCGTGTAATGATACGAGCTGCTGAGTTTTGAACAAATTGTAGTTTATGAGGGGTTTTCTGTGGTAGACCAAAAAGAAGAGAATTACAATAATCTAAACGAGAGGTGACCAGACTGTGAACCAAGACAGCAGTGGAATGAGGAGTGAGAAATATTACTGACATGGGAAGTGAAGAAAAGGCTGCTATCAAGGATGACACCGAGACTCTTAACTTCAGGAGAAGGAAAGATGAACGAGTTATCAATTGCAAAATTATGGAGGTTGTTTAGTATAGATTTAGTGCCAATTAGAAGAAGTTCTGTTTTATTGCAATTTAATTTCAGAAAGTTTTGGGTAAACCAGTGTTTTATTTCAATGAGACAATTAGTGAGGGACGAGGGTGGAAGTATAGAATTAGGTTTAGTTGAAAGGTAAAGCTGGGTGTCATCCGCGTAAGAGTGAAACTGAATATTATATTTACGAAAAATATAACCAAGGGGGAGAAGGTAAACGATAAACAACAGGGCCCCAGGACAGAGCCCTGGGGAACACCTGAGGTAACGGAAACATAATGAGATGTGAATGATTTTAACTAGACAAACTGAGTGCGGCGTGAAAGGTAAGAATTCAACCAATTGAGAGGGGTATTTACAATGCCAAAGAACGAAAGTCTGTCCAAAAGGATGTTATGAGAAATGGTATCAAACGCTGCAGTAAGATCAAGCAGAAGAAGTATGGATAATAAACCAGAATCAGCAGCAAGAAGGAGGTCATTGGTGATTTTAAGGAGTGCTGTTTCAGTACTGTGAAGCAGACGAAAACCAGATTGGAATTGTTCATACAAATTATTGCAAAACAGATGAGCATGAAGTTGAGCATAAACAATTTTTTCAGGAATTTTGGAAATGAATGGAAGATTTGAGATGGGGCGAAAATTATTGAGATTATTGGAATCTAAGCCAGGTTTTTTTAGTATTGGGGTTACAGCAGCTGTTTTGAGGGCAGAAGGAACAACACCAGCGGTAAGAGAAGAATGTATGATGTCTGTAATCAAAGGGGATAGAGAGGGAAGGGTAGCTTTAACAAGAATTGTTGGAAGAGGATCTAATTGGCAGGTTGAAGATTTTGATTTTTGAATTAATTTGGAGATGTCATTAATTGAGGGAAGATTAAGACTGAGAACAAATTAATAGAGGCAGTTGAAACTGAAACTGATGACATTAGAGCCGCAGAGGGTAACGGTTGTTGATGAATATGTGACATTTTTGAAGAGAAAAAAGATACCATAGTATTATAAAAATCAGAAGAATGTAAATGCGGAGGAAGTGAATCTAGTGGTTTTGTAATATTTGCCAGCAGGGAGAAGAGGGCCTTGGAATTACCCTCATTAGAACTGATTAGATTTGAATAATATATGGATTTAGCTGTAGAAATGGCATCTTTATAGTGAAGAATGTGGTTTGAATACATATCTTTGTGTACAGTGAGACCAGTTTTCCTGTAGAGTCTTTCAAGTTGACGTCCTTTTGCTTTTAACTGTCTAGGGGTGGAAGTAAACCAAGGTGCTGTATGAGTGAATGAAACAGATTTGGTTTTAAGTGGAGCAAGATTGTTTAGAAGGTACTGCAGGTATTTGTTGAAATGTAATAGCAGTTCATTTGTGGTAGAAGACCGCTCGACTCTGGGAATACTAGTGATAGAAGAATATAAGTTATCTAAATTAATGTCCTTAATTTTACAAAAGGCTATAATACGTGGAGGGTTAGAATTAGAAATAGAAATATTAACTCCAATTGATAAAAACATATGATCTGAAAATGGGAAAGAGTCAGCTTTACAGCCAACAGGTTTGGCACCAGAACAGCAGATTAAATCCAAAATTACACATTACCCTCAACACAGGATCTGGACTAAGGGTGCTTTTCTTCCGGTGCAGGACAGCTGGTCAGAGTCAAAGGTAAATAAGCGCAATCCTGGTAGAAGACCTGCTAGGAGCTGCAAAAGACTTGAGCGGAGGTTTTCCTTTGAGCAGGATAACGACACTAAATATACAGCCAGAGCTGCAACGGAGGGCCATATCCTTCCGTTATATAGGACTGAGCTTAAGTTATTTAGCAAAGAAGAATGGGAAAAAAATTTTGTCTCAAGGTGCGCAAAGCTGGTAGAGACATATGACAAAAGACTTGCAGCTTTTTCAAAATATTGACTCAGGCAGGCAAGATAAAAATGCACACCACACTTTTCGTTTTTTTATTTGTAAAAAAAGAAAAAAAACTTCTATAATTTTCGTTTCACTTAACAATTATGCACTGCTTTGTTTTTGTTTATTACATAAAATCTCAGGCAAATAGGTTTAAATATTTGGATGCAACATGACAAAATTCTAAAATGTTCAATGTATATAAAAACATTGGCAGGGCACTGTATATAAAATATATATATATATATATATATATATATATATATATATATTTTTTTTTTTTTTTCTTTTTCATACCTAACATAAACCCTTGTTGCTTTGCTTTGGGACCACTGTGCAGCTGTTATTCATGCTCTTCTACATGCACCACAGTGCATATCACACCTACTCTCTCCCTTGATTTTTGTGATCTGCATATAATTCTCTTTTCTATTTCGTCTGGTGCTTTTTCTGATTTGTATTTGTCCTGCCTTTCTGAGAGTTTAAAAAAGCACTTTTTAATTGTCCCTCTGATTTGATGAAAAGTTACTATCTGTTACAAAATTATATGACAAACAGTCTTTATGTTTTTCCAAGGTGCATGTATCAAATGCAGTGGGGAGCTGGCAGGGAGGATCACAAAGGGTTAGGAAATGAGGATGTAAAACACACAGAGCACTTCTGATCAGACAGAAGGGAAGTTCTGGATAACCAGCCTGCAGCAGAGAGTGGAAAAACTAAGCTTGAGGTTAACAACTGAGTTCAGGCTGATGCTGTGGGATTGAGCAGCATTAGAGTTTAAATTAAAAAAACATCTGCCTTGTGGATCCAGTGTTGGTATACTGCGAGACATTTTGTGAAGGAAATGGGGTGGAGGACAGTTCTAAATGTAAGTATTTCAGAAACTGAGCCAGGAGGGATGTTGCCGCAGCAGGCAACATGACTAAAGCATGAAAGGAGGGTTGGGCAGATTCCCTGGAGAGAGATGGGGATAGAGGGGCTGGTATAGTGAAGGTGCAACAGCAAAAGCTGTTACAGTGCATCTATGAATTCATAGCTGATTTCATCAAATGCTAGGAGCAGGGAGAGACAACGAGACCAAAGTTCTATTTTGTCTAAAATGTAGTCAAAAAAGGTCTCTTCGTGGGATGAATGATCTGTCTAATAGTGGAAATCCAGCATTAAAAGATAAACAAAATATATTAGATTAACAATATCACACCCACATTTTTCTTTAACTCATCGTGAAGAAATCAAAAGTGATCCCAGCCAAACAAGTCCTCATGCAAATCTGTAAGAAAGAAAATACTAAGATTATTCCAAGAAAATGATTGTTTTCTCTCTTTTTGTCTCTTTTTAAATGCTGTTGGAGCTCCAGCTAGTTCTTTACTCTCATGTGGGATTCTGCTGTGCAGCCTCTGTGTGTTAGCTCATGAGCGTGTTCATCAGTGTGTGTTTGTGTCCATTCCTTCACTGCTGTGCTCACAGCAGGAGCCAAGCTTCTTAAAGAAAGCACACAACATCAAGCAGCAGGGAGATTTGTGTGTAAATGTTAGTTGCAGGGTGTGTGCTAGTCAGAGTTTGCCTGTGTGTGTGTGTTAGCGTGTGGGAAGAACATGTCGGGGTGTATCCAGGCGCGTCATTGTGCCGACTCTTCCATGTGGGCCGTGGTGCGTGGTAGACATGGGAGTGGGATCCCTTTGATCGTGACAACTGCATGGAGAAACAGATTACCTTTCACTGCTGCGGTGACAGAAAGCCACACTCTGTTTGACAAACCTCACCAGCAAATTTAATATCCTGCTCGTTTCCACTGACAAACACTGTCATACAAGGAGCTGGATGTGAAGTCAGATGGAATATCACCATAAATAATCTGACAATACGTGTCCTTCAATAAAAGAAAACAGGGAGGACTGAGCTTTGCTGCACTTTGCTTTTAAACAGATTGTGGGTATTTTGCAAAATCGCCTGTAAAAAGATAAAAGGGAGGTATTTTGGCCTAAAATGTGACATTTTGCTGCAAAGAAGATAATTGGAAGACATTAACAATGCACTGTTCAATAAACACGTTTGTACTACTCCACTTCCACTGTAAGAAGTCATGGATTTCTGTATAAGTTATAAAGATATCCTGATGCGACTGCATTTTTTTAAAATAAGCAGTATCAGAGTCCCTGGCTAAACTCAGCTTAAACCTGTTGCCGGCGACTTTCTGTCACCCACACCCTTAGTTAGTCAACAGCCTTGGAAATTTTCTTTTGCAACCAGTTCCCAGCCCACATGCAGTATGCATAGGGGCCCTTCTATCTGTGGCAGTTTTTTCCATTGTGTACCAATGTGTATTGGCTGAATTTTTAAAAACAACTGCCTATTTTGTGTGGAGCTTTACACAGGTCTATCATGTACTTTGCACATTATTTTGTTGATCAAACAAATCTGTAAGGGGTTTTACCCTTTGAAAGACAGACTGTATTGGGTGCTGTGGCCTCTGCCTGTGCCATGTGACCTGCTCTGTAAACTGTACTCAGACAGCTGACCATGGAGCAAAGACCTGCAAAGAGAGTAGCAGAAATACTTTTACTTTCAGAGACTGGATAGATTCTTTGAGCATACAGGTAATCTTGCGTCGAAAGGTGGACAAGGTTTGCAACAGGAGAAGCCAAGGAAACCAGTTGCTTGCTCTGATCAGCGTGGAAGAGATCTGTGAATCTCATAGGCATCTATGAAGGCTGGTGAGAACTGGGGCGCGAAGAAAACCTACAGGAAGAGAGAACGCAGCAAGTAGTTAGCTAGAGAACTTAACAGCAATAACAAACGCTTGTACATAGAGGCTAGAGGTACCACGAAGGAAGACACGGTGTCGGCGTTTCAGCAACCAGCTCCTCTTAAGCTCCTGCTGATGAGGTCTTAATGAAATGCAGCTGAGCTGAAAGAGCTGCTCAGCCCCGCTCTCTTCTGCAACTTGAGGAGAAAATCACAGAACCAAAAGCAGGTCTCTGACAAAGTCAGCAGTTTTTCCCATGATTGTGTAGGCCATAATATGACCATTACATATCATTTATACATTATATCCCTATGTTCAGAACAACCTTTGGTCAATCCAGTTTCTCCTGTAAAGGACCCAAACTGTGGAACTCTCTCCCCCCAGCCTTAAACAACAGACTGACGTTAACATCTTTAACAGAGGATTTAAACAGTGGTTAAAGTCAGGGCAAATTTGTTCACACAATATTAATTAATGAAATGTCTCCTTGATTGCATTGTCTTTGTAAATTCAAAATTTTACTTTATTTTATTTTATTTGTGATCTTGTTTTGTCTTGTGTATTTATTTTGTTTGTTTTTTTTTATTAATTGTGATCTTGTTCTAAAAGCATCCTATGGACTGGTGTTGAAAATTAGCACTTGTGCTAACACACCTAAGCAGTACATCTGGATGCCCAATGTATATGTGATGTCCATACTAAATCAATAAATGAAATACATGAAATAAAACCTTTTTTGTTAATTGGGTGTTATGTAAGACAAAAAAATGGGTTTTCATTATCTGTAGGCAATAATCATCAAAATAAGAAATAAAGGCTTGAAATATTTTAATCTAAGTGTAATGAATCTATATAATATGAGTTTCACTTTCTGAAATGAATAAGAAAAAATATTTAACTTTTTCACGATAATATAATTTATTAGATTATATATATATTGCTGTGCGTCTGTTGCATACTTTCTGGCATATTCAAAAGAACTGCACCATGAGTTTGAATCTAAAAAACAAGCAACCCAAACCCCCAAACTAGCATGTGAAAGCCCTCTGCTTGGTCATGTTAACGCACCCCAGTAAATATTCAGTTCTTCCAAAAGAAGTGTTCACGTATTGATGTCTTTATTTGTGTTGGGCTTCAACCACTTGAAAAGAAAGTAGTTTACATGTAATTACAGTTAGCTACAGGTTAACACCAACAACCTTCACAGCTATACTCTTTGAATAAAAGAGATCAATAACAATGTATATTCTAATTGAGGAAACGGTTAGGACACTCGTACTCGTACTTGTCGTCTTCTCCTTTATCCGGAACCGGGTCGCGGGGGCAGCAGACTCAGCAGACTCAGCAGAGACACCCAGACGTCCCTCTCCCTAGACACCTCCTCCAGCTCCTCCGGGGGGAGCCCAAGGCATTCCCGGGCCAGCCGAGAGACATAGTCCCTCCAGCGTGTCCTGGGCCGTCCCCTGGGCCTCCTCCCGGTGGGACGTGCCTGGAACACCTCCCAAGAAAGGCGTCCAGGAGGCATCCGGTATAGATGCCCGAGCCACCTCAACTGGCTCCTCTCGATGTGGAGGAGCAGCGGCTCTACTCCGAGCCCTTTCCGGATGGCCGAGCTCCTCACCCTATCTCTAAGGGAGTGCCCGGCCACCCTACGGAGGAAGCTCATATCAGCCGCTTGTATCCGAGATCTCGTTCTTTCGGTCATGACCCAAAGTTCATGGGAATAGGTGAGGGTAGGAACGAGGACCGAACGGTAAATCGAGAGCTTCGCTTTTTGGCTCAGCTCTCTCTTCACCACAACGGACCGGCACAGTGCCCCCATTGCTGCAGCAGCCGCACCGATCCATCTGTCGATCTCCCGCTCCATTCTTCCCTCACTCGTGAACAAGACCCTGAGATACTTAAACTCCTTCACTTGAGGCAGGAACTCCCCTCCTACCTGAAATGGAAAAGCCACCGTTTTCCGGTCGAGAACCATGGCCTCGGACTTGGAGGAGTTGATCTTCATCCCAGCCACTTCACACTCGGCTGCAAACCGCCCCAGCGCATGCTGTAGGTCTTGGCTAGAGGGGGCCAGCAGGACACCCTCCCTCCTAATAGCTAGTCTGACCCGATTTAGCTGAAATAACTTCAGTGAGGCGCCTGTTGTAGCCATCTATCAGTTTCATAATTCTAAGGAAGGTTTACCCTACTCCTCACTTTCAGCTGTGAGACATGGGAGAGGTTTCTTGGGGTAACTTGCAGCAGGCATCTACTGCCTATTGCGCGTCACTCCATGGCACCAAAATGAGCTAGAAGTCTGGGCTTTGACTTGGCCCCGATCTTTCCATCTCTTAATTCTTAGCCAGTCCCATGGTGTATGTACTGGTATGTTTTAGGTCATTGTCATGTTGGAAGGTCTAGGTCTGCTACTGTTATGATTCTGGGCTGTGTGTCTGCACCGTCTCTGTCTGCCTGCTAATCATCAACTATTCTGATGATTGCTTTCACCAGCTCCTTCCCAGCCAGCTCCGTTAATCACGCCTCACCCGCTCCACCTCTTCACCTGGCTTTGTGTGAGTACATGTCCAGCGGTCCTTCCTTACCTGTGTGCCTGATCCTAATCTCGTTTTTGTCTCCTGGATTCCTCTGCTCTGCCTTGCCCACATTGAATATCTCCCTGGCCTCTGATCTCTGGACATCGACCTTGCTTCTGCCTCCTGACTGCCACCCTCTGCCTAACCCCTGGATCCATCTGCCTAAATCTGTCTCCCCGTGCATGACATCGTTTCTGTGCCCTGACCACCGATTCAAGCCTCACCCTCAGATCCTGTCACCTGTACCAGCTTTTCCAGTTCTGACTCAGTTTCTGTCCCCTGACTATTGTACCCTGTCTATTCACAGGGTTTGTAAACCCGAAGATTCCTTACTCTGTGACCTAACTGTCATCATACTAATTATAACGTCAGACCAAGGATTCCTACCCACAGCTTTCCTGACTCGCTCTGACGTTACCCTGCTGTCACCAGACAATCACACTGAGGAGCTGAAAATAAAATAGCAAAATAAATAGCAAAACTGTCTCTGTGTTCCTCAAAAGCCTATGATTGGGCAGGATAGAGGTTAGCCTAGGCAGGGCTAAACTCTGACTAACTCATACCTTTCTATGTTGTTCAATGAGAAAATACAAAACAATACATTCACGTCATCATTACATTCTTGTGGTCATCAGCTTTGGTAACCCTGAGACAAAGTGAAACAACAATAAAAAGATACAGTACATATATATGTATAAAAAAAAATCATGGTTCATAGCTTAGTCGTCCAAATTCCATTAGGCACGGGAACCTGCCTGTCTCATTGGCAAAGGTGGGGCTATTAACCATGGGGAGATGAATGTGAGGGAATCAATCCTGACTTGTAAACGCTTGACCTGCCTGTATGCGGTGTGTGCCATTACTGCCGTCACGACCCACCCGTTTACAAGGAGAACTACAGTAACGGTCATAGTGTGGGTTTCTGTCCATTCTGTTCTCCTGGGGAATTGAGGGAGAGGTGTTAAGCTTAACTCTGCAGGGGTAAGGCTGAACCTAATTAGTTTGGTACCTTCCATTAAAAGTTGTTCTTCAATACTAGCATCAATGCTGAAATTATATCGTCTGAAGGCATCCATAATTTCAATTTCTGTATCATATCGGTTGAGATTAAGGTGATGAAGGATTATGTCTCCGAGGTGGAGGAGTGCACCCTGGGGTACGGAGATGAAAATCGTTTGGTTGGGTAATTTTATTCGGGTAACTGTGTCGTGCTGATTGTAAGATAGCAAGGGTCCTGTCACTAGTGTGCTTACCAGCCATCGATTACCCGCACGTTCGACCTTGGTTTCTATTCCTACGTCTTTTAGAGTCACTTTAGCCTGACAATTTTGTTCAGGAGATCCCTCCCTTAAACCACACACGTAATCGGTGACATCTCTAATGAAAGGATTACTTGGGCACACCCAGTGAAGGTCCTTGGTTTTGGTGCATAGGTCTAAATTGGGAACTAGATAAAGTTTTGGGTCGGCATCGTGGTAAGCTAAGAGTGATGGGGTTTTCAGGTGTACATGTGTATTCTCCTTCCAAAACCCGACATTTAACACTGTTTTAAGCCTGTACACATTTGCTCCTTCGATAATAGGGAGATTGAGCATAAATCCTATCTTAATCCTAAATTATCTGGATTGACGAAAATTGGAATTGCGCTGCCTTAGCTATAAGCTAGGTGTGTTTGTGGAGGTTGCAAGGTGTCTGTTGTGGTGGACTTTATGATTTTCTCTACTAAATCCAGCGGAACTAGGTAAGTACAGGGGTTGGACAATGAAACTGAAACACCTGGTTTTAGACCACAATAATTTATTAGTATGGTGTAGGGCCTCCTTTTGTGGCCAATACAGCGTCAATTCTTCTTGGGAATGACAGATACAAGTCCTGCAGAGTGTACAGAGGGATTTTAAGCCATTCTTCTTGCAGGATAGTGGCCAGGCCACTACGTGATCCTGGTGGAGGAAAACGTTTCCTGACTCGCTCCTCCAAAACACCCCAAAGTGGCTCAATAATATTTAGATCTGGTGACTGTGCACGCCATGGGAGATGTTCAACTTCACTTTCATGTTCATCAAACCAATCTTTCACCAGTCTTGCTGTGTGTATTGGTGCATTGTCATACTGATACACGGCACCGCCTTCAGGATACAATGTTTGAAACCATTGGATGCACAGGGTCCTCAAGAATGGTTCGGTAGTCCTTGGCAGTGATGCGCCCATCTAGCACAAGTATTGGGCCAAGGGAATGCCATGATATGGCAGCCCAAACCATCACTGATCCACCCCCATGCTTCACTCTGGGCATGCAACAGTCTGGTGGTACGCTTCTTTGGGGGCTTCTCCACACCGTAACTCTCCCGGATGTGGGGAAAACAGTAAAGGTGGACTCATCAGAGAACAATAGATGTTTCACATTGTCCACAGCCCAATATTTGAGCTCCTTGCACCATTGAAAGCGACGTTTGGCATTGGCCTGAGTGACCGAAGGTTTGGCTGAAGCAGCCAAACCTTCGAGTTGAGGTGCACATTTAATTCTGCCGTGATTTGGGCAGCCGTGGTTTTATGTTTTTTGGATACAATCCGGGTTAGCACCCGAACATCCCTTTCAGACAGCTTCCTCTTGCGTCCACAGTTAATCCTGTTGGATTTGGTTCGTCCTTCTTGGTGGTATGCTGACATTACCCTGGATACCGTGGCTCTTGATACATCACAAAGACTTGCTGTCTTGGTTACAGATGCGCCAGCAAGACGTCCACCAACAATTTGTCCTCTTTTGAACATCTGGTATGTCACCCATAATGTTGTGTGCATTTCAATATTTTGAGCAAAACTGTGCTCTTACCCTGCTAATTGAACCTTCACACTCTGCTCTTACTGGTGCAATATGCAATGAATGAAGACTGGCTACCAGGCTGGTCCAATTTAGCCATGAAACCTCCCACACTAAAATGACAGGTGTTTCAGTTTCATTGTCTAACCCCTGTAGGTATCCATCCTTCGGTTAGACTGTCTACCGATGAACCAACCTCTCTAATCAGGTCTTGTATCAAGTCTCTTACAACCTGTGTGTACATGAAATCATTCTTGACCACTTCTGTGAGGGTTTGCAGTGCACGCAGGGTATTGTTAATAAGAGTGGAGTGTAAATTTACAGTGACAACTGTGGCCTGGAGGGTCTTAGTTTGTAATTCCAATAGTCTCTGTTGGAGGAGGAGTCTCTGTTGGATTCCCGGCATTTCTTCATGTAATTCTTGTACGTGCCTCTGAATAGTTTTCAGGCTAACTGAATTTGCTGCTGAAAAGCCAATGGAAAACAAAGATCCCAGCGCCGCCGCTGAGGGTATCAATCCACCTAGGAATCTCTTTGAGCGTTTACTGCCACTGAGGTCCTCTTCGGTGACCATGAATTTCTGCAATTGTTTGAGGATGCAGATTATAGTTTGTTTGGCATGGTCTATGATGTCGTTGGTTTGAGTCCCCTGCAGTCTTCCTTCAGCCATCAGTAGAGGAAGGCGGATGTGTTTGCGATACACGTCCCACGGGTCTAGACGTACAAAAACCCTTTGGGTATGAAGTCTACAGTGTGTAAGAAGGAGCTCGGGGATGTCTTGCAGGACTGTGCCGGTTGAGGGTCCTATCTCTATTACACCGGTTGGCAGAGCGAGTGTTGAGCAAACAAGAATGCCAATCATCCAGATGACCTCCATCCTGCAACAGAGAAATCATGATTATAGAAGGGAGTTTTATGGGTGGAGTTGTTAGTGATTAGTGCATGTTAGTGTGAGTTTATTTTAAACATGCGCCTAACTGGCTGACCCTATGCACTAATCTCTCCTTCCTCCTGTCCGGAGGGGAATCCTGTTCCTTTGGAGGAGAGTCTGTTGTAGGGTTTGATCTGGTTTGCATGAACCCTTTTGTACACCGGGGCATGTTTGGATTTTGAGATTCTTATTCTGTAGGCCACTGGTGAGAGTTTTCCCACAATTTTGAAGGGGCTGCCCAGCTTGGGAGGAATTTCCTGGAACGTCCGGTTGGTTGAGCAAATCTGAAATAGAAACCTTTTTCGCCCACTTTGTATTCATGGTGGGCTGCTTTCTGGTCATAATATGCTTTTGGGCCCTCTACGCTGGCTTCCAGGTTCTTTTGTGCCCAAGCGAATGTGGATCTGAGGTGCTCCTTCAGGCTCCTTCAAGATCCCTGAACTTGTTCGTAACATGGGTTCCTGTTGAAGGCATTTCCTGACCTTCAAACGCAAGGCTGTTCCTTTCCGTCTGTATCTGTGAAACCCTTGCCTCGCCCTCTGATCCCTTGGTCGGGCGAGCACGTGTTTCCCACGCCATCTGAGCATATTTCCGGATCTCTTGCATGCTCGGGGTCTTTGTTCTGCAATACATAGTAACATTGTATCGCACACTTTCATGAAGGTTGTGGAGGAACATGGATTTAAAAGCATGTTCCTCCTCAATGCCGGGAGCATTGCGTCCTTGGAAGTAAGCGGCTCTCAAGCGCCGGTAATACTCCCTGGGTGCTTCGGTTTTCTTTTGCTAGATAGCGAAAGCACCAAGTGTTGCAGAGGCCTGGTCCGTGTACACAGAAAATTCTTCCCTTACAGCTTCGCAGAGGGTTGAATAACGGTCTCAGACTGCAGGGGGCAGGCTCTCCATGAAAACATGGATGCTCCTGTATGTTGTCTTCCAGATGAGCTTCAATTTTTCCTGTGCTGATGGGAAGTAAAAATCTAAAATACAGCGTTCAACTTCCCTAAGATAATCATCAATGTTTGACTCAGCATTATTGGGGTCGAAATGCTCTATGCCTTGGGCAAGAGAATCAAGTTGGCGTGTGCACGATCCACTCTCAGGGATTGGTGCTGGCCCATCTGAGTCATCATCTGAAGGTTCACTCCTGCTGCATCCCTCATGTGTCAGGGCATCACGCTTCATCCTTGGGGGAGGCACTGGAGGCTGCTCATGGTACAATGGTGGGCCATGTACTCCATGGAATCGGGTCCTGAGCAGCGGTTGAGGGCGGTATGAACCACCCGAGTCCCCGAGATGGCTTTCCTGTCGCCTTGGCAGAGGTGAGGGATTGTAGAGCAGGGTACTACAAGTCAAGTGTGAAGGCTGCTCGCCCCTAAAACTTGAACCATTTACTTCTATTGAGTCCACCGCCAGGTATTATTCATGACTGTCTCCTACAGTGGGGTGGGACACCACACCACTGAATCTAATCTGCCTACTCATACCTGTTCTGGACTCTGTGGATGTGTGGGGAAAACCACAAGCTTGGGAAAGAAATCTCTGGAGAGCAGCTTCTACGTTTTCCAGCTCTGAGTGGAAGGTTCTTTCAGGGTGTTGCACGTGTGGCTCACCTTCAGAGGTTTCAACCTGTGAGACAAGATTTATCTCCACCCCCCAGTCCTCTGGGGATGTGTTGTGTCCTGGCTATACTCAGCTACCCCCAACCTTCTGGCTCTCAACTCAACTGCTTCCAATTTCTCTTCCACTTCTAACAGTTGGCACCTAGTTGCCTCTGCTGTCTGCAAAGTATTATTCAGCATAGACTGCAGATTAACACACTGGTCTCTTTCCAAAATTACCCTTCGCTGATATAAAAGAGTGAGTTGTCCTAACACATCGGCCACCTGCCTGTCTTTTGGTGCGTTCTTAATGACCTGGAGCAACTCCTGAATACTTGCTTCACATTGCTCATTGCTATAATCATTAAGAACTTTACGCTCCTCTGATGACAATAAAATCAGAGCTCCAATTGCTTCCTGTTCCTGCATTTCTGTGGGGCCCTCCTGACTCACATCTCCAGCTGCAGTCTTGGATGTTTTCTCCATCTTTGGCCAAAATGCACAACAACAAACAAAGCTGTTCAGCTATGAATGACCACTAAAATTACCAGTCGTAACAATTAGCAGGAACACAAACAGACTAAGCTGTTTAGTTTTGAATGATCGCTAAAATCAATTAGCAGCAACACAAACAGATTAAGCAACCAGCTAGCTGTATGATTCATATATATATGTATATATCTTGCAGAATAATGGGCTTTGCTTAAAATGGGCACACAGGTTTGACCGTTCAAAATGTGGCTTACCCAAGTCTATGCCTTAATGGAAATAATCAAGCAAAACACACACACAAAAAATTTGAAACAAAACCCAAATTTTAAAATAAAATTTTAAAAGTGGGATAAATAAAACTTAAACATTCAATGCTATTCTTAGCTTCAAATGAATGTTAGTGATGCATACTATGGATTATTTACTTTCTTGCAGGGCCTACCGAGTTAGACAACTAAAGTTAGTTATGCGAGTCTGGTTAAAACATGCTACACACAAGAAAAACCCAGCAAAAATGCATAAATTCCAGAGCAGAGGTGGCAATGAATAATGAATAACTTGATTTTAGCTCAAGCTATGTCCTTTGATCATCGGTGATGGGATTATCTGCCTGTGTTAATAAAACTAATCAAATTAGTTAAATTCTGTGGCAGCAACTGTAATTCTCACTAGGGACCACAGGATGGCACTAAACGCCTGTCTGCAGCGGAGAAAATCCTGTTTTAACTGCAATTCACTCAATGGCCACCAGACGGAGCGGTTGCTTCCTCCCTGACTGGGAGAGTGTTACAGCTGTAGTTTTACCAAGGGCACCAGAGGCAGATAGGATGCCTCCTACTGTGGCAGGAATTTTTGGTAGCTATGGCAACAAGCTGACTGCGCTACAGCTCTAAGCCAGCAGGGCTTGCATTGACAAGCTGGCAATTTACGTTGAATTTCACCATAAACTACACAAACGTCCACCTTGCCTCCACAAAAGCACCTTAGAAAGATTATTATTACTATTAGGAGTATATTATTACTTCTCTGCAGTAGAATTGAGCCAATATTAGTCAAGATACATCCTCTAGCTTACAATTGCAAAATTTCACCAAATCTCACAACAGAGCTTCCAGGATATCACAAATGTGTTACTTCATGCAATAGTGGTATCTGTTATTTCAAGGCCCGTCTTAGGGAACGCCAATAATGTAAGGATTATGTTTATTGATTAATTAATATTCATCAAGAATTATAATTTAAAATCATAATTTGAAAAAAATGTATTTCTTAACCAAAAATCATTACTTACGAATAGAAATCAGAGATGTCCTCTGGTGTTGTGATTATGGGCTCAAAGCTCTTTAATAATTACAAATTATTGACCAAAACCACAAACTGTCACTGTTTATTCAACCACTTCACCGAAGGTGGGGGAACTTCGACCTTGTTTTCACAGATAAATCACTCTTGCACGAAATAAACACAAACGCTTCTCTTAATTATATATATGAAGATTTATTGAAGCCAAATAATCCTGACATACCATTACTCTGGTCCAAAAACCTTCACCTAACTAACAAGCACTACTCTACACAAAGGGAATAAAAATTACTACCTAACAATAACAATAAAATAAAAATATGTATGCATTTAGTGTCTATGAAGATCAAACCAGCAGTTTTATGGACAAAATGTGTAATTTGGGTTAAATGGAAAGAGATCCTCCTGGTGTTCTGATGTCTCGATTGCAGCGATTAGCTGAAAAAACGGTGGGGCCACGCCCCTTTAGCCACAACCAGCTGATCACCTCAAATCTTTGACAAAGGGTCATAAACTCTGAGGCGGGAACTCAGTGGAAAATCTCCAGCAATAAAACTGGAACAAAGAGTGGTCGGGCGAGGCCCAGACTGCAGTTGCTTTGAATGGAAAACTTTTAAAAGTCCAACTTCTAACTCCTGGCTGATTTGGGATCAGCCGGACAAATCAAACACAGCTCAGCATAAACACTTCAACCAGTATTGCATGCAACCAGTTAATACCTTAGATTAACTACTGGTGATTCTACATGACCTTCACTATGCCTCACCCTGCCCAGACCTCTAAATGCACCTATCCAGTTTAATATGAAAAGAACAAAATTATTTTGATGTTGATTTCTGTTCTCCACTAGTTGAGGATGGATCAGGTCTGACGAAAAAGGAGGGGAGGCCGGGGGGGATCACGCGTCCGTGATCAAATTAAGAAAAAAAAAACGGTAATTTCTCATCCGTCCAGGAGGGGAAAAGATGAAGAACCGTTAGTCGACTGCATACACGAGGAGGAAAAACTCATCTCCTTGGAAATAAAGCTCTGTAGGTTTTCACCTGCGCCGGGTGTCGGCGTGGTCTTCGATCGGCAAATAAATCTCCTGATCTTCTCGTATCAGACAGATTTCCAGCTTTCAAGCTCCTCCGGGAATGGCCTTGTGGAGCAAAAGTTATAAACACCTCAAATGTCCACTGGCGATCGGCATAACAATGCAGCACAGCTGCAAGGCATTGATACACGTCCATGTTAAAAACATTGTGGGTTGTGAGCCTGGCTTTATGTAATTGTTTTTGTTGTATTACAAAAAGAAAAGGAACAAATAATTGGCTTTGTTGTTATCAATAGCAAGCTAGAAGGACATTATGAGTGCTGCTCCTTCACTGCATGTCAGGTTCACACATCACAATACACAATATGTACATACAGTAATAACAACCCAATCCCCCCCCAATGAATTGGGACAAGCCCCAGTTTTTTTAAAAATTAAAATTTGATTACTTTATTGTTTTTTGCAAATATTCCCCCATTTTAAATTTTTTGATGCCTCAATTTTTCCCAACAAAGCGGGACAGGGGATGTTACATCAAATTTTTTTTAAAAACACTTGGCTTTTGGGAAAGTTTGGGGACCCCAAATTGTTGAGGCTTTTTTTTGGGGGAATTTCTTTCCCTTTTCGGCTAGATGTTTTAAAATTTTGTCCCATACAAGATTCATTGGGAGACAGTTCTGGATGCAGGCAGCAGTCTAGTACCAGAATCTTTAATTTACAAGTTTACGTTTTTAAACCTTTGGAAAATGTGTCTTGGGTTTTTAATCCTGCAAAAATATGCAGGGACTCGCTGTAAAAGACTTTGCTTTTTATGGCAGCATATTTGCCCCCAAAAACCCTGTATGTACCTTTCAGCATTAATTTCCCTTTTTGAAAAGGTAATTTTACCCTTTCATTGGCACTAACACCCCCTCCATCACAATCTGGCTTTTGAACTTTGCACAAAAAACAACCCAGATAGCCCTTTTTCCTCTTTGGACCAGAGGACACAACCTCCAGGGGTTTCCAAAAACAATTTTAAAATGTGGACTCACCCAACCCACTTTTCCACCTTGCGTCACCCCTCATGTGAAAAAGTGTCCAGAGAACTTGCTTTTTGAAAACTGAAGTTTTTTGGGAATGCCCCTTTTTATATCCAATCATGATACTCACCTTTTTCCCAAATTTAAACCTTTTTCACTTTTTCATGTTAGGGTTCACAACATTTCAACTTCATTAAAATTGGGGTTGTACAAACTACAAAAAATTATCTTAAAATGTAATTAAAGATATTAAACTTCCCTTAAAAATTACCCAAAGACTTATTTCAAGTTGTTTTCCAATGTTTTTTAGTGCTACAAGGGCTCTAAAAAAAAAACAGCCCCTGAAGCGGGGGGTGTGGGCTGTACTTCCGGGCCCAGATAGGGGGAACTAAAAAAGGCAGTAGCCGGGTTTTTTGGGTTATTTTAAAAAATTGTTCTAAGCTCTACTCAGGTGCTGACAGTGGAGTTTTTTAAAAAAGATAGAGATAGCACCAGCTCCCCTGTGACCACTATGGAAAAAAAGCGGAGGGAAAGGGATGAATGAATGAATTTTGTTATTTTTATGTTGAAAAATATCCTTTATTATCATGATTAATTAGGGAAAACTGTACATTTTATGGGGAATTACTTTAAAAATTTTTTTTTGGAAGAGTAGATGTGGAGCTACATAAATAATAAATACTTTTTTTTTTCTTTTTTTTGATCTTTTAAGGAAAATTTAGTTTCAACCAAAACCCTTTGGGACAATTTAAACCGAAATGTTTAATGTAACTTTTTAAAAAAAAGTACACTTTTGGCAAAATTTTTTAATTACTTTACATTCTTTGACTGTCACAGCACCGTTGCTATGGTTTTTTGGGAAAAGTGAGGGGTGACTTCGGCTATTTATACAAATTTTCCCATATATGTATTTAGGTGTGGGAACCACCCATGCACCCTAAGTGGAATCCCCGAAAATGGAGGGTTTTAAAGGTACGTGTGGGGGTTCATTTTCTAGCACAGTTTCGTACATCTGAATTTTTTTGTGTGTGGGCAAGTTTCGAATTTCTCCCTAATCCCAAAACCTTTAGTATGGAAGCTGCGTACTTTTTCGTACATGAGGCCCCCGACCCTTTTGGGGCCCAATGATGTCCTCGGTTGAAAGAAAATTTTCGGGGCGACTGCCTGAATCTCCATTAAAACAGTCCCTCCCGGGACGATACCCGCTTCACTGCAGATTACATAAAACTTTGCCATCAGTTTTTTTTTTTTTTTTTAAATAAATTAATAAATAAAGGAGCCCTTTTTTAAAACATTTTTTTCCTAAATTTGAAAAGGGAAAATATTTTTGAAATCCCACCCAAGTTTTCAAAAAATTTTGAACCCCTAATCCCTAACTCAAACTAACTTTGCCAAAACCTCTGCTTTTGCGGGAAAAAGGGAAACTTTTGGACCCCAAAACAGTTTTAAACTGAGCCCCAAAAAGCGCCCAATGTTGCCCAAATCATGCCCCAACCCACAGAAAACACTAGAACACTACAGGGGCAATCTGGAAACACTATAAAGAAAAAAAAAAAACAAAGTTCTCCGAACTCTGTCAAAATAATGTTTTTTTATTTTTTAAATAGCGGGCCCAAAAATGCATCATGTCACAACCAAAAAAAAGCCCTACCCCATGTTGGGTTCTAGAAACCTAAAGTATAAGTAAAAATACTGTAAAAAAACCTAAAATGAGAAAAAAAAGGGAAGTTCATATGAGAAAAACAGTATTTTGCAATATGAAATTTTGGCCACAACATGTGCCTTTTTAGCTGGGCCAGGCCACAAAACCCTCATCCACATCACAGGCCACTTTCCCCCTGGCCAAACAACGAGGTAAAAACCCCCTAGCATGCCAGACCCCACCCTTGGCATGCCTCCACACCTTCCTCACCTGGCTTTTTTTTGGTTTTCCCAATCATTTACCCAAATCTGGAAACAATTGAGTCATTGTTTTTTACCCTGCTGACCCCAAATCCCTTAATTGTGTTTAAAAGTGTGCAGCGTGTTTTTTACCATTTTGCACAGAAAAAAAAAAAAAAATGATCACAATGAAAATATGTTTGCAACAATGTTAGGGGGTGCGAAACGGGCTTTGGGGTTTTTATCACAAGGGGGTTTTATTTTATACCTTGGTTTTGGCTACTGAAAATTTGGCCCTTTTACAGTGGTATGGGGTTTAAAAAACAGTTTAAAAAATACTGAATAAAACTTCTTCTCCTCTGGGACTTGGCTGAAACTGGCCAATCGAAAGGTTTGAGTTGGTCTCCTTTAAAAAAAAAGGGCGAGCGTTTACCTGCAGGACTTTGGGGAAACCAGCAGAGGGGGGGCTCATTTTGATCTGGCATGCTGTGGGTAGTTTTTATGTATTTAGGGTACAAAAGGCTCTAGAAAAAACAGTCCCCCGAAGCTGGGGGTGTGGGCGTACTTTCTGCCCAAGGGGGAGCTGAAAAAGGCAGTAAACCCGGGGGTTTAGAGTACTTTTTAAAAGTTTAAGCTCTACTCAGGTAGCATGACAGTGGGGGTGGTTTTAGAGGGTTTGGGGGAGAGATCCCATGAATTTTTTTTAGTATGAAAACACATGGTCCGTAACATTTTTTTGCAGAATGTGTATGTAATTTTCATGTTTGGGGATGTTTAAAGGCAAAAACAGAATTCGTCGCAGATTTTTTTTGGAAAAATTACGTGATAAGAATTTTGTTATCCTTTTTTAATCATAAACTCATTGATGTAGTTTGCAAATCCCAAAAAATTGCTGAATATTTTCTAAAGGTTCTGTAACCCAAAGGGCACACTAATTTTGCTACCTATAATGTATTTTTTTTTAAATTTTTCCCCAGGCCCAAAAATTTCTTTGATATTTTATTCTAGTTTTCCCAAATTTCAGGGGTTTTTGTAAACTGCAGTCGTGCTACAAAATTTCCACCAGTTTACCCTTTGTGGCAATAAAAAAACTGCTTTCTGTAAAGCATGCTTCGGGCCAAAAACGGTTTTTCAGGGGGGGGTGGGGGCTGCTGACATCGGGGGGAAAACATTATCGGGGGTGAAAGGAAATAAATTTAGGATTCCTCAATCCTGCCTTTACCCCCTTTCCGGTGGAAGTAAAAAACCCCGGGACCCGGAAATTTTGGGAAAAGACTTAAATTTAAATTTTAATCTAGAAGTAAAAAACCTTTGGGGGAGCCAATTTTTGTTCATATATTTTAAAACCATTTAAAAGGGGTTCAAGGTGTGTGTGGTTTGTATAAGTTGTATTTCCCCCTTTATTAAAATGAATAATAAAGAAAGAAATTTTATTCGTTAAAAAGAAAAAAAAATTGATTTATCTTTTAAAATTTATTTAAAAACTTTTTGTAAAATAAAATTTTTATTTTGGGAAAAATTCATCTTAAAGCAGTAAAAAAAGGTTGGGTCTTTACGAGAATCCCGTGTTATGCGGTCTGGGGGTTGTTGATAGAGTGGCAGGCAGCTAAGGCTTACAACATTATCGAGCAAAATGGTTTTTTACCATAGCATTTTAATAATTTGACTACTCCTTTGAGAATACAAGCTTGGGAATAAATGTTTGTTTTTTTTCATAGGAGTCCCGTGGAAGTTTTTTTTTGAACAAATAAAAGACGAGTAAAAACCAAAATCAACAGGGTTTCCCCAAATCCCGTTTAAAACCCCTTTAAAAAAAAGCTTTGTACAACTTAAAATAAAAACAGGAAAAAAATTTGGCCCAAAGGGGGACCCCCATCCCCTTTCTAAATTTGGCTAAGGAACTGAAACAGTTGAGACAAATATGTTACCAAGATTTTTCTATCTTTTCCAAACACACATAAATTCTATTCACCCAGAAGTCTTTCTCAGAATGGGAGAAAAAATTATCTTGAGATTTTTAATGGCCCAAAAACCCGTATGGCAAAACTTCATATTTCAAAATAAAAAAAACTGTATTCAACTCTGCCAACAGAGTTTTAAACTCCAAAAAATCAACCAATACTATGTGGGTTTTCCCCCTCTATAAATGTTAGGTGAGGCTTTGAAACTATGGAAAAGCTATGGACAAAAATTTATAAAAGAAAAAGGAAAAAAAACCTTTTTTTGGTTTTTTTTGGGGAGAGGGCCCAAACATTGTCGTGTCCTTTTTTTCCCCTTATCCCGGGAAACCCGGGGCACAGGGGGAGCAGCCAGCAGAGACACCAAGACCGTCCCTCTCCCCAGACACCCCCTCCCGCTCCTCCGGGGGGGGGCCCAAGGCGTTCCCAGGCCAGCCCAGAGGGCATAGTCCCTCCAGCGGTCCTGGGCCGGCCCCTGGGGCCCCTCCCCGGGGGGACGTTTCCCGGAACACCCCCAGGAAAGGGGTCCCGGGGGCATCCGGTATAGATGCCCGAGCCACCTCAACTGGCTCCTCTCGATGTGGAGGAGTAGCGGCTCTACTCCGAGCCCCTCCCCCTATCTCTAAGGGAGTGCCCGGCTACCCTACGGAGGAAGCTCATTTCAGCCGCTTGTATCCGGGATCTCGTTCTGTCGGTCATGACCCAAAGTTCATGGCCATAAGTGAGGGTAGGAACGAGGACCAACCGGTAAATCGAGAGCTTCGCTTTTCGGCTCAGCTCTCACTTCACCACAACGGACCGGCACAGCGCCCCCATTACTGCGGCAGCCGCACCGATGCGTCTGTCGATCTCCCGCTCCATTCTTCCCTCACTCGTGAACAAGACCCCGAGATACTTGAACTCCTCCACTTGAGGCAGGAACTCCCCTCCAACCTGAAGAGGACAAGCCACCCTTTTCCGGTTGAGTACCATGGCCTGTGACTTAGAGGAGCTGATCTTCATCTCAGCCGCTTCACACTCGGCTGCGAACCGCCCAGCGCATGCTGTAGGTCTTGGCTAGAGGGGGCCAGCAGGACCACGTCATCTGCAAAAAGAAGAGACGAAATCCACTGGTCCCCAAACCACACCCCCTCCGGCCCTTGGCTGCGTCTAGAAATCCTGTCCATAAAAGTTATGAACAGGACCGGTGACAAAGGGCAGTCCTGCCGAAGTCCAACATGCACCGGGAACAGGTCCGACTTAGTGCCGGCAATGCGGATCAAACTCCTGCTCCGCTCGTACAGGGACCGGATGGCCCCTAATAAAGGGCCCCCGATTCCATACTCCTGGAGCACCCCCCACAAGGCATCATGAGGAACACAGTCGAATGCCTTCTCCAGGTCCACAAAACACATGTGAACCAGTTGGGCAAACTCCCATGAGCCCTCGAGTACCCTGTAGAGGGTATAGAGCTGGTCCAGTGTTCCACGGCCGAGACGAAAACCACACTGCTCCTCCTGAAGCCAAGGTTCGACTATCGGCTGATCTCTCCTCTCCAATACCCTGGCGTAGGCCTTGCCAGGGAGGCTGAGGAGTGTGATCCCTCTGTAGTTGGAACACACCCTCCGGTCCCCCTTCTTATGAAGGGGGACCACCACCCCGGTCTGCCAGTCCAGAGGCACTGTCCCCGACCACCATGCAATGTTGAAGAGGCGTGTCAACCATGACAGCCCCACAACATCCAAAGATTTGAGGTACTCAGGGCGGATCTCATCCACCCCCGAAGCCTTGCCACCGCGGAGCTTTTTAACCACCTCGGTGACTTCAGCCTGGGTGATGAAAGAGTCCAACCCCGAGTCCCCAGCCTCTGTTTCCACCAGGGAATGCGTGATGGCAGGATTGAGGAGATCCTCGAAGTACTCCTTCCACCGCCCGATTATGTCCCCAGTCGAGGTCAGCAGCCTCCCACCCCCACTATAAACAGTGTTGGCGAAGCACTGCTTCCCCCTCCTGAGGCGCCGGACGGTTTGCCAGAATCGCTTCGTGGCCGACCGGTAGTCCTTCTCCATGGCCTCACCGAACTCCTCCCAGGCCCGAGTTTTTGCCTCTGCCACAGCCCGGGCCGCAGCACGCTTGGCCTCACGGTACCCGTCAGCCGCCTCAGGAGTCCCACAAGCCAACCACAGCCGATAGGACTCCTTCTTCAGCTTGACAGCATCCCTTACTGCCGGTGTCCACCACCGGGTTCTGGGATTGCCGCCGCGACAGGCACCGCGGCGAGCCCGACTATTTCTAGTCGATATGTCTCGACCTCCCGCACAAGCTCAGGCTCCTTCCCCCCCAGTGAGGTAACATTCCACGTCCCTAGAGCCAGCCTAAGCATCCGGGTATTGGGCCGCCGAGGTCTCCACCTTCGTCCGCCACCCAATCCTCTTTGCACCGGTCCCTCACGGTTCCCCCTGCAGGTGGTGGGCCCACTGGGGGATGGCCTCGCGTCTCTCGTTCGGGCTTGGCCCGGCTAGGTCCCGCGAGGAGCAACCCGGCCACCAGGCGCTCTCCGGTGAGTCCCGACCCCAGACCTGGCTCCAGGGTGGGACCCCGGCTCCGCCGTACCGGGCGACGTCACGTGCCTCGATTTAATGGTCCTCATGAAGGATTCTTGAACTGCTCTTTGTCTAACCCATCACCTAGAGCCTGTTTGCCATGGGAGACCCTACCAGGGGCATTTAAGCCCCAGACAACATAGCCTCTAGGATCATTGGAACACTCAAACCCCTCCACCACGTTAAGGTGGCGGTTCAAGGAGGGGACCCAGACATTGTGTAAAAAATGTCTGGGTCATTTATAATTTTTTACACAAGAATGTTATACTTTTATGTAAACAGAATTTACTTTTACCCAGACATTGTGTAAAAGTAAATTCTGTTTACATAAAAGTATAACATTCTTGTGTAAAAATTATAAAACTGATAAAACTATGTATGAAAGAACGATTTTCCACAGAAAAACAAAATTAAGGAATTTCTATTATCTGAATATCAAAAAGCAAAAATCTCAGGTGCCCTCCCCAAGTTGTCTCCCAGTCTGTGCTGTGAAACCACTGCAGATGATCCAGAGCACGCTGGCACGTCTGGTCTTCAATCAGCCTTAGGGAGATGCTCTCTAACGACCGTCTCCAACCAAATCATCATCAAAATGTGAGCCTTGGAACGCTTTTTTTCTTAAATGGGAAAGACGGAGCACCCGGAGGGAACCACATATAGAGACATCACGGGAACTTCATGAATTTGACCCCAGGAGTGCTAATAACTGTGCAGGAGCTTTTTCGAACTAGTGGTGTGTGAATTGATTCACCTGTTATTTTGCTGTACATAAAAATAGTTTGGACCAGGGTCTATTTTCTCTGTTTTATCATGACCCTGATAAAGGCCACAGGCACAAACGTATGTTAATAAAGTGGATTTTCACAGTACTTCAAGTGTTGCTCTGGACCTCACACTTTAAATCTATGTGAGCTCTTAATCCAGATATTTATATCCCATTACTAAAAAAAAAGGGTTGAACCTTTGGGAAACAGTCTTTTAATAAATGTAGATCTCATTGCTCTAAAACCACTGTCCTTCTGAGCCATCTCTTCAGGTCCTTGTCCCTGGATTGGTTCTGCTTTCTCCACTGAATGAGGAGATTGTGAAATTGGGTATGTTGCGTCCTTGAGTTCAAGATGTCTCTCAGTAACTGCTGAGAAACTTAATGGCCCTGACATTTCGTCACATGTCTCATAAGAATTTGTCAAACTGTCCTCAGATGCTGTGGGTTGTTGATGTCTCACACCTGAAGGGCCTGGGTAGACTCCCTCTTTGTATCTTGTATCGTCAGAATCTGTTGAACTATCATCAGATGCTGCATTTCTATGTACGAGTGCTTCTACTGTGTGTTGATGACGTCTGACTCCTGAAAGGCTTCCATAGACTCCCTCTGCGTCACTTGTATCGTCAGAATCTGTTGAACTATCATCAGATGCTGCATTTCTATGTACAAGTGCTTCTAGTGTGTGTTGATGACGTCTGACTCCTGAAAGGCTTCCATAGACTCCCTCTGCGTTGCTTGTATCGTCAGAATCTGTTGAACTATCATCAGATGCTGCATTTCTATGTACGAGTGCTTGTACTGTTTGTTGATGACGTCGGACACCTGAAAGGTCTGGATAGTCTCCCTCTTTGTCGCTTGTATCACCAGAATTTGTTGAACTCTTATCAGATGCTGCATTTCTATGTACGAGTGCTTCTAGTGTGTGTTGATGACGTCGGACACCTGAAAGGTCTGGATAGTCTCCCTCTTTGTCTCTTGAATCACCAGAATTTGTTGAACTCTTATCAGATGCTGCATTTCTATGTACGAGAACCTTTGCTGTGTGTTGATGATGTGTGACAGCTGAAAGGTGTGGATAGTCTCCCTCTTTGTCTCTTGTATCACCAGAATTGTTGAACTCTTATCAGATGCTGCATTTCTATGTACGAGCACCTTTGCTGTGTGTTGATGATGTGTGATACCTGAAAGATCTGGATAGACTCCCTCTTTATCTCTTGTACTATCTTTAGATGCTGCACCTGAAAGGCCTGGAGGGTCTGCCTCTTTTTCATTTGTCTCATCTTCTGAATCTGGAAAATCTAATATCAAATCACCATCTCTGTAAGGAGTCAAAAATAACCTCTCAAGTGATGTTGTATCGAAATCATCGCATCGAAAGTACCCCAAATATTTGTCAATGTCGGGTCTGAAGACATCAAATTCCTCTTTGATAGTAACCATTTTTCGCACGAAGGAACACAGGCGCCTCATCACCTTGGTTTTGCCCCATTGGTTCCCAGACTGCATAGTGTACAGTGTGAGGACCCCAGGTTCCAGTTTTCCTTCTAACTCCTCAATCTCTCGCAGGTACTTTTCATTAATCTCTGTGAACTCTTCGAGCATAACTTCAGCTTTTCTGACGTTTTCAAGCAGGTTATTTTGAAAATCAATTTTCTTATGCAGTGTCCCAATCTGTTTTTTGAAAAGACGTTTTTGTTCCTTAGCTAGCTTTATCTGCCGTTTTAGTTCCTTAAGCTGGGTTTTCAACACAGTTTCATTCCTCAGTCCTACGTTCAAACCTACCACCTTTCGTCTAAGTTCATTGGTCTTCCTGATTATATTTTCGAGTTCTTCTTTGTCGGCAGTGATCTGCTCCATGCATTCCTGCTCCAGTTGCAGCTTTTGACAGAGTCTTTCGTATTCTTCAGTTAACTGTATTTCCATTTTCTCCACTTTTTTCCAGTCTCGGTAGCTGTCTCTGAGAGCAAAGTCTTTCTGAAGTATTTCATTCTTTTTTGCCAGTTGCTGGATAGCCTTGTTATTACTTTCACGTATTTCATTTGCTTTAAGAAAAGCAGTTCCACTGTCTTTCGACCAAATTTTAAACATATTGAGATTTTTCATATTGTTAAAAAGAGATTAAAAGCAAAATGAACACAGCCAACTTGGGAGATTGCAGTAGAATAAAGATACTTCTCTGAACTTCCAGAATTCTAAAGACACACAGAAGCTCATACGCTGATGTCACATGAGCTTAGAGACCTTTGTGACATCATCAGTGACTTTGATGACACACACATCAAAGTCACGCCCGGCACATTCCTGTTCTAATAGTCTTTGTTTTGATTTAAAATGAGACACCAACCAGCTGTATTGCTTAAAGCTTTATTTTCTATAATAAAATCAAATGTCCATTGCTGATCTGGTTCTTGTCACCATAAAATCCATCTGTGCTCGTGTTCACAAAATCCTAAGATTAAAAGTAGCTCCTAGTGACGTCATTCTAAGAAAGATTTTAGAATTTCTTGAAGATTTTCTCTTTGTTTTCTGGTGCTGAAATCAGAGGGAACAACGATTGATCTGATCGGGAATGCCTGTTTGTTCCCACTGTGATCCCAGGACCAAATCTACCTTTCAACACCCCTCTCTTCTCCTCCACCAGCAAGTTCTGTTTCTTGCAACAACCAATCACAGCTCTTAAAAGACAGCGTCACACCTAAACGGGGTCAACCATACCTAGCAACAGGGTCAACCACACCTCACTAAGATAGGAATTTCTGTTGTCCCCTAGTTCAAAGTCTCTCTCAGTAGAGAACTGAATCACTCTTAAGCTGGAACTCTTTGGCAGGATTTTTAGACTAAGACAGGACTCTGAGAGGACTCTGAGGATCTTTAAGAATATGGGTCCTGAACTCTACAAAGAGACAAATGGACGGTTAACGGATGTTTAGTTGACACTGTTACTGGGAGGGGAGGAAAAGATAAGCAGACCTTCCCTCTTCCTGGTTCAGAATCACAAACAGGGAAAATTATCCCAAAATAAAATGTTTAGGTGATGTTTCTCTGATGAATTTGGAGGAAGTGATTTAATCCATCATTTGTTCCTGAACTGACTTCCTCCTCCAACCACAACCTGGAAGACCAAACCCTTAGGACTTACAAAGATCTGTCTCTTCTCCATTTCGCCTCGTTTGGGTTGAATGACCTGAGCTCGGATTCAGGACAAAAAACTGAAGCCCGTCAGTTCCTCTGAAGAAGTAACGGTCATGGTTTAACATGAGTGGCAGTTCATCATGGAGCAGCACTTGATCATCCTCTTCAGAACCTGCAGAAGACACAGGGACATTAACGTTCCAGATGCCCCTCTGCAGGTCAGCCAGCCTCATTTCTGATTAGACTCTGCTTCAAAGGATATGGGTTTTGTTTTCACAGATGCATGCACTACATCCCCTACTGTTGGACAGATGAACACTAAGAAATGCATTTTTTTTATTTTTGTGATGACTTTACAGCTGTTATTAAAGGGTGTCAGGCCTCCGACAGGGTGTCCCAAATTCCGGCGTCAGAATTATCCAAGTCTCCAAGTCAACCTTACGGCTGGGTTGGGGTTAGTACACCAAACAGTAAAAACACATTTAGGAAGAAGGTAAACTTTTCTTCTGGTAGAGATGTGATAAAACCACTAAAAGGAAATTCAGCCTTATTGCAGCAGCATAATCTCACAGTTTAAGTCAGGAAAACCTGAGAACATTTATTCAGGAGGGAAAAGAATTCCTGGTAAATAATTCTACATAAAATAACACCAAGTGGATTATACAGAGCTCTCTGGCCATTCCTCTCCAGATGGTTCAAAGCTCTTAGGACTGAGAAGGGGTTTGTGTGTATATTGAACCATTCCTGTGATGATGTGGCCAGATGTTCCAGGATCATTTACCTGCTCAAAAACCCGATGACCCACTTTCAGTTTTCTGGCAGATGCTACCGGGTTTTTATTTCAAATGTTCAAATGTTTCAGTGTTCATGATGCTGTGCACATTTGGGAACCTTGTTAGGGTGCATGTAAGCCCAGGGAACCTAACAAGGTTCCCAGAGCCTACAGCACTGGGCATGTGCTGTAGGCATCCATTATGGTGCGTTCACACCGAACGCGGATTCTGCGATAGGAGCGGCCGATTTACATGTTATCCCTATGTAGAGGCGCGTTCAGGAGCGGAGCGGCGCGAGGCGGTGTGAGGCGGTGCGAAGGAGACAAAGGACGCGGTGTGAAAGGCGCGCAGAGCGAAGCGAGAGCAATGGACGAGTTGAAAAATCTGAACTTTTTTCTAAATTTGCGTCGCGTCAACCAATCAGGGACTGGATGTGGCTGTGACGTAGGGTGAAGGACCGCAGCAGAGAAGAAGTGGTTGTCAGTGAAGATGGAGGACCAGATCATAGTGACGGTGTGCGGCAAGCCAGAGTTGAATGACTCAACTGACTAGATGAGATTTATTTACTCACAGAAGACAGATGGACAGGCGTCCAGCAGCGGGGATACAGCACCGGTAGTTGGTGTCCGGGAGGCCGATTGGTCTCCCAACACAGGACTGCAGATCTTCAAACTGGGTCCTGGATAGACGGAAGTACCGCTGAAATCGACAGTCATCCAGACACAGCCCCTGGAGTAGGTGGTGGTACTCTCTCCGAACTGTTGCCGTCCCTGAAGAATCTGGTGAACCCAGGGACGTTTGACGTCAGCGGCATTTTTCGCTCTCCACAGGTAAAACACCGTGATTATCCGTGAAATCCATGTCCGCCATGTTCAGTTGAAACCAGCAAGCAGCAGATAGAAGCTCCTCCTATTTGATGACACGGTGAAGCGTTGCCATTTGTTGACATTTGGCCATGCGGATTGCATGCGAAATGTCAAGCGAGCAACAGCACACAAATGACGGGAAAAATTTGCAGAATCTGCATTCAATGTGAACGCACCATTAGGCAGGGTGGAGAACCAGCATCACAGGTTCTCCACCCTGCCTAACAATGGGCATGAGTTGCTTTTGCACATAATCATGGTTTGTTTTACAGCAGACCCAACTCAAGTGTTTGTTGCTGAGAAACTCAATCGGAGTCTGATCTGTTTAAGTCCCAGTAGAGTTTAACAAACTCAACATTTACAATTGTGATGGTAGGACAGAAAAATATTTTTTTCTTCCCATCCTGATCCCTTTGTGCGGTGGAACATAAATTTGTGTCCTTACCAAGCATCGTTTGCCTTGGTTCCAGTTGTTTAAACTGTTCAACTGTCGCTTTGACAGTAGACATGGGCCACTTTAAGCAGTGTTCTTGTGGCCATTTTCTGACTGATGAAGACCAACACACATCTGCCTAACTTGAAGGAGATGTCTTTTCCATTTTGAGGAGTGTCTAGGAGAAATGTGTCCTGTCATATTTATACCACAGGGAACCAGAAAGTCATGGATTACTATGGGAAGAAACTTGTGCCATCAGAAACTGAATTTGAATTGCTCAGACTGAATCTGTATTAGCAAAATTTGAAATTAAATTTATTGCTTTGAAGATAAATTTCAATAAACTGAAACAGAATTTTATACTTTGAAACTGAATTCATTTGCTTTGAAACTGTATTTCGTTGTCTAGAAAATTCAGTTTGACTACTTTTACATTCAGTTCTATAATTCAAATTCAGTTTCAAAATTAAATTTTTTAGATTCACCGATTTACGGTTCACATCAGGTGAAACCTCCTTTACGGCACTTTGAGCCAGAGTGGTACAGAGTACTTGAGCTTGGCGGGGGTCATCCATCATGTCAGATGACCAGCGGCCAAACTCTCAGGTTTGTATTAAATTTATTTCATGTGTAAAAAGCGTCATGTAAACAAATAATGGACTAACTGTAACAGTTATGACTGCAGTCAAGTGAGCTAACGCCAGCTCTCTCTTAAAGATTAGCTTCCCGAATACAAGGTGCATTACGGTAATACTGAAACCGACACCAATCCAGGCCACGGTTAAGTAATTAAGAGGAAAACAGAAAAGTAACCTTCAGAACATTTATATTCATGATATATTTACAACTTTCACATACATGTTTTATGTAAAAAAAAAATTATTACATATAATACGGGTCAAAGTACCTACTAATGCTTATCCGTTATATACTTTTGTGTCACTTTCAGCAATTTATTTAGAGGTGATGACACCCTCTCTTCAGATTATATTCAAACCAATTATGGTACCTGTAGCTGTTAGCACAAAATGCTAAATTAGCATAATGTGCCGCCGGTTTGGGTTTGACAAACAAATATGAATTTATCACCAAGGCACACTGTGTCAGAGTTTTCTTTGACGGTGTCTTTTTTTTTTTGTGGTTTTAAAGTTAGCAGTGGAATCTTACGGTTTGAATATGATGCTGGTGCTGCTCAATTTCACTCAGGAAATATGAAAACTTGTTATGTTATGTCTTATTCCTCTACAATTTACCTTGATCAGTTCTGTAAGGTTCCTATTTGTCTAACATTTCAGGATAGCCCAATACTTAAAAGACAAAAAATATCAGTCTTCTATCATCTTATGCGGGGGGCAAAGGGGGCAAAATAAATAGAAAAACAAACCAAAAACTAATCATGATAGGGCCTTTAGTGACTTTTGCACGAACAGTAATCTTATTACTAATTAACATTCAATTGCATTTCTTTTGCAGAATATGTTCATTCAGGAGTGCTTATCTAGATTCAGACAAAGACTGGAGTATGTCCTCAACAACGACCCTCTTGACCTGGATTGTCTGGCCTACATAGTGAGCCAAGAAAAGACCTTCATGAATGCACTGGAGAATGTTGACTGGCCTATTGATGTCTTTGAAGCTATGGAAGAATTGAGCAACTTGTTAGACCAGCGAAACAAACCTCCCACATTTAATTCTGTGGTGAAGATGATTGGTCCTCGTAGACGTTTTAGGCTTCATGTTACAGAGGAACACCTCCAAAATCTTCTTGGGCTTGGTCTACCTGCCACATGTGTAACAGACCTTCTTGGTGTTTCAAGACGTACCATATTGTAGAATATAAACTATCTATGAGTGTAACTGGAATGTGCAGATGGAGGAGAGGGGAGTCAAGCTTAGGGAGTGAAGCATAGAAAGTGCAAAGTCATAAAAAGGACAAGGGATTACCGGAGGGGGTGAAGAAGGTAAGATAAGATGAGTTTGTTAGAAGAACATAAACAGAAGCCTCCTATTTGGCCTAAAGGGAACTGTTATGTTATACATGAGTGCATTGATATATGCATATGTTGAATCACCCTTGAGACTAATAAAACTAGCTGGAAGCAGGAGAAAGAGGAGAGGTTGGGCTTGCAGGTGTGTTGGCTGGGGTCCATCTCTCCCTCTGTAGAGGCGAAAAATAAGCTGTTGTACTTCGGAGTTATTTTCAACTCGTTGAAACTGCTACCCAAATCAACGGGACCCGGGAAAGCAGAACCGGCCCTTCGACAAACTGGGGGCTCGTCCGAGGATTTGGAAGGAAGGGAAAAAATTGGGATCATGACGAGGACCAACAGACATCAGACACAGGCTAGCCAAAAACTACAGAAAAGGTAGCAGAACCTGTTTAATCAAAACTCTGCTTTTGGATTTTCGATAGGCTAAATTAATATCGTGTCCGAGGTCTTAGTAAAGTCTGAAGTCTGGCCAAAACTTAAGAAAAAGAGTGTCACAAAATGTTGACTAGGATTTAAACTGGTGAATAGGATGGTTGTTTTAAGGAGATTACAAGACTTAGTGGTGGTATTGTGTCGAAATATAGTAGTTTCTCGAAGTGGCGTTTAAGAGTAGTTCCTCGACGGAGGACTACGTTGTTAAGCTGGTTAGAGGCGCGAGGAAAAGTGAGAAAACATACAAATTCTACAAGAAAAAAGTTAATACAATGAGACCAGGGCATAAACACTTAGGTGTGAATTGCCGTGTTTTACGTGAGTTCTGCCTCAGTAAAAGCATAGACAAGACGAGAGCAATGTAAGCCAGACGAGCAGAGAGGGTATCGGAAATAAAAACGCATCTAAGCACATATAGTCTAGAGATATAAGTCCTGTGAAGGGTTTGGGGGGAAATAAACTGTGAAGTGGAGAAATATCACAGACAGGTTTGTGATTAAAATGAATGAACTGTGAGGCTGAATAACAGGAATTCAGCAAGGACCAGGCTTTTTGGGTAAAATAACTAATGAGCTGTGCGCAGAGGAAATAATCTGTGATACAGACATTATTAGGCGGAGTGCGTGAAAAATTCTGGTGACTGGAGAGCAGTTGTGGCAGAAGCAGCTTTCATGCAGGTGACCGAATGCAGCTTTCTGTCCAGTCAACCGAAACAGTGATAACAAAAGGACAGACTGCTGATTGCTGCTTTTAATGGGTGTAAACGGAAATATTTTTTCATGTGAAAACCAGATCAACAGACGTATGCATAAACACCAGAAGGGAACCACATAAACCGGTGGAGATAACACTGTAAGATAAAAGAATGACGCTGTGAAGTGGGAGATAAATAAACAAAAACAGACCATTCAGAGTTAAAAAAAAAAACAGTTGAATGAGCTGGACACAAAACACCACCAGGCAAAAATCAGACAAGATTTATTAAGTTTAATGTGCATGAAACTGGAGCCGACACACACACCTCGGCAACACAGACTAACTAGGAAAAAACGAGTGAAGGAAAGGCGTTTGTGTGTGTGTGGGAAGGAAATCCAAATGTAGCTAGCGCTCCCATTGGGGTTAAAAAACAAAAAAACGTTGGAAAAGCCTGGGGGATGGATAAGTGTTCAGTCTGGTGATAATAAGGACTGTCCAATGAAAACCAGGCTTCCTGGGGGGTAGATGTGTTCTGGTGTCTTGAGGGTCCGATTAGAGAACCTCAATTGGGCCGGAACTCGGACATAGTGTGCAACATCCCGGTTGGCCAGAAACTGAATGAGTGAGTGAGTGAGTAACGCATTTAAAACACTATATCTTTTAGAAACAAAAGGAATAGTACGTTGTATCATAAGAATGGAAGGTGAATTTAATCAAGAGAAATGAAATATTAGTCCAGCGAAACAGAGGATTCATGGGAAGACCATAGAGCATCCAGATCCTAATGAATGAAAGCTGATATTAAGAAATCACACGAATAAAGAGAGGAGCAGAAGTTGGTTAAACGGATGGATTCTAAAAATAAATGAGAATTGTCAAAGATGGAAAAAAGCAAAGGACAGATAGAGAGACTGTTGGCAAGTTGGTTTTGGTTGGAAGGTGAAGGGCTCAAAACAGGACAAAGACTGTCTGACAAAACAGTGTGAGACTGCAAGAGTGGTTCGGTCAGAGGAAAAATGGAAGGAGTTCGAGACAAAGCAGAAAAAGACGAAAAAATTTTTGGTCAACAGATGGGTTGGCTGTGGCAAAAGTAGGACCATGCTCAGCCTCCTCCTGGCGCATCAGTGGAACGCAAACACAAACCTAGAGAATATTAGAAGATCAGTGCAAATCCATGTGGCAAAACAGACAGAACTAATCCAGACGAGGCTGGTCCCTCAAAGGGACTGGAGTTTTTTTTTTTTTCCCCGGGATTGTGTCTTAAGAGGGTTACCAGTGCAGGTTAAAACTAATATGGAGGATAAATCCCCGACCCTCCCGGATCAGAGACTGGAGTATGGGATCACGCCATCTGATGCATAATTTATCTAAACTAAGAGAGGTAAAACAAAATGAGGAGAGGAATAAAAACACGTTCAAACTCAGCTCCTGAAAATGCAATTAGCAGAAGCTAAACAGAATGTCGGGGAAAAGAAAAGGAGGGTAAACCATCTAAAATTATGTTATGAAGGTGAGTGTCTTCAGCACCCCAGGCTCCTCCCATTCTGGAAATCGCAGAAACAGCAGGACAGTGGAATCAGGCCCCGGTCCCATATCAGGGACATGCTGGTCGTTTTTGGGGATGGGCAGGGCCAAGAGCAAGGGGATGCCAGAGAGGACCACAGAGGAGACGAGGTAATGCTGATGTGTGTTATTACTGCAATGAAGCCTGGACCATTGGCCGAAGATTGCCCCCAATAAAATGGTCCACCCGGAGGGTATGGGATGTTATGGTCCAGCCATGGCTCCTCCGGTTGTCCATACAGAAGGCAGAGGTGGCCCAGCAACGTGGTTGCACACGGACCCAACTTTTCCAAAAAAATTTAACGGCTGGGAAGAGTAGTCTCTGGCCTTGAGAACTACTGAAGGTACCCCACCACCCCAGAAGACGGGGACTGCGGAACCCCGGTGTCTGTGACTTGTCTGGAATAGCCTGCCTGTTTCGGGTGGACACGGGGCCACATGTTCAACCATCAAACCAGGCTCCTCACTAACAAACTCTCCACAGGACTACAATGTTCATGGGGTTCTCGGGGGCAAAGCACGTACTGCCATTATACAAGCCTTTAAAGACTGAAAATGGTGGACAGATACTGAATCACAGTTATCTAGTCTCCACTGACACACAGTAAATTTTACAGGGTAGAGACACTGTTAATAAAAAATTGGGAGCAACAATTCTATGCGGGACTGATGGTACTGAGTTCAATGCCCAATGGCATCCAGTTTTTTGTGGCAATAAACACTTCTTTGTCACATGGACAATGCATCCTCCCTAGTCCACTGCAGGACTCACTGGCTGACATATACTGGGTTTGCTGCAAACCCCTGAAAACCACCGCCGAACAGAGGCATTCTCTCGGCTTTTCCATCAGTAGAAATCATGGGTCTACACTCTTGGCGCCTATGTACCTCCTCCTGAACCCCCCGCATGTCACCTTGTTTTATGTAGAAATAAATTGTGAATGTTACCAGGAAAGCTTTGCGACGAGTAGGAGGGTACGCACTGCGGACATTGTCACCAACAGACATTTATGTACGCACCATAAGGAGTGGTGGCCGAGGTTCACTTGACTGAAGAGCAGAAAGTGTGGTTTGGATGTGGGGGGGGGGGGGGGGGGGGGGGTCATTATGGTGTGCTCATGCCTCCTCTTTGGCTCTGCACCCAGGTCATGAGGCACGTGAACTGGAGGTGTGTAAAAACGCTCCCTGAAATACAGGATTGGACAGCCTTTAGGCACCCCTGACCTTTTTTATTCGCCCTCAGGGAACAATTAATCGCATATTCAACCACTCCACGGATGGTGGCACACTGGAGCATGTTCAGTTAGCAGACACCATGGTAGGGAAACAAACAGACAATCCGCTGGCAGCTGCTATTGTGGAAAAATGCCTTCCACCCTCTGGCAGAGGGGCCACAGATGTAGGTCTGAAATTCAATGTCCCCATTACCTTCAGTTGACCACCGACAACCAATATGAAAAGCCCCAATACCCCACAAACCAGCAGCAGAACTAGCATTAAAGATACAGTGGAAAGGCCTCTGGAACTCAGTGTGTTTTAGAGCCGCACATTCTTCTTTCATGGAACCACAACCCATTTCTGCCAATGGAGAAAAAAGGGACGGGTGTAAATGGCGCATGGCCATAAAAGCAGCTTTGCACTCGTTACCGTTCCCTGTGACCAACCCTATGTGCTTGACAATCTTAAACCAGACCATTGCGGGGTTACCTGCATGATTATGGCCAACGCATTTTTTTCTGCCTTCCTTTAGCTGAGGAATGCAGGGACATTTTTGCATTTACCTATTAAATGCTCATAGGTATAGATAACACTCGTTTGCCGAGGACTTCGCGCTTTCTCCAGGAAATCTTAATCAGGTTCTAAAAAGACTCTCTCCAAGATTGGCTATTTACCACCAAACCCAACACTCTTGATTCAGTACGTGGCTGTAACAGTTACTCCGCGCCAGCACCCACTGTGCACTGAATGCCTAGAGGCACAGCAATTGTCGTGTCACATTTGGCTAAAAAAGGGCTACAAGGTTAGCAAAGTCAACCTCCAAATCTGCAGGACGGCCAGGTTGACTTTGTGGGCAGAGTTGTTTCCCAACCTGGCACGGGATGTCCCCAGCTCACCAACTGCATTATTTGTCCCACCCAAAAACCGCTCCTGTTAAGGACATGTTGTCTTTTCATAGGACTCACAGGCTATAGCAGATCTTTTGCCCGGTACACCGACTCACTGCACACACTTAGAGATCTTGTCAAAAAAACAGGGCATGAGAAACCTCACTGCCCCGCTTGAATGGCAAGAGAAGCTAAGAAAGCGTTCATTAAACTTAAAAAACCTAGCCTCTCGCAAGCTGCGCATTGGCACACCCAGATTACCACTCTGCCATTTCAGCTGGATCTTTCAGTAACAGAACACAAGCAATGGTGTACTGTTCAGAAAAAAAGGGGGAATAAGAACAGTTGCTTTAGGTACATCAAAGTGTAATGCTGCGACAACAGGAACAAAAGACATAATGATTGCCACCCGACATTGCAGCCAGGGAGGCTAAAATATCCAAAAACAGGGGCACATGAGTGAGGGCACCCCTCTAATATATTGACATCACATGGTGTGGTCGGCCTTTTGTGAACTCTCAGGCTTTTCACCACTCTCACCCACTGAGGTGACAACAGAGCTGAGTAGGTGCTGGAGTGCCCCAAACATCACATACAAGACATAAGGAATTAAAACATCGGCAGATAGATAACGACTGGTACACCACATACTCTGCGCAGAAAAAAGTGGAGTTTAATGAAAAAATCAGACCAGATCTACAAAGTACATCCCTAACCGACGCCCGAAACCTGTTCCACAGACGGGTGCGCTTCAGAAATGACACAGAAGGACTTAAGGCAGCATACGCCAGTGGTGGAAGGACACAGGGATCAGATTTTATCACAGTACAGGCAGAGGAACTGACAGATGCACAATCAGCAAAGAGAGCAGAAGCATTTGGCAGTAATGGCTGCTCTGGAATTAGGAGCAGGACAGAAAGATTAACCATTTACACAGATTCTGCATACGTGCAGGAGCAGTACATGTAGAAGTAAACAGTGGCTGAGGCACGGGATTTAGAACTGCAGGACAGAAACCCATAAACATGAAACAAGGAAATGAGAAAGTTGGCTGAAGCTGTGTTGTCCCCAAAGAAGTAGCCGTCATTAAATGCAGAGGGCCATGACCAGCAGTAACACTAAGTAGCACAAGGTAATTCAGGCAGCTGACAGGCTGCTAAACAGTGTGCAGGATATCAGCTCAGGCACATAATGCTGTGTTCAGAAGCAGGGTGGACACCAGAACCCAACCCTGGAAGAAAGTTAATGAAAATTAAAAAGAGGACCTCCCTGAGGAA
The DNA here is from genome assembly GCA_036173005.1 of Crenichthys baileyi. NCBI lineage: Eukaryota > Metazoa > Chordata > Actinopteri > Cyprinodontiformes > Goodeidae > Crenichthys > Crenichthys baileyi. The sequence continues at coordinate 376,314 of JAHHUM010002052.1, read as the reverse complement.
AAAATCAGTTTGGAAGGCCCGAGGGGGCGCAGCGGATCAGCAAATGGTCTCTGGAGAAGCCAGATGACGTTCCCATTTTGCCACCAGGTCTTACCAAAAGTAGCCCTAGAAGAAGCACACGGAAGTAGGACATGTGGGAACAATGTAAATGTTGAAAAATTCCTGAATACTGGTGGCACCCTTTTTTGAAACCAATGGCAAGTGCCATGGATTAATTCATGTGAGATGTGCAGGCAGTTTCAATGTTAGGACCAGCCTTGAATCCAGCACCTGGAAAAGTTCCCAGTAGACCCAATAGCAGGAAAAGGAGGTATCATTGATTATACCAGGGACATGACTGAGAGAGTAAATGGATTCAGATATATTTGTGTGTGTGGATGCATTTACTGGATGGCGGAGGCATGGCCTACAAAAAAAGAAGACAGCAAATCTGTGGTGAAGTGTTTGATAAATCATTTAATCCCTAGACAGGTTTTCCAGCTAAAATAAGGTCTGACAATGGAAAACACATTTCAAAAATTGCGGGAACTCAAGGAAGTGGAAAAATTTCTGGGACTGAAACACTCATTTGGCCACTGTGTACCATCCACAGTCAAAGGGGAAAGGATGAAAGAATGAATCAAACCTTAAAACCATTTTGGCTAAAAATCTGTGCACAGGACCAAAATTAATTGGGTTACTGCTTTAACATTAGCTCTGATGTCTGTACGAAGTTTCTGTAAAATCAGAAACCATGGTTTGGACCCATTATGAGCTGGCAAACAGGGAGGCCATTTCCAGGCCCACAAAAAGGTAACCGTTTCTCACTGAGTTGTGAACAGTCTATGTCTTCATCGTGATTATTACAGATCTCTCCACAGTCTTGTTACAGCTTTCTCCAAACAGATCCCAGCCAGAACCAGAGACCAGGGTCGGAACCACCCACATCGGAAGCCGAGTGGGTCCTCCTGAAAGTCATCACAAGAAAGTGGTCAGAGCCAAGTGGACCGGTCCATTTCAGGTGCACAGAGAGGGGACAAACCCATGCCCAGTCAGGGCTGAAGGGCAAAAGGCGCTACTTGGTATCACTGGAGTCAGTGTGCAGGAGCAGAACCAACCCCAACGATCCCTTTCTCAGGTCCAGGAGGATCTAAATGAAAACAAAGGAACAAAGGACAATCTCACTTCTCTCACCCAAGAAGGGGCGAATAATCCCCCCCCGGGGGAGAGAAATTAGCCCAGGGGCAGTCTGGGGCCCTGAGAGCTGAAGACAGAAAAGAAGAAAAGGCAGAAGAAGAGGGGGAAGTGATTGGGGCTTCCCCCGGGACTAGAGTGGTTAAAGTTTTTACTCCCCCCCCCATCAGAAAACCTGTTCGGGGAACATTTTAAAAATTTTTTATTCCTTTTTTTTTTTTGTATCTTTTTTCAGGGTTTTTATTTAAATGTATATTTTTATGTTTTTAAAATTTTTAAAAAGTTTAAATAAAAATGGTACCGCAAACAAAAGGGGAAATAAAATCTCTAGGGTCCCCCCTCATAGGTGGAGTGTTACTCTTAGTATTCATTTTTTAACGTTTTTTCTTATGGTTTTTTTTGTGGGAAATTTCCGTCCCCGACATGTTCGAAAACCACTCGGGAAGGGGGCCCAAAAGGGGCTAGGGTAAAAAACCACTTAAAGGGGGTATGCCCTTAATTTTTATGGGGGGTTTTGAACTAAATTACGGTTAGGGAAACTAACCCCCTTTTTTGGTTTTGACCTGTGTGATGTTTTGAAGTTGGGGAAAAAATCCGACTGCCTTTTTTTGGGGGATAATTGTATTTTTGTTCCAATCTCAAATGGGGCCACCCAAAGCGCTGCAGGCAGGACCTGATTTTTTTAAAGGGGGAAACGACTTTGGCGGAAAATGAAAGGGCAGCGTGGGGTCACGGGTTTCTGGGCGCCTACCCTGAAATATTAAATTTACGAAAACGGAAAAAACCAAAAAAAATCCCGCCTGATAAAAAACCGTTGACGCATAACACACTTGGGGGTGTCAATCCTTATTTTTGTCTATAAAACGTTACAAAAGGCTTGCACGCACCTCTCACAATTTGGGATGAGGTGATGTATTTCACTCTGGGGTAGAAGGGAACAGGGACCGACCCCCCGGTCTTAAACAAAGTCAAATTTTAAAAAAACCAACTCCTCAGGTCCCAAACACCAGGGACTCCTACGTCCCAGAACCCAAAGACCCAAATAGAAGGGGTGTGAAAAAGGATTTTCTCCACCCTGCAGCCCCCTAAAATAATCCAGAGGCCACAGGTTACATAGGGTGAAAAAACTTTGGGTTTAAAAGGGGTGACCCAAACCGGGAAAAAGGAACAAAGTAAGGGCCTGACTGCATTGCATGTGCATCTGCAAGGCCAAAACTTAAACCCCTGAACCAGCCCTTTTATCCGGAAGATGCCCTTTGGGGGTACAGTTCCCTGTTAAACTAAAAAAAAAGCCACCCACCCCAAATGTACCATGCTAGCTAGCATCTTTCCACCCCCCAAACAATACCAAGGGCAGGACCATTCACTCCCCGAAGGGTGAATGGGTCATATTATTGTTTCAGCTTCAACCTCAAACAACCCCCAAAGGTGGGTGGGGGGAAAAAAATTCCTCGGGCTGGTGTAATATCCCACGTCTGGGGGAAAAATTTATAGGAAAAAATTTGGGACGATCATAAATTATATTACTATTGTGGAGGATAAGACTTCTCACTAATTAATAAATAACCCATGGGTTTTGTGCAATGGTCAGATTGGGGGCCCCGTTGGGTTTTAATTTGGGCCTAATTTTCCGCTGTTGGGATATCAAAAAAGATAAGGGACTGGCACTCCTCGTAGGATATTTTTGAAAGGAAGCGCCAAAAAAAATTTAAACCCTTTTGACCCCGGGGGGGGCATGGTTTCCCCCACCATATAGGGGCAATTGGAGTCCCAAAAGATAAACTTTCAGACCCAAAAATCGGCCCGGGGTTTGAAAACATCCCTATTAAAACGGGCCCTTTTTTCCCCGTAAAAATCCCGGAAAAAACGTAGGGTCACATTCTTAATTCATTATAATGGGTTTTTGGGATCTTGGGCCCAAACAACTCGAGACGCTTAAAGTTTTATCGAACAATTGGCCCCAAATTCCCCCAAAGGCAATACAAAAAAGAAAAGGCATTGGATATGTTTTTTACTGAAAAAAAGGGGGGTGTGTTGGGCCTGTTTTGGGGATATGTGTTTTTACTTATATCCCCCAAAAAAACATGCAACCCGGACGGGTTTTAGTGGGGCAAAAGGGTTTAAAAGGGGCCTTTAAAAACCCCCCCTCCACCATGCATGAACCCTTTTTGGAAATTTATAATCCCCCCGGAGGGGTGGGTACCAAGGGATTTTTGGGCCTGGAAGGGTTTTTTATATGCTTTTTATGATTTCTGTTTTCAGTATTTTTTGCATAATGGTGACCCTGTGGATGTTGTTGTGTGCCAATGGGAATTTGTTCCTGATGCCTGGGGGCCCCATCCAACCCCGCCCCCCCAATTTAGGGAGAGGATCCAAAAAAAACCAAAGCCACCCGTTTAAATTGACTAAAGACCAGGATGAGAACTCAGAGTGTGGGAAATTTTTGGACGTAGACTAAAATTTTCTGTTTTTTCAGGGTACAGGCAAAATTTTTGCCTATTTCTACTTATTTTTAGAAGGACATGTTAGATTGTGAACTCTTTTTGAGAGTTCAAAAGGGGGATTGTAGAATATAAACTATCTATGTGTGTAACTGGAATGTGCAGATAGAAGAGAAGGGAGTCAAGCTTAGGGAGTGAAGCATAGAAAGTGCAAAGTCATAAATTGGTGAACGAAAAGGGATTACCGGATGGGGGTAGAGAAGGTAAGATAAGATGAGTTTGTTAGAACAAAATAACCAGAAACACTCCTTATTTGGCCTTAAGGAATGTTATGTTATGTACGAGTGACATGATATATGTATATGTTGAACACACCCTTGAGACTCAATAAAACGAGCTGGAAGCAGGAGAGAGACAGAGTTGGGCTCGCAGGTTTTTGGCTGGGGTCCATCTCTCCTTCTGCAGAGGTGAATCATCAGCTGATTGTACTTTGAGTTTATTTCACTCTTTTTAAACCTGTACCCAAATCAATGGACCCGGGGAAGCAGAGACGGCCTCGACAAGCCCTGGAGATCCGCGGAGGAGCCCTGGAGATCTGCGGCGGAGCCCTGAAGATCTGTAGCGGAACCAAGAGTAACTGCAGTGAGGACCTTTAGAAAGGAGAAGAGCTTATGTCCGATGGAGAAGGAGATTGAAGACAGGGCATCGAGCTGTCCTCTGGCGGGGCCGATGGCTGAGGTGTTGAGAAGAGCTTCTGTGGAGGCTGATGCAGTAGTGTCGAGCCACCTTCTGCGGAGGCTGATGCGGATGCGTCGAGCTGACCTTCCGCGGAGGCTGATGCGGAAGCGTTGAGTCGACCTTCTGTGGAGGCTCCTCCGCGGAGGCTGAGGCGGAGGTGTTTGGCTGACTAACCTCGGAAGCAGGTGTTGTGCTGCTGGGAGAATCCGCCGTGGATGTGGTCTGGAAAGTGGTGCGGGAACCGCTGGAACTCTGGAAAGCAGTGCGGGAACCGATGGAACTCTGGAAAGCAGTACAAAAACTGCTGGAACTCTGGAAAGCAGTATAAAAACCGCTGGAACTCTGGAGTTCGGTATAGGAGCCTGGAGAAACTGCAGATGAGCCCTGAAGATCTGCAGCGGAGCCCTGAAGATCCGCGGCAGAGCCCTGAAGATCTGTAGCGAAACCAAGAGTAACTGCAGCGAGGACCTTTAGTGAGGAGAAGAGCTTATGTCCGGTGGAGGAGGAGATTGAAGCCGGGGCGTCAAGCTTTTCTCCGGCGGGGCCTATGGCTGAGGTGTTGAGTCGACCTTCTGTGGAGGATGATATGGAAGCGTCGAACTGACCCTCCACGGAGGCTGAGGCGGAGGTGACTCACCTTGGAAGTAGGTGTGGTGCTGAGAGCTGGCTCAGAATGGGCTAATTGTAAGCTAGCACTAATCACTTATTCACCCAGAGAGATATGAGGTCTAGGGTCACTGATGAGCATCATCAGGGTCAAGAAGCCTGCAAGGGTCTATCGTAATCATAGCATTTCTTATTAGGCCCGAGCAGAAAGGCCTGCAAGGGCCTATTGTAATCGTAGGATTTCTTATTAGGCCTGAGCAGGAAGCCTGCAGAGTCTATTGTAATCGTAGTTTTTCTTATTATTAGGCCCGAGTAGGAAGGCCTGCAAGGGCCTATTGTAATCGTAGTGTTTCTTATTCTTTTTTCCTCTCTTTATACCGCTGTGTCTTTGCTGGGAAATTTGGGGGCTTTGCCATGCCCCTAGATGCACACGATTTTACCCACAAGTGTCCCCCGCGTGAAATTTTTGATCTTACATGTATACGCTGAGCTGCGAGAGCCTACAATGCTGCTTGCAGCTTTAATTAGGCCCGAGCAGGAAGCCTGCAAGGGCCTATTGTAATCATAGTGTTTTTTATTCTTTATTCTTTCTTTTTTTTTGCCGTTGCATATTTCAGGGGCAATTTGGGGACTTTGCCAAGCCCCTAGCCGCACACGATTTTACCGAAAATTGTCCGCTGCGTGAAATCTTTGTACCTTAATGTCGTCGTCAGTGGGCGTGGCTAAGATGTTTGGCCCCCAAACGTGAGATTGGCTGAACTTTAAGTCGTAGAGATCTGAAATTTAACACACTGATAGAGCTCCTCAAACCAAGAAAAAAAGTCTCTTGGGGTATGCCCTAAAACGCACAGGAAGTCGGCCATTTTGGATCAAAGGCAAATTTTTGGCCGTTTTTTACTTTTACTCACATCGAACTTTAACAAACTCCTCCTAGGGATTTTGAGCTACCGGCTTCATATGTGGTCACCGATACGAACCGATACGAACCGATACGAACGGTGCTCGTTCTGTGTTTGCGGGAGCATGTCCTCGCTCTTTCAGTCTTGCAATACAGCTTTTTCGATACCAATGCTAACAGTGCTCGTTCTGTGTTCGTGGGAGCGAATCCTCGCTCTTTCAGTCTTCTGATACAGCTTTTTCAGTACCAATGCGAACAGTGCTCGTTCTGTGTTCGCTGGTGCATGTGCTCGCTTTTTCAGTGTTGCGATACAGCTTTTTGATAGCGATGCGAACAGTGCTCGTTCTGTGTTTGCGGGAGCATGTCCTCGCTCTTTCAGTCTTGCAATACAGCTTTTTCGATACCAATTCTAACAGTGCTCGTTCTGTGTTCGTGGGAGCGAATCCTCGCTCTTTCAGTCTTCTGATACAGCTTTTTCAGTACCAATGCGAACAGTGCTCGTTCTGTGTTCGCTGGTGCATGTGCTCGCTTTTTCAGTGTTGCGATACAGCTTTTTGATAGCGATGCGAACAGTGCTCGTTCTGTGTTTGCGGGAGCATATTTTTTCTCTTTCAGTCTTGAGTTACAGCTTTGTAAATGATGATGCTAAAAGTGCTGGTCCTCTCTTTGCGGTAGCATATCCACGCTCTTTCAGTCTTGCGATTCAGCTTTTACAGTACAGATGCGAACAGTTCTCGTTCTGTGTTCATGGAAGCAAATCCTCGTTCTTTCAGTGTTGCGATACAGCATTTTCGATAACGATGCGAACAGGGCTCGTTCTGTGATCGTGGGAGTATGTCTTCTCTCTTTCAGTATTGAGTTACAGCTTTGTCAATACTGATGCGAACAGTGCTCGTTCTGTCTAACGATAAAGTTTTTCAATATCGACGTGAACGGTGCTCGTTTTGTTTTTGAGGGAGCAAATCCTCACTCTTTCAGGCTTGCGATACAGCTTTTTCAATATCGACGCGAAACGGTGCTCGTTTTGTGTTCGAGGGAGCAAATCCTCACTCTTTCAGGCTTGCGATACAGCTTTTCAATATCGATGCGAACGGTGCTCGTTTTGTGTTCGAGGGAGCAAATCCTCACTCTTTAAGGCTTACGATAAAGCTTTTTCAGTAACAACAATAACAGTTCTCGTTTTGTGTTTGTGGGAGCAAATACTCATTCTTTCTGGCTTACGATACAGCTTTTTCAGTATGACGTTAACAGTGCTCGTTTTGTGTTCACGGTAGCAAATCCTCACTCTTTCAGTCTGACAATACAGCTTTTTCAGTAACGACAATAAGTTCTCATTTTGTGTTTGCGGGAGCAAATCCTCACTCTTTCAGTCTGACAATACAGCTTTTTCAGTAACGACGCAAACAGTGCTCGTTTTGTGTTTAAGGGAGCAAATCCTTACTGTTTCAGTCTGACGAAACAGCTTTTTCAGTAACGACGCAAACAGTGGTTGTTTTGTGTTTGCGGGAGCAAATCCTCACTCTTTCAGTCTGACAATAAAACTTTTTCAGTAACGACGCAAACTGCTCATTTTGTGTTCGCGGGAGCAAATCGTCACTGTTTCAGTCTGACAATATAACTTTTTCAGTTACGACACTATCAGTTCTCGTTTTGTGTTCTTGAAGAAAGACGCAAACAGTGCTCTTTTTGTGTTTGCGGGAGCAAATCCTCACTCTTTCAGTCTGACGAATCAACTTTTTCAGTAACGACGCAAGCAGTGCTCGCTTATGTTTGCGGGAGCAAATCCTCACTCTTTCAGTGTTACGATACAGGTTTTTCAGTAACGACGCAAACAGTGCTCATTTTGTGTTTGCGAGAGCAAATCCTCACTCTTTCAGTCTGACAATACAGCTTTTTCAGTAACGACAATAAGTTCTCTTTTTGTGTTTGCGGGAGCAAATCCTCACTCTTTCAGTCTGACGAATCAACTTTTTCAGTAACGACGCAAGCAGTGCTCGTTTTGTGTTTGCGGGAGCAAATCCTCACTCTTTCAGTGTTACGATACAGGTTTTTCAGTAACGACGCAAACAGTGCTCGTTTTGTGTTTGCGAGAGCAAATCCTCACTCTTTCAGTCTGACAATACAGCTTTTTCAGTAACGACAATAAGTTCTCATTTTGTGTTTGCGGGAGCAAATCCTCACTCTTTCAGTCTGACGAAACAGCTTTTTCAGTAATGACGCAAACAGTGCTCGTTTTGTGTTTGCGGGAGCAAATCCTCACTCTTTCAGTCTGACGAAACAGCTTTTTCAGTAATGACGCAAACAGTGCTCGTTTTGTGTTTGCGGGAGCAAATCCTTACTGTTTCAGTCTGACTAAACAGCTTTTTCAGTAATGACGCAAACAGTGGTCGTTTTGTGTTTGCGGGAGCAAATCCTCACTCTTTCAGTCTGACAATACAACTTTTTCAGTAACGACGCAAACTGCTCATTTTGTGTTCGCGGGAGCAAATCCTCACTCTTTCAGTCTGACAATAAAACTTTTTCAGTAACGACGCAAATAGTACTCGTTTTGTGTTCACGGTAGCAAATCCTCACTCTTTCAGTCTGACAATACAGCTTTTTCAGTAACGACACAAAGTTCTCAATTTGTGTTTGTGGGTGCAAATCCTCACTCTTTCAGTCTGACGAAACAGCTATGTCAGTAACGACGCAAACATTGCTCGTTTTGTGTTTGCGGGAGCAAATCGTCACTGTTTCAGTCTGACAATATAACTTTTTCAGTAACGACACTATCAGTTCTTGTTTTGTTTATGCGGGAGCAAATTTTTACTCTTTCAGTCTGACAAAACAGCTTTTTCAGTAACGACGCAAATAGTGCTCGTTTTGGGTTCACGGTAGCAAATCCTCACTCTTTCAGTCTGATAATACAACTTTTTCAGTAACGAAGCAAAAAGTCCTCATTTTGTGTTCGCCGTAGCAAATCCGAAGTCTTTCAGTCTGACAATACAACTTTTTCAGTTACGACACTATCAGTTCTCGTTTTGTGTTCTTGAAGAAAGACGCAAACAGTGCTGTTTTTGTGTTTGCGGGAGCAAATCCTCACTCTTTCAGTCTGACGAAACAACTTTTTCAGTAACGACGCAAACAGTGCTCGATTTGTGTTCGCGGGAGCAAATCCTCACTCTTTCAGTCTTGCGATACAGCTTTTTCAGTAACGACGCAAACAGTGCTCGTTTTGTGTTTGCGGGAGCAAATCCTCACTCTTTCAGTCTGACGAATCAACTTTTTCAGTAACGACGCAAACAGTGCTCGTTTTGTGTTTGCGGGAGCAAATCCTCACTCTTTCAGTCTGACGAAACAACTTTTTCAGTAACGACGCAAACAGTGCTCGTTTTGTGTTTGCGGGAGCAAATCCTCACTCTTTCAGTGTTACGATACAGGTTTTTCAGTAACGACGCAAACAGTGCTCGTTTTGTGTTTGCGAGAGCAAATCCTCACTCTTTCAGTCTGACAATATAACTTTTTCAGTAACGACACTAAAAGTTCTCGTTTTGTGTATGCGGGAGCAAATCCTCACTCTTTCAGTCTGACTAAACAGGTTTTTCAATATCGACGCAAACAGTGCTCGTTTTGCGTTTGCGGGAGTGAATCCTCACTCTTTCAGTCTGAAAATAGAACTTTTTCAGTAACGAAGCAAACAGTGCTCGTTTTGTGTTCGCAGTAGCAAATCCTCACTCTTTCAGTCTGAAAATACAACTTTTTCAGTAACGAAGCAAACAGTGCTCGTTTTGTGTTCGCGGTAGCAAATCCTCACTCTTTCAGTCTGACAATACAACTTTTTCAGTAACAACAATAACAGTTCTCATTTTGTGTTTGCGGGAGCGAATCCTCACTCTTTCAGGCTTGCGATACAGCTTTTTCAATATTGAGGCAAACGGTGCTCTTTTTTTGTTTGCGGGAGCAAATCCTAACTCTTTCAGTCTGACAATACAACTTTTTCAGTAACAACAACAACAGTTCTCATTTTGTGTTTGCGGGAGCGAATCCTCACTCTCTCAGTGTTACGATACAGGTTTTTCAGTAACGACGCAAACGGTGCTCTTTTTTTGCTTGCGGGCGCAAATCCTAACTCTTTCAGTCTGACAATATAACTTTTTCAGTAACGAAGCAAACATTGCTCGTTTTGTAGTTGCGGTAGCAAATCCTCACTCTTTCAGTCTGACAATACAACTTTTTCAGTAACGACGCAAATAGTGCTCGTTTTGGGTTCACGGTAGCAAATCCTCAGTCTTTCAGTCTGACAAAACAGCTTTTTCAGTAACAAAGCAAAAAGTGCTCATTTTGTGTTCGCCGTAGCAAATCCTCAGTCTTTCAGTCTGACAATACAACTTTTTCAGTTACAACACTATCAGTTCTCGTTTTGTGTTCTTGAAGAAAGACGCAAACAGTGCTGTTTTTGTGTTTGCGGGAGCAAATCCTCACTCTTTCAGTCTGACGAATCAAATTTTTCAGTAACGACGCAAACAGTGCTCGTTTTGTGTTTGCGGGAGCAAATCCTCACTCTTTCAGTCTGACGAAACAACTTTTTCAGTAACGACGCAAACAGTGCTCGTTTTGTGTTTGCGGGAGCAAATCCTCACTCTTTCAGTCTTACGATACAGCTTTTTCAGTAACGACGCAAACAGTGCTCGTTTTGTGTTTGCGGGAGCAAATCCTCACTCTTTCAGTCTGACAATATAACTTTTTCAGTAACGACACTAAAAGTTCTCGTTTTGTGTATGCGGGAGCAAATCCTCACTCTTTCAGTCTGACTAAACAGGTTTTTCAATATCGACGCAAACAGTGCTCGTTTTGCGTTTGCGGGAGTGAATCCTCACTCTTTCAGTCTGAAAATAGAACTTTTTCAAATAACGAAGCAAACAGTGCTCGTTTGTTGTTCGCGGTAGCAAATCCTCACTCTTTCAGTCTGAAAATACAACTTTTTCAGTAACGAAGCAAACAGTGCTCGTTTTGTGTTCGCGGTAGCAAATCCTCACTCTTTCAGTCTGACAATACAACTTTTTCAGTAACAACAATAACAGTTCTCATTTTGTGTTTGCGGGAGCGAATCCTCACTCTTTCAGGCTTGCGATACAGCTTCTTCAATATTGAGGCAAACGGTGCTCTTTTTTTGTTTGCGGGAGCAAATCCTCACTCTTTCAGTCTGACAATACAACTTTTTCAGTAACAACAATAACAGTTCTCATTTTGTGTTTGCGGGAGCGAATCCTCACTATTTCAGGCTTGCGATACAGCTTTTTCAATATTGAGGCAAACGGTGCTCTTTTTTTTTGCGGGAGCAAATCCTAACTCTTTCAGTCTGACAATACAACTTTTTCAGTAACAACAATAACAGTTCTCATTTTGTGTTTGCGGGAGCGAATCCTCACTCTCTCAGTGTTACGATACAGGTTTTTCAGTAACGACGCAAACGGTGCTCTTTTTTTGCTTGCGGGCGCAAATCCTAACTCTTTCAGTCTGACAAAAAAGCTTTTCAGTAACAAAGCAAAAAGTGCTCATTTTGTTTGCCGTAGCAATCCTCAGTCTTTCAGTCTGACAAAAAACTTTTTAGTAAAGACGCAAACAGTGCTGTTTTTGTGTTTGCGGGGGGAAATCCTCACTCTTTCAGTCTGACGAATCAAATTTTTTAGAAAGACGCAAACAGTGCTCGTTTTTTGTATGCGGGAGCAAATCCTCAAAACAACTTTTTTAGTAACGACGCAAAGCAGTGCTCGTTTTGGTGTTGCGGGAGCAAATCCTCACTCTTTCAGTGTTACGATACAGTTTTTCAGTAACGACGCAAACAGTGCTCGTTTGTGGTTTTTGAGAGCAAAAACCTCACTCTTTCAGTCTGACAATAAACTTTTTCAGTAACGAACTAAAAGTTCTCGTTTTGGTATTTCGGGAGCAAATCCTCACTCTTTCAGTCTGACGAAACAGGTTTTTCAATATCGACGCAAACAGTGCTCGTTTTGTGTTTGCGGGAGGCAAATCCTCACTCTTTCAGTCTGACAAAACAAGTTTTTCAGTAACGAAGCAAACAGTGCGTTTTGTGGTTCGCGGTAGCAAATCCTCACTCTTTCAGTCTGACAATACAACTTTTTTCAGTAACGACAATAACAGTTCTCATTTTGTGTTTGCGGGAGCAAATCCTCACTCTTTTTAGTCTTGCGATACACTTTTTTTAATAATGACGCAAAAAGGTCGCTCGTTTTTGTGTTTCGGGAGCAAATCCTCACTCTTTCAGTCTGACAAAACAGCTTTTTCAGTAACGAAGCAAACATTGCTCGTTTTGTGTTCTAGGGAGCAAATCCTCACTTCTTTCAGTCTGACAATACAACTTTTTCAGTAACGACGCAAAAAAAGTGCTCGTTTTGGGTTCACGGTAGCAAATCCTCACTCTTTCAGTCTGACAAAAAACAGCTTTTCCAGTAAACGAAGCAAAAGTGCTCATTTTGTGTTGCTGTAGCAAATCCTCACTCTTTCAGTCTGACAATCAACTTTTTCAGTAACGACGCAAACAGTGCTCTTTTTGTGTTTGCGGGAGCAAATCCTCACTCTTTCAGTCTGACGAAACAGGTTTTTCAGTAACAACGCAAATAGTGCTCGTTTTGTGTTCACGGTAAAAAATCCTCACTCTTTCAGTCTGACAATATAACTTTTTAAGTAACGACACTATCAGTTCTCGTTTTGTGTATGCGGGAGCAAATCCTCACTCTTTCAGTCTGACGATACAACTTTTTCAGTAGTGACGCGAACAGTGCTCGTTTTGTGTTTGCGGGAGCAAATCCGCACTCTTTCAGTGTTACGATACAGCTTTTTCAGTAACAACGCAAATAGTGCTCGTTTTGTGTTCACGGTAAAAAATCCTCACTCTTTCAGTCTGACAATATAACTTTTTAAGTAACGACACTATCAGTTCTCGTTTTGTATATGCGGGAGCAAATCCTCACTCTTTCAGTCTGACAAAAGAGCTTTTTCAGTAACGACGCAAACAAGGCTCATTTTGTGTTTGCGGTAGCAAATCCTCACTCTTTCAATCTGACAATACAACTTTTTCAGTTACGACTATATCAGTTCTCGTTTTGTGTTTGCGGGAGCAAATCCTCACTCTTTCATTCTGAAAATAGAACTTCTTCAGTAACGATGCGAACAGTTCTCGTTTTGTGTTTGTGGGACTAGGTCCTCACTCTTTCAGTCTTACGATACAACTGCTTCAGTAACGATGCGAACAGTGCTCGTTTTGTATTTGCGGGGGCAAATCCTCACTCATTCAGTCTGACGATACAACTTTTTCAGTTACGACACTATCAGCTCTCGTTTTGTGTTGTGGGAGCAAATCCTCACTCTTTCAGTGTTACGATACAGCTTTTTCAGTAACAAAGCAAATAGTGCTCGTTTTGTGTTCCCCGGTTTAAAAAATCCTCACTCTTTCAGTCTGACAATATAACTTTTTAAGTAACGACACTATCAGTTCTCGTTTTGATATTCGGGAGCAAATCCTCACTCTTTCAGTCTGACAATACAACTTTTTCAGTTACGACTATATCAGTTCTCGTTTTGTGTTTGCGGGAGCAAATCCTCACTCTTTCATTCTTACGATACAACTTCTTCAGTAACGATGCGAACAGTCCTCGTTTTGGACCAAATCCTCACTCTTTCACTCTGACGATACAACTTTTTCAGTATTGACGAGAACAGTGCTGCTTTTGTGTTTGCGGGAGCAAATCCTCACTCTTTCAGTCTTTCGTACGCTTTTCAGTAACGGCCGCGAAACAGCCCTCGTTTGTGTTTGTGGGAGCAAAACCTCACTCTTTCAGTGTTACATAAGCTTTTTCAGTAACAACGCAAATAGTGCTCGTTTTGTTTTTCACGGTAAAAAAAACCTCACTCTTTCAGTCTGACAATATAACTTTTAAGTAACGACACTATACAGTTTTGTTTTGTATATTCGGGGAGCAAATCCTCACTCTTTCACTGACAGTTACAACTAACACTTTTCAGTTACGACTTTTATCAGTTCCGTTTTGTTTGCGGGAGCAAATTCCTCACTCTTTCAATCTTAGATACAACTTCTTCAGTACGATGCGAACCGTCCTCGTTTTGACCAAATCCTCACCTTTCACTCTGACGATACAACTTTTTCAGTATTGCGAGAAACAGTGCTTGCTTTTGTGTTTGCGGAGCAAATCCTCACTCTTCAAAATCTTTGCGATACAGCTTTTCAGTAACGGCGCGAACAGTGCTCGTTTAAATGAGTGGGAGCAAAATCCTCACTCATTCAGTCTGACGGATACAACTTTTCATTAATTTATGCGAAAAGTGATAGTTCTGTGTTGTGTGGGTTAAATCTTCACTCTTTCAGTCTAAGATAAAAAATTCTTCAGTAACGATTCGAACACGTGCTTGTGTGTTTGCGGGGGCAAATCCTCACTCTTTCAGTTTGAAGATGCAAACTTGTTCAGTAACGATGCGAACAGTCTCGTTTTGGTTTGTGGGACCAAATCCTCACTCTTTCAGTGTTGCGATACACCTTCTTCAGTAACGAAGCGAACAGTCCTCGTTTTGTGTTTGTGGGACCAAATCCTCACTCTTTCAGTCTGACGATACAGCTTTTTCAGTATTGACGCAAACAGTGCTCGTTTTGTGTTTGCGGGAGCAAATCCTCACACTTTCAGTCTGTAGATGCAACTTTTTCAGTAACGACGCAAACAGTGTCCGTTTTGTGTTTGCGGCAGCAAATCCTCACTCTTTCAGTCTGACGATGCAATTTTTTCAGTTACGACGCAAATAGCTCTCGTTTTGTGTTCACGGTAACAAATCTTCACTCTTTCAGTCTGACAATACAAGTTTTTTAGTAACGACAATAACAGTTCTCATTTTGTGTATGCGGGAGCAAATCTTCACTCTTTCAGTCTGACAATACAACTTTTTTAGTTACGACACTATCAGTTCTCGTTTTGTGTTTGTGGGAGCAAATCCTCACTCTTTCAGTGTTGCGATACACCTTCTTCAGTAATGAAGCGAACAGTCCTCCTTTTGTGTTTGTGGAACCAAATCCTCACTCTTTCAGTCTGACGATACAGCTTTTTCAGTATTGACGCAAACAGTGCTCGTTTTGTGTTTGCGGGAGCAAATCCTCACTCTTTCAGTCTGTAGATGCAACTTTTTCAGTAACGACGCAAACAGTGTCCGTTTTGTGTTTGCGGGAGCAAATCCTCACTCTTTCAGTCTGACGATGCAATTTTTTCAGTAACGACGCAAACAGTGCTCGTTTTGTGTTTGCGGGAGCAAAGCCTCACTCTTTCAGTCTGTAGATGCAGCTTTTTCAGTAACGACGCAAACAGTGCTCGTTTTGTGTATGCGGGAGCAAATCCTCACGCTTTCAGTCTGACAATACAACTTTTTCAGTTACGACACTATCAGCTCTCGTTTTGTGTTTGCGGGAGCAAATCCTCACTCTTTCAGTGTTACGATACAGCTTTTTCAGTAACAACGCAAATAGTGCTCGTTTTGTGATCACGGTAAAAAATCCTCACTCTTTCAGTCTGACAATATAACTTTTTAAGTAACGACACTATCAGTTCTCGTTTTGTGTATGCGGGAGCAAATCCTCACTCTTTCAGTCTGACGATACAACTTTTTCAGTATTGACGCGAACAGTGCTCGTTTTGTGTTTGGGGAGCAAATCCTCACTCTTTCAGTGTTACGATACAGCTTTTTCAGTAACAACACAAATAGTGCTCGTTTTGTGTTCACGGTAAAAAATCCTCACTCTTTCAGTCTGACAAAAGAGCTTTTTCAGTAACGACGCAAACAAGGCTCGTTTTGTGTTTGCGGTAGCAAATCCTCACTCTTTCAATCTGACAATAGAAATTTTTCAGTTACGACTATATCAGTTCTCGTTTTGTGTTTCCGGGAGCAAATCCTCACTCTTTCATTCTTACGATACAACTTCTTCAGTAACGATGCGAACAGTCCTCGTTTTGGACCAAATCCTCAGTCTTTCAGTCTGACGATACAACTTTTTCAGTATTGACGAGACAGTTGCTGCTTTTGTGTTTTCGGGAGCAAATCCTCACTCTTTCAGTCTTGCGATACAGCTTTTTCAGTAACGGCGCGAACAGTGCTCGATTAGTGGTTGCGGGAGCAAATCCTCACTCTTTCAGTCTTACGATACAGCTTTTTCAGTAACGACGCAAACAGTGCTTGTTTTTTGTTTACGGGGGCAAATCCTCACTCTTTCAGTCTGACAATGCAACTTCTACAGTAACGATGCGCACAGTCCTTGTTTTGTGTTTGTGGGACCAAATCCTCACTCTTTCAGTCTTGCGATAATGCTTTTTCAGTCACGACGCAAACAGTGCTCGTTTTGTGTTTGCGGGGGCAAATCCTCACTCTTTCATTCTGACGAAATAACTTCTTCAGTAACGATGCGAACAGTTCTCGTTTTTTGTTTGTGGGACTAGGTCCTTACTCTTTCAGTCTTATGATACAACTGCTTCAGTAACGATGCGAACAGTGCTCGTTTTGTGTTCACGGTAAAAAATCCTCACTCTTTCAGTCTGACAATATAACTTTTTAAGTAACGACACTATCAGTTCTCGTTTTATGTATGCGGGAGCAAATCCTCACTCTTTTAGTCTGACGATACAACTTTTTCAGTACCGATGCGAACAGTTCTCGTTTTGTGTTTGCGGGAGCAAATCCTCACTCTTTCATTCTGAAAATAGAACTTCTTCAGTAACGATGCGAACAGTTCTCGTTTTGTGTTTGTGGGACTAGGTCCTCACTCTTTCAGTCTTACCATACAACTGCTTCAGTAACGATGCGAACAGTGCACGTTTTGTATTTGCGGGGGCAAATCCTCACTCAATCAGTCTGACGATACAACTTTTTCATTAATGATGCGAAAAGTGATAGTTCTGTGTTTGTGTGATTAAATCTTCACTCTTTCAGTCTTACGATAAAAAATTCTTCAGTAACGATTCGAACAGTACTTGTTTTGTGTTTGCGGGGGCAAATCCTCACTCTTTCAGTTTGAAGATGCAACTTGTTCAGTAACGATGCGAACAGTCCTCGTTTTGTGTTTGTTGGACCAAATCCTCACTCTTTCAGTGTTGCGACACACCTTCTTCAGTAATGGAGCGAACAGTCCTCCTTTTGTGTTTGTGGAACCAAATCCTCACTCTTTCAGTCTGACGATACAGCTTTTTCAGTATTGACGCAAACAGTGCTCGTTTTGTGTTTGCGGGAGCAAATCCTCACACTTTCATTCTGTAGATGGAACTTTTTCCGTAACGACGCAAACAGTGCTCGTTTTGTGTTTGCGGGAGCAAATCCTCACTCTTTCAGTCTGTAGATGCAACTTTTTCAGTAACGACGCAAACAGTGTCTGTTTTGTGTTTGCGGGAGCAAATCCTCACTCTTTCAGTCTGACGATGCAATTTTTTCAGTAACGACGCAAACAGTGCCCGTTTTGTGTTTGCGGTAGCAAATCCTCACTCTTTCAATCTAACAATCCAACTTTTTCAGTATTGACGCGAACAGTGCTCGTTTTGTGTTTGCGGGAGCAAATCCTCACTCTTTCAGTGTTACGATACAGCTTTTTCAGTAACAACGCAAATAGTGCTCATTTTGTGTTCACGGTAACAAATCTTCACTCTTTCAGTCTGACAATACAAGTTTTTTAGTAACGACAATAACAGTTCTCGTTTTGTGTATGCGGGAGCAAATCCTCACTCTTTCAGTCTGACGATACAACTTTTTCAGTATTGACGCGAACAGTGCTCGTTTTGTGTTTGGGGGAGCAAATCCTCACTCTTTCAGTGTTACGATACAGCTTTTTCAGTAACAACACAAATAGTGCTCGTTTTGTGTTCACGGTAAAAAATCCTCACTCTTTCAGTCTGACAAAAGAGCTTTTTCAGTAACGACGCAAACAAGGCTCGTTTTGTGTTTGCGGTAGCAAATCCTCACTCTTTCAATCTGACAATAGAACTTTTTCAGTTACGACTATATCAGTTCTCGTTTTGTGTTTCCGGGAGCAAATCCTCACTCTTTCATTCTTACGATACAACTTCTTGAGTAACGATGCGAACAGTCCTCGTTTTGGACCAAATCCTCACTCTTTCAGTCTTGCGATACAACTTTTTCAGTATTGACGAGAACGTGCCTTTGTGGCGGGAGCAAATCCTCACTCTTCGTCTTTCGATACAGCTTTTTCAGTAACGGGGAACAGTGCTGTTTAGTGGTTGGGAGCAAATCCTCACTCTTTCAGTCTTACGATACAGCTTTTTCAGTAACGACGCAAACAGTGCTTGTTTTTGTTTAAGGGGGCAAATCCTCACTCTTTCAGTCTGACAATGCAACTTTTACAAATAACGATGCGCACAGTCCTCGTTTTGTGTTTGTGGGACCAAAATCCTCACTCTTTCAGTCTTGCGATAATGCTTTTTCAGTCACGACGCAAAAAAGTGCTCGTTTTGTGTTTGCGGGGCAAATCCTCACTCTTTCATTCTGACGAAATAACTTCTTCAGTAACGATGCGAACAGTTCTCGTTTTTTGTTTGTGGGACTGGTCCTTACTCTTTCAGTCTTATGATACAACTGCTTCAGTAACGATGGAACAGTGCTCGTTTTGTGTTCACGGTAAAAAATCCTCACTCTTTCAGTCTGACATAAACTTTTTCAGTAACGAGCACTACAGTGCTCGTTTTGTGTTTTGCGGGAGCAAAACCTCACTCTTTCAGTCTGACGATACAACTTTTTCAGTATGACGCAAACAGTGCTCGTTTGTGTTTGCGGGAGCAAAACCTCACTCTTTCAGTCTGACGATAGCAGCTTTTTCAGTAACACGCAAACAGTTGCTCGTTTTGTGTTTCGGGGAAGCAAATCCTCACTCTTTCAGTCTGACGATGCAATTTTTTCAGTAACGACGCAAACAGTGCTCGTTTTGTGTTTGCGGGAGCAAATCCTCACTCTTTCTGTCTGTAGATACAGCTTTTTCAGTAACGACGCAAACAGTGCTCGTTTTGTGTTTGCGGGAGCAAATCCTCACTCTTCAGTTGACGATACAGCTTTTTCAGTAAAACCAATAGTGCTCGTTTTGTGTTCACGGTAAAAAATCCTCACTCTTTCAGTCTGACAATACAACTTTTTAAATACGACATACAGTTCTCGTTTTGTGTTATGCGGGAGAAATCCTCACTCTTTCAGTTTTGACGATACAACTTTTTCAGTATTACGACAACAAAATGCTCGTTTTGTGTTTGGGGAGCAAATCCTCACTCTTTCAGTTTACGATACAGCTTTTTCAGTAACAAGCAAATAGTGCTCGTTTTGTGTTCAGGTAAAAAATCCTCACTCTTTCAGTCTGACAAAAAGCTTTTTCAGTAACGACGCAACAGGCTCGTTTTGTGTTTGCGGTAGCAAATCCTCACTCTTTCAATCTGACATAGAACTTTTTCAGTTACGACTATACAGTTCCGTTTTGTGTTTCGGGAGCAAATCCTCACTCTTTCATTCTTACGATACAACTTTTCAGTAACGAGGAACAGTCCTTCGTTTTGGACCAAATCCTCAGTCTTTTCAGTCTGACGATACAACTTTTTCAGTATTGACGAGAACAGTGCTGCTTTTGTGTTTGCGGGAGCAAATCCTCACTCTTTCAGTCTTGCGATACAGCTTTTTCAGTAACGGCGCAACAGTGCTCGTTTTGTTTTCGGGGAGCAAATCCTCACTCTTTCAGTCTTACGATCACCCTTTTTCAGTAACGACGCAAACAGTGCTTGTTTTTTGTTTACGGGGCAAATCCTCACTCTTTCAGTCTTGGAAATGCCTTTTCAGTAACGACGCACAGTCTTGTTTTGTGTTTGTGGGACAAAATCCTCACTCTTTCAGTCTTTCGAAAAAGCTTTTTTAGTAACGGGAAACATTCTCGTTTTTTTGTTTGCGGGGCAATCCTCACTCTTTCATTCTGACGAATAAACTTCTTCAGTAACGATGCAACAGTTCTCGTTTTTTGTTTGGGGACATCCACTCTTTCAGTCTTAGATAAAAAGCTTCAGTAACGATCAAAGTGCTCGTTTTGTGTTCACGGTAAAAAATCCTCACTCTTTTAGTCTGACAATATAACTTTTAAGTAACGACCTATCAGTTCTCGTTTTATGTATGCGGGAGCAAATCCTCACTCTTTTAGTCTTTTGACGATACAACTTTTTCAGTATGACCGAACAGTTGCTCGTTTTGTGTTTTGCGGGAGCAAAACCTCACTCTTTCAGTTTTACGATACAGTTTTTCAGTAACAACCAAAATAGTCTCGTTTTGTTTCCACGGAAAAATCCTCACTCTTTCAGTCTGACGATGCATTTTTCAGTAACGACGCAAACAGTGCTCATTTTTGTTGCGGGAGGCAAACCTCACTCTTTCGTCTGAGATCAGCTTTTTCAGTAAGACGCAACAGTGCTCTTTGTGTTTGCGGGAAAAAATCCTCACTTTTCAGTGTACGATACAGCTTTTTCAGTTAAAACCAAATGTGCTTTTTGTGTTCAGGTAACAAAACTTCCCTTTCAGTCTGACAATACAAGTTTTTGAGTAACGACAATAAAACAGTTCTCGTTCTTTGAGTATGGGAAGGAGAAAATCCTCACTCTTTTCAGTCTGACAATACAACTTTTTTCAGTTACGACACGATCAGCTCTCGTTTGTGTTTGCGGGAGCAAATCCTCACTCTTTAGTGTTACGATACAGCTTTTTCAGTAACAATGCAAAATTAGTGCTCGTTTTGTGATAATGGTAAAAATCCCTCACTCTTTCAGTCTGACAAAAAGAGCTTTTTTTTCAATAACGACGCAAAACAAGGCTCGTTTTGTGTTGCGGTTAGCAAATCCTCACTCTTTCAATCTGACAATAGTACTTTTTCAGTTACGACTATATCAGTTCTCGTTTTGTGTTTCCGGAGGCAAATCCTCACTCTTTCCATTCTACGATACAACTTCTTCAGTAACGATGCAAACAGTCCTCGTTTTGGACCAAAATCCTCAGTCTTTTCAGTCTGACGATACAACTTTTCAGTATTGACGAGAACAGTGCTGCTTTTGTGTTTGCGGCGAGCAAATCCTCACTCTTTCAGTCTTGCGATACAGCTTTTTTCAGTTAACGACGCAAACAGGTGCTCGTTTTGTTGGCGGGGAGCAAACCTCACTCTTTTCACTCTGTAGAGCAGCTTTTTCAGTAACGAAGCAAACAGTGCTCGTTTGTGTTTGCGGGAGCAAATCCTCACTCTTTCAGTGTGACGATACAGCTTTTCAGTAAAACAACGCAAATAGTGCTCGTTGTTGTGTTTCAAGGTAACAAATCTTCACTCTTTCAGTCTGACAATGACAATTTTTTAGTAACGACAATAAACAGTTCTCGTTTTGTGTATGCGGGAGCAAATCCTCACTCTTTCAGTCTGACCAATACAACTTTTTCAGTTACGAAACTTATCAGCTCTCGTTTGTGTTTGCGGGAGGCCCCCAAATTCCTCACTCTTTCAGTGTTACGTACAGCTTTTTTCAGTAACAATGCAAATAGTGCTCGTTTTGTGATCACGGTAAAATCCTCACTCTTTCAGTCTGACCAATATAACTTTTAAGAGCGAACACTATCAGTTCCGTTTGGTGTATGCGGGAGCAAATCCTCACTCTTTCAGTCTGATGAATAAACAACTTTTTACAGTTCGACACGAAAAGTGCTCGTTTTGTGTTGTGGGCGATGCAAATCTCACTCTTTCAGTTTTACGATAGCAGATTTTTCAGTAACAACACAAATAGTGCTCGTTTTGTGTTCCGGTAAAAAATCCTCACTCTTTCAGTCTGGACCAATATAACTTATTAAGTAACGACACTATCAATTCTCGTTTTGTGTATGCCTGGGAGCAAAATCTCACTCTTTCAGTCTGACCATACAACTTTTTCAGTATTGAAAGCGAAACAGGTGCTCGTTTTGTGTTTGCGGGAGCAAATCCTCACTCTTTCAGTGTTACGATACAGCTTTTTCAGTTAACAACGCAAATAGTGCTCGTTTTGTGTTCAAGGTAACAAATCTTCGCACTCTTTCAGTCTGACAGATACACGTTTTTTAGTAACGACAATAACAAGTTCTCGGTTTTGTGTATGCGGGAGACAAATCTCACTCTTTCAGTCTGAATACAACTTTTTCAGTTACGACATCTATGCAGCTCTCGTTTATGTGTTTGCGGGAGAAAATCCTCACTCTTTCAGGGTTACGATACAGCTTTTTCAGTAAACAACGCAAAATAGTGCTCGTTCTGTAATCACGGTAAAAAATCCTCACTCTTCAGTCTGACAATATAACTTTTTAAGTAACGACACTATCAGTTCTCGTTTTGTGTATGCGGAGCAAATCCTCACTCTTCAGTCTGACGATACAACTTTTTCAGTAGACCGCGAAAACGGTGCTCGTTGTGTTTGGGGAGCAAATCCTCACTCTTTCAGTGGTCGATACCCCCAGCCTTTTTCAGTAACAACACACAAATAGTGCTCGTTTTGGTTCGTTCACGGTTTAAAAAACCTCACTCTTTCAGTCGTGACAAAAGAAGCTTTTCAGTAACGACGCAAACAAGGCTCGTTTTGTTGTTTGCGGTAGCAAAATCCTCACTCTTTCATCTTACGATACCAACTTCTTCATATAAACGATGCGAAACAGCCT
Source organism: Crenichthys baileyi (assembly GCA_036173005.1). NCBI lineage: Eukaryota > Metazoa > Chordata > Actinopteri > Cyprinodontiformes > Goodeidae > Crenichthys > Crenichthys baileyi. The sequence goes on along the minus strand of JAHHUM010002052.1, from coordinate 353,727 downwards.
CGTTTGGACCCAAATCCTCAGTCTTCAGTCTGACATACAACTTTTTCAGTTCGACGACTATCAGCTTCGTTTTGTGTTGGTGGGAGCAAAATCCTCACTCTTTCAGTGTTACGATACAGCTTTTTCAGTAACAACGCAAAATAGTGCTCGTTTCTGTAATCACGTAAAAATACCTCACTCTTTCAGTCTGACAATATAACTTTTTAAGTAACGGACCCTATCAGTTCCTCGTTTTGTGTATGCGGGAGCAAATCCTCACTCTTCAGTCTGAGATACAATCATTTTTCAGTATGACGAGCGAAACAGTGCTCGTTTTGGTTTGGGGGAGCAAATCCTCACTCTTTCAGTGTTACAGATACAGCTTTTTTCACTAGTAAACACACACAAATAGTGCTCGTTTGGTCGTTCACGGTAAAAAATCCTCACTCTTTCAGTCGGACAAAAGAGCTTTTTCAGTAACGAAGCAAACAAGGCTCGTTTTGTGTATTGCGGTAGCAAATCCTCACTCTTATTCCTTACGATACAACTTCTCAGTAACGATGCAAACAGCCTCCGTTTGGGACCAAATCCTCAGTCTTTCAGTCTGACGATACAACTTTTTCAGTATGACCGAGTAACCCCCCCCCCGTGTGCTTTTGTGGTTTGCGGGAGGGAGCAAAATCTCACTCTTTCAGTCTTGCGATACAGCTTTTCAGTAACGGCGAGAGAACAGTGCTCGTTTAGGGGGTTGCGAGAGCAAATCCTCACTCTTTCAGTCTTACGATGACATGCCTTTTTCAGTAAACACGGACGCAAACAGTGCTTGTTTTGTGTTTAAAACGGGGGGGGGCAAATCCTCACTCTTTCAGTCTGACAATGCAACTTTTACAAGTACACGAATGGGCACAGTCCTCGTTTTGTGTTTGTGTGGGCTTAGAGTATAGTATTGCTCACTCTTTTCAGTGTTATGATACAGACTTTTTTCAGTAACAACGCAAATAGTGCTCGTTTTTGTGTTCAGGTTAAAAAAATCCTCACTCTTTGTGTGAGAGGTTAGACGAAAAGAGCTTTTCCAGTAAAGACGCAAACAAGGCTCGTTTTGTGATTGCGGGTGAGCAAATCCTCACTCTATTTCAATCTCACAATCAACTTTTTCAGTTACAACTATATCCAGTATCGTTTTGTGTTCCACTGGTTAAAAAATATCCTCATAAATCGTTTTAGTCTGACGATTCAACTTTTCACTACCTGCGCAAACGGTGCTCGTTTTGTGCTTGTGGGTGCAAAATCCTCACTCTTTTAGTCTGACGATGCAACTTTTTTAGTAACCAGTGCAAAACGGTGCTCGTTTTGTGTTTGCGGGATCAAATCCTCACTCTTTCAGTCTGACGAAGCAACTTTTTCAGTAACAGCGCAAACGGTGCTCGTTTTGTGTTTGCGGGAGCAAATCCTCACTCTTTCAGTCTGACAAAGAACTTTTTCACTAACTGCGCAAACGGTGCTCGTTTTGTATTTGCGGGTCAAATCCTCACTCTTTCAGTCTGACAAAGCAACTTTTTCAGTAAACAGCGCAAACGGTGCTCGTTTTGTGTTTGCGGGAGCAAATCCTCACTCTTTCAGTCTGACGATTCAACTTTTTCACTAAAACTGCGCAAAAAATGTGCTCGTTTTTGGTTGCGGGACAAATCCTCACTCTTTCAGTCTGACAAGAAGAAACTTTTTCACTAACTGCGCAACAAACGGTGCTCGTTTTGTATTTGCGGTCGGTCAAATCCTTACTCTTTCAGTCTGACGATATCAACTTTTTCTAGGTAAAAAGCGCAAAACGGTGCTCGTTTTGTTGTTGCAGGAGTAAATCCTCACTCTCTTCAGTCTGACAAAAGCAACTTTTTCAGTAAATAACAAACGGTGCTCGTTTTGTGTTTGCGGGAGCAAATCCTCACTCTTTCAGTCTGACGATTCAACGATTTTTCAACATTACTGCGCAAAACTGTGCTCGTTTTTTGTGCTGTTGTGGGTGCAAACATCCTCACTCTTTTAGTCTGACGATGCAACTTTTCATTTTAACAGCGCAAAACCGTGGCTCGTTTGTGTTACTTTTGCGGAAGTAAATCCTCACTCTTTCAGTCTGACGATGCAACTTTTCAGTAACTGCGCTAAAACGGTGCTCGTTTTGGTGTTTGCGGGGAGCAAATCCTCACTCTTTCAGTCTGACGAAACAACCTTTTTCATTCACTATTACGACGCAAACAAACGGTGCGTTCGTTTTGTGCTTGTGGGTGCAAATCATCACTCTTTCAGTCTGACGAAGCAACCTTTTTCAGTAACAGCGCAAAAGTGCTCATTTTGTATTTGCGGGTCCAAATCCTCACTCTTTCAGTCTGATGAAGCAACCTTTTTCAGTAACAGCGCAAACGGTGCTCGTGTTTGTGTTTGCGGGAGCAAAAAATCACAACACCTACTTTTATTATAGTGAAATAACTGACCAAAGACACTTTTTCGCACTGACTGCACAGGCAAACGGGCTCTTATTTGTGTTGTTGCCGTGCACGCAAATCTTCACTCGTTTCAGTCTGAAGAAGCAAACTTTTTCAGTAACAGAGCAAACAGGCTCGTTTGTCGTTCTCTATGCCGGGAGCAATTCCGGCACTGTCATTTCAGTCTGAACGAGTTAAAATATTTTATCAAGCCTAACTGCGCACAAGAAGCTGGCTCGAAAGTTTGAGATGTTGGACGGGACTACGTCAGATACCACCTGCACACGCGCCGTGCTCATCGTAAGCCAGACGAATCTACGCAGAGGCACACATTCCTCCTCTCCAGTCCACCAAGCAAAGCGAGGAGCAGAGCGGAAACGAACACCCACCTTCCGTCACAGCGGCGTGAGCGCAGTCGGGCGCTACCGCGACGGTGGCCCTTCCCTGGTAAACCAATCTGCAGCGGAGCTTTAGGAACAAGGAAGACCGCCTGGTCGTGCCGCGCAAGGGTCGGCCGTCCTTGTCGGTCGCAAACGACCATCGAGAGCGAACGATTGGTAGACAAGCGACAGACAGCACAGCTCTCAGAAACGCGTACGATAGCACACCAGAGATAGAGAAGCGCAGTATACTTCTCCTCCCCCCATCACAGCTAATTACGGCAAAGCTCCCGAATCCTTGACCTAAACAGAGCAAAGAACTATCGCAGACATGCAGACGAATAAGCCAAGACTGCCCTCACCCCACCGCAGTAGGAGTTAACCCAGCAATAGCAACAGTTCTAGTTCCCAATGCACAGATGAACGCTCCCAGGCGCAGTAGTCCGTCTGACTTCTCTCCTCCCCTCCCCTTCCCTCCTCTCCCTCCCTTCTCTCCTCTCCTCTTCATAGCTAGCTCCGCTGTACCCCTCCCCTTCTCCTTCTTCTCCGTCATCCCCTCCCACCCTTCCAGAGCGAAGCGACCGCACTCCTCTTCCTTACCCCACGCCTCCGCCACTGCCACACGGCCTCCTAGCAATTGTCCATCCTCTTGAGTCTGGACGCAGATGCAACTTATATAGCACAAAGATTGGAAGATAACAGCACGCACAAAAACGGTGTGCTCGTTTTGTATTTGCGGGGCAGAATCCTCACTCTTTCAGTCTGACGATCAACTTTTTCACGTAACTGCGCAAACGGTGCTCGTTTTGAGTTGCGGGAGCAAATCCTCACTCTTTTAGTCTGACGATCCAAACTTTTTCACCAGTATAGCGCAAACCGGGTGCTCGTTTGGTATTTAGGCGTCACCAATCCTCACTCTTCAAGTTCGACGAACGATTCAGCAACTTTTTTTCACAGTAACAGCGCAAACGGTGTTCGTTTGTGTTGCGGGCAAATCCTCACTCTTCAGTCTGACGAAGCAACTTTTTCAGTAACAGCGCAAACGGTGCTCGTTTTGTGTTTGCGGGAGCAAATCCTCACTCTTTCAGTCTGACAAGCAACTTTTTCACTAACTGCGCAAACTGTGCTCGTTTTGTTTGTGGAGCAAATCCTCACTCTTTCAGTCTGACGATTCAACTTTTTCACTAACTGCGCAAACGGTGCTCGTTTTGTGCTTGTGGGTGCAAATCCTCACTCTTTCAGTCTGACGAAACAACTTTTTCAGTAACAGCGCAAACGGTGCTCGTTTTGTATTTGCGGGTCAAATCCTCACTCTTTCAGTCTGACGAAGCAACTTTTTCAGTAACAGCGCAAACGGTGCTCGTTTTGTGTTTGCGGGAGCAAATCCTCACTCTTTCAGTCTGACAAAGCAACTTTTCACTAACTGCGCAAACGGTGCTCGTTTGTGTTTGCGGGAGCAAATCCTCACTCTTTTAGTCTGACGATTCAACTTTTTCACTAACTGCGCAAACGGTGCTCGTTTGTATTTGCGGGAGCAAATCCTCACTCTTTCAGTCTGACGAAGCAACTTTTTCAGTAACAGCGCAAACGGTGCTCAATTTGTGTTTTGCGGGAGCAAATCCTCACTCTTTCAGTCTGACGAAGCAACTTTTTCAGTAACAGCGCAAATAGTGCTCGTTTTTGTTTGCGGGACAAATCCTCACTCCTTTCAGTCTGACGAAGCAACTTTTTCAGTAACAGCTCAAACGGTGCTCGTTTTGTGTTTGCGGGAGCAAATCCTCACTCTTTCAGTCTGACGATTCAACTTTTTCACTAACTGCGCAAACGGTGCTCGTTTGTGTTTGCGGAGCAAATCCTCACTCTTTCAGTCTGACGACTCAACTTTTTCACTAACTGCGCAAACGGTGCTCGTTTTGTGTTTGGGTGGCAAATCCTCACTCTTTCAGTCTGACGAAGCAAATTTTCAGTAACAGCGCAAACGGTGCTCGTTTTGTGTTTGCGGGAGCAAATCCTCACTCTTTCAGTGTGACGATGCAACTTTTTCAGTAACAGCGCAAACGGTGCTCGTTTTTGTTGCGGGTGCAAATCCTCACTCTTTCAGTCTGACAAAGCAACTTTTTCAGTAACTGCGCAAACGGTGCCTCGTTTTGTGCTTGTGGGTGCAAATCCTCACTCTTTCAGTCTGACGAAACAACTTTTTCAAGTAACAGCGCAAACGGTGCTCGTTTTGTGTTTGCGGGAGCAAATCCTCACTCTTTCAGTCTGACAAGCAACTTTTTCAGTAACAGCGCAAACGGTGCTCGTTTTGTGTTTGCGGGAGCAAATCCTCACTCTTTTAGTCTGACGACTCAACTTTTTCACTAACTGCCACAAACGGTGCTCGTTTTGTGCTGTGGGTGCAATTCCTCACTCTTTTCAGTCTGACGAAGCAATTTTTCAGTAACAGCGCAAACGGTGCTCGTTTTGTGTTTGCGGGAGCAAATCCTCACTCTTTCAGTCTGACAAAGCAACTTTTCAGTACAGCGCAACGGTGCTCGTTTTGTGTTTGCGGGTGCAAATCCTCACTCTTTTAGTCTGACAAAGCAACTTTTTCACTAACTGCGCAAACAGTGCTCGTTTTGTGCTTGTGGGTGCAAATCCTCACTCTTTTAGTCTGACGATGCAACTTTTTCAGTAACAGCGCAAACGGTGCTCGTTTTGTGTTTGCGGGAGCAAATCCTCACTCTTTCAGTCTGACAAAGCAACTTTTTCAGTAACTGCGCAAACGGTGCTCGTTTTGTGCTTGTGGGTGCAAATCCTCACTCTTTCAGTCTGATGTTCAAATTTTCACTAACTGCGCAAACGGTGGGTCGTTTTGTATTTGCGGGAGCAAATCCTCACTCTTTTTTGTCTGACGATCAACTTTTTCACTAACTGCGCAAACGGTGCTCGTTTTGTGCTTGTGGGTGCAAATCCTCACTCTTTCAGTCTGACGATTCAACTTTTTCACTAACTGCGCAAACTGTGCTCGTTTTGTGTTTGCGGGAGCAAATCCTCACTCTTTCAGTCTGACGATTCAACTTTTTCACTAACTGCGCAAACGGTGCTCGTTTTGTGCTTGTGGGTGCAAATCCTCACTCTTTCAGTCTGACGAAACAACTTTTTCAGTAACAGCGCAAACGGTGCTCGTTTTGTGTTTGCGGGAGCAAATCCTCACTCTTTTAGTCTGACGATTCAACTTTTTCAGTAACAGCGCAAACGGTGCTCGTTTTGTGTTTGCGGGAGCAAATCCTCACTCTTTCAGTCTGACGATTCAAGTTTTTCACGAACTGCGCAAACGGTGCTCGTTTTGTGCTTGTGGGTGCAATTCCTCACTCTTTCAGTCTGACGAAGCAAATTTTTCAGTAACAGCGCAAACGGTGCTCGTTTTGTGTTTGCGGGAGCAAATCCTCACTCTTTCAGTGTGACAAAGCAACTTTTTCAGTAACAGCGAAAACGGTGCTCGTTTTGTGTTTGCGGGTGCAAATCCTCACTCTTTTGGTCTGACAAAGCAACTTTTTCACTAACTGCGCAAACAGTGCTCGTTTTGTGCTTGTGGGTGCAAATCGTCACTCTTTTAGTCTGACGGTGCAACTATTTCAGTAACGCGCAAACGGTGCTCGTTTTGTGTATGCGGGAGCAAATCCTCACTCTTTCAGTCTGACAAAGCAACTTTTTCAGTAACTGCGCAAACGGTCCTCGTTTTGTGCTTGTGGGTGCAAATCCTCACTCTTTCAGTCTGACGATTCAACTTTTTCACTAACTGCGCAAACGGTGCTCGTTTTGTATTTGCGGGAGCAAATCCTCACTCTTTTAGTCTGACGATTCAACTTTTTCACTAACTGCGCAAACGGTGCTCGTTTTGTGCTTGTGGGTGCAAATCCTCACTCTTTCAGTCTGACGATTCAACTTTTTCACTAACTGCGCAAACGGTGCTCGTTTTGTGTTTGTGGGAGCAAATCCTCACTCTTTCAGTCTGACGATTCAAGTTTTTCACGAACTGCTTAAACGGTGCTCGTTTTGTGCTTGTGGGTGCAAATCCTCACTCTTTCAGTCTGACGAAACAACTTTTTCAGTAACAGCGCATACGGTGCTCGTTTTTGTATTTTGCGGGTCAATCCTCACTCTTTCAGTCTGACGAAGCAACTTTTTCAGTAACAGCGCAAACGGTGCTCGTTTTGTGTTTGCGGGAGCAAATCCTCACTCTTTCAGTATGACAATCGAACTTTTTCAGTAACAGCACAAACGGTGCTCGTTTTGTGTTTGCGGGTGCAAATCCTCACTCTTTTAGTCTGACGATTCAACTTTTTCACTAACTTCTCAAATGGTGCTCGTTTTGTGCTTGTGGGTGCAAATCCTCACTCTTTTAGTCTGATGATGCAACTTTTTCAGTAACAGCGCAAACGGTGCTCGTTTTGTATTTGCGGGAGCAAATCCTCACTCTTTCAGTCTGACGAAACAACTTTTTCATTAACAGCGCAAACGGTGCTCGTTTTGTGTTTGCGGGAGCAAATCCTCACTCTTTTAGTCTGACGATTCAACTTTTTCTCTAACTGCTCAAACGGTGCTCGTTTTGTATTTGCGGGAGCAAATCCTCACTCTTTCAGTCTGTAGATGCAACTTTTTCAGTAAGGACGCTAATGGTGCTCGTTTTGTGTTTGCGGGAGCAAATCCTCACTCTTTCAGTCTGGCTATGCAACTTTTTCAGTAACGACGCAACTGTGCTCGTTTTGTGTTTGCGGGAGCAAATCCTCAGTTTTTCAGTCTGGCGATTAAACTTTTTTAGTAACGACGCAAACGGTGTTCGTTTTGTGTTTGCGGGAGCAAATCCTCACTCTTTCAGTCTGAGATGCAACTTTTTCACTAACGTCGCAAACAGTGCTCGTTTTGTGTTTGCGGGAGCAAATCCTTACTCTTTTAGCCTGTAGTTGCAACTTTTTCAGTAACGACGCAAAAGGTGCTCGTTTTCTGTTTGCGGGAGCAAATCCTCAGTCTTTCAGTCTGAAGAAGCAACTTTTTCAGTAACGACGCAAACAGTGCTCGTTTTGTGTTTTTCGGTCCAAACCTCACTCTTTCAGGCTAAGAAAGCAACTTTTTCAGTAACGACTCAACATGCTCGTTTTGTGTTTGCGGGTCCAAAACCTCACTCTTTCAGTCTGAAGAAGCAACTTTTTCAGTAACGACGCAAACAGAGCTCATTTTGTGGTTTGCGGGAGCAATCCTCACTCTTTCAGTCTGGCGATGCAAACTTTTTTCAGTAAGGACGCAAACAGTGCTCGTTTTGTGTTTGCGGGAGCAAATCCTCACTCTTTCAGTCTGACAAAGCAACTTTTTCAGTAACTGCGCAAACGGTCCTCGTTTTGTGCTTGTGGGTGCAAATCCTCACTCTTTCAGTCTGACGATTCAACTTTTTCACTAACTGCGTAAACGGTGCTCGTTTTGTATTTTTCGGGAGCAAATCCGCCCCTCTTTTAGTCTGACGATTCAACTTTTCATTAACAGCGCAAATAGGGCTCGTTTTATGTTTTTCGGGTCAAATCCTCACTCTTTCAGTCTGACGATTCAACTTTTCACTAACTGCGCAAACTGTGCTCGTTTTTGTGTTTGTAGGAGCAAATCCTCACTCTTTCAGTTTTGAAAGATTCCCAAATTTTTCACGAACTGCGCAAACGGTGCTCGTTTTGTGGTTTGCGGGTGCAAATCTCCCCTCTTTTAGTCTGACAAAGCAACTTTTTCACTAACTGCGCAATCAGTGCTCGTTTGTACTTGTTGGGTGCAAATCCTCACTCTTTTAGTCTGACAATGCAACTTTTCATAACAGCGCAAACGGTGCTCGTTTTGTGTTTGCGGGAGCAAATCCTCACTCTTTCAGTCTGACAAAGCAACTTTTTCAGTAACTGCGCAAACGGTCCTCGTTTTTGTGCTTGTGGGTGCAAATCCTCACTCTTTCAGTCTGACGATTCAACTTTTTTCACTAACTGCGCAATCGGTGCTCGTTTTGTATTTGCGGGAGCAAATCCGCACTCTTTTAGTCTGACGATTCAACTTTTTCATTAACAGCGCAAATAGGGCTCGTTTTATCGTTTGCGGGTCAAATCCTCACTCTTTCAGTCTGACGATTCAACTTTTTCACTAACTGCGCAAACTGTGCTTGTTTTGTATTTGCGGGAGCAAGTCCTCACTCTTTTAGTCTGACGAAGCAACTTTTTCAGTAACAGCGCAAATTAATGCTCGTTTTGTGTTTGCGGGAGCAAATCCTCACTCCTTCAGTCTGACGAAGCAACTTTTTCAGTAACAGCTCAAACGGTGCTCGTTTTGTGTTTGCGGAGCAAATCCTCACTCTTTAAGTCTGACGAAGCAACTTTTCACTAACTGCGCAAACTGTTGCTCGTTTTGTATTTGCGGGGTCAAATCCTCACTCTTTCAGTCTGACGAAGCAACTTTTTCAGTAACAGCGCAAACGGTGCTCGTTTTGTGTTTGCGGGAGCAAATCCTCACTTTTTAGTCTGACGAAGCAACTTTTTCAGTAACAGCGCAAAAAATGCTCGTTTTGTGTTTGCGGGGGCAAATCCTCACTCTTTCAGTCTGACGATTCAAGTTTTTCACGAACTGCGCAAAAGGGCTCGTTTTCTGCTTGTGGGTGCAAATCCTCACTCTTTTTAGTCTGACGAAACAACTTTTTTTCAGTAACAGCGGGATACGGTGCTCGTTTTGGGATTTGGGGGGTCAAATCCTCACTCTTTTCAGTCTGACGAAGCAACTTTTTCAGTAACAGCGCAAACGGGGCTCGTTTTTGTGTTTGCGGGAGCAAATCCTCACTTTTTAGTCTGACAAGAACTTTTTCCAACTGGCGCCAAACGGTGCTCGTTTTTGTGTTTGCGGGAGCAAATCCTCACTCTTTTAGTCTGACGATTCAACTTTTACTAACTGCGCAAACGGTGCTCGTTTTTGTATTTGCGGGAGCAAATCCTCACTCTTTTAGTCTGACGAAGCAACTTTTTCAGTAACAGCGCAAACGGTGGCTCAATTTGTGTTTGCGGGAGCAAATCCTCACTCTTTCAGTCTGACGATCAACTTTTTCACTAACTGCGCAAACTGTGCTCCTTTTTGGCTTGAGGGTGCAAATCCTCACTCTTTTAATCTGACGATGCAACTTTTTCAGTAACAGCTTAAACGGTGCTCGTTTTGTATTTGCGGGAGCAAATCCTCACTCTTTCAGTCTGACAAAACAACTTTTTCAGTAACAGCGCAAACGGTAATCGTTTTGTATTTGCGGGAGCAAATCCTCACTCTTTCAGTCTGACGAAACAACATTTTTCAGTAACATGCAAAAATGCTCGTTTTGTTTTGGGGGTCAAATCCTCACTCTTTTAGTCTGACGAACAACTTTTCAGTAAAAAGTCAAACGGTGCTCGTTTTTTTGTTTGCGGGAGCAAAAACCCACTCTTTCAGTCTGACGATTCAAAATTTTTTACTAAAATGCGCAAACGGTGCTCGTTTTGTGTTTGCGGGAGCAAAACCTCACTCTTTCAGTCTGACGACCAAATTTTTCCTAACTGCGCAAACGGTGCTCGTTTTGGGCTTTGGGTGCAAAACCTCACTCTTTCAGTCTGACGAAGCAAAATTTTTTTTTTCAGTAACAGCGCAAAGGTGCTCGTTTTGTGTTTCGGGGGCAAAAACCTCACTCTTTCTGTGACAAAACAACTTTTTCGTAACAGCGCAAAAAGGTGCTCGTTTTTTGTTTGCGGGGGCAAATCCTCACTCTATTTGTCTGACAAAGCAAATTTTTTAGTAACTGCGCAAAAGGTGCTCGTTTTTTCTTGTGGGTGAAACCCCGCTTTTATCTGACGAAAAAACTTTTTTAGTAAAAGCGCAAACGGTGCTCGTTTTGTGTTTGCGGGAGCAAAACCTCACTCTTTTTGTCTGACAATGCAAAATTTTTCAGTAACAGCGCAAACGGGGCTCGTTTTGTGTTTGCGGGAGCAAATCCTCACTCTTTCAGTCGCGACTCAACTTTTTCACTAACTGCGCAAACGGTGCTCTTTTTTGCTTTTGGTGCAAATCCCCACTCTTTCGTTCTGACGAAACAAAATTTTTTGTAAAAACGCAAACGGGGCTCTTTTGTTTTGCGGGAGCAAAACCTCACTCTTTCAGTCTGACAAAGCAACTTTTTCAGTAACAGCGCCCCCAAAAGGGGCTCTTTTTTGTTGGGGTGCAAATCCCCACTCTTTCAGTCTGACAAGCACTTTTTTTAGTAACTGCGCAAACGGGCCTCGTTTTGTGCTTTGGGTGCAAATCCTCACTCTTTCAGTCTGACGAAAAAAAATTTTCAGTAACACGCAAACGGTGCTCGTTTTTTGTTTTCGGGGGAAATCCCCCTTTTAGTCTGACAATGCAACTTTTTCAGTAACAGCGCAAACGGTGCTCGTTTTTTTTTTGCGGGAGCAAAACCTCAAATCTTTCGTCTGACGACTCTTTCAGTCTGAGGAAACAACTTTTTAAGTAACAGCGCAAACGGTGCTCGTTTGTGTTTGCGGGAGCAAATCCTCACTCTTTCAGTCTGATGAAACAACTTTTTCACAATTCCAAACGGTGCTCGTTTTGTGTTTGCGGGAGCAAATCCTCACTTATTCAGGCTGACGATTCAACTTTTTCACTAACAGCGCAAAACGGTGCTCGTTTTGTGTTTGCGGGAGCAAATCCTCACTTATTCAGGCTGACGATTCAACTTTTTCACTAACAGCGCAAACGGTGCTCGTTTTGTGTTTGCGGGAGCAAATCCTCACTCTTTCAGGCTGACGATTCAACTTTTCACTAACAGCGCAAACGGTGCTCATTTTGTGTTTGCGGGAGCAAATCCTCACTCTTTCAGTCTGACAGAAACAACTTTTCAGTAACAGCGCAAACGGTGCTCGTTTTGTGTTTGCGGGAGCAAATCCTCACTCTTTCAGTCTGACGATAGCAACTTTTCACTAACAGCGCAAACGGTGCTCGTTTTGTGTTTGTGGGAGCAAATCCTCACTCTTTCAGGCTGACGATTCAACTTTTTCACTAACTGCGGAAACGGTGCTCGTTTTGTATTTGCGGGAGCAAATCCTCACTCTTTCAGTCTGACGAAACAACTTTTTCACTAACTGCGCAAACGGTGCTCGTTTTGTGTTTGCGGGAGCAAATCCTCACTCTTTCAGTCTGACGAAACAACTTTTTCAGTAACAGCGCAAACGGTGCTCGTTTTGTGTTTGTGGGAGCAAATCCTCACTCTTTCAGGCTGACGATTCAACTTTTTCACTAACTGCGGAAACGGTGCTCGTTTTGTATTTGCGGGAGCAAATCCTCACTCTTTCAGTCTGACGAAACAACTTTTTCACTAACAGCGCAAACGGTGCTCGTTTTGTGTTTGCGGGAGCAAATCCTCACTCTTTCAGTCTGACGATGCAACTTTTTCACTAACTGCGGAAACGGTGCTCGTTTTGTATTTGCGGGAGCAAATCCTCACTCTTTCAGTCTGACGAAACAACTTTTTAAGTAACAGCGCAAACGGTGCTCGTTTTGTGTTTGCGGGAGCAAATCCTCACTCTTTCAGTCTGACGAAGCAACTTTTTCACTAACTGCGCAAACGGTGCTCGTTTTGTGTTTGCGGGACCAAATCCTCACTCTTTCAGTCTGACGAAACAACTTTTTCACTAACTGCGCAAACGGTGCTCGTTTTGTGTTTGCGGGAGCAAATCCTCACTCTTTCAGTCTGACGTTTGCAACTTTTTCACTAACTGCGGAAACGGTGCTCGTTTTGTTTTTGCGGGAGCAAATCCTCACTCTTTCAGTCTGACGATGCAACTTTTTCAGTAACAGCGCAAACGGTGCTCGTTTTGTTTTTTGCGGGACCAAAATCCTCACTCTTTAAGGTGACGATTCAACTTTTTCACTAAACTGCGGAAACGGTGCTCGTTTTGTATTTGCGGGAGCAAATCCTCACTCTTTCAGTCTGACGATGCAACTTTTCACTAACTGCGGAAACGGTGCTCGTTTAGTATTTGCAGGACCCAAATCCTCACTCTTTCAGTCTGACAAAAACCAACTTTTTCACTAACTGCGCAAACGGTGCTCGTTTTGTGTTTGCGGGGACCAAATCCTCACTCTTTCAGTCTGACTATGCAACTTTTCACTAACTGCGCCAAACGGTGCTTGTTTTGTTTTTGCGGGCCCAAATCCTCACTCTTTCAGTCTGACGATGCAATTTTTTCACAAATTGCGGAAAAGGAAAATCGTTTGTTTTTGCGGGAGCAAAATCCTCACTCTTTTCAGTCTGACGAAACAACTTTTTCACTAACAGCGCAAACGGTGCTCGTTTTGTGCTTGCGGGAGCAAATCCTCACTCTTTCAGTCTGACTATGCAACTTTTTCAGTAACAGCGCAAACGGTGTTCGTTTTGTGTTTGCGGGAGCAAATCCTCACTCTTTCAGTCTGACGAAACAACTTTTTAACTAACGTGCAAACGGTGTTCGTTTTGTGTTTCGGGAGCAAATCCTCACTCTTTCAGTCTGACTATGCAACTTTTTCAGTAACAGCGCAAAACGGGTTGTTTTGTGTTTGCGGGAGCAAATTTTCCTCACTCTTTCAGTCTGACGAAACAACTTTTCACTAAGTGCGCAAACGATGCTCGTTTTGGTTTGCGGGATAAAAATCCTCACTCTTTCAGTCTGACTATGCAACTTTTTCACTAACTGCGCAAACGGTGCTCGTTTTGTGTTTGCGGGACCAAATCCTCACTCTTTCAGTCTGACGATGCAACTTTTTCACTAATTGCGGAAACGGTAATCGTTTTGTATTTGCGGGAGCAAATCCTCACTCTTTCAGTCTGACGAAACAACTTTTTCACTAACAGCGCAAACGGTGCTCGTTTTGTGTTTGCGGGAGCAAATCCTCACTCTTTCAGTCTGACGAAACAACTTTTTCAGTAACAGCGCAAACGGTGCTCGTTTTGTGTTTCCGGGAGCAAATCTTCACTCTTTCAGTCTGACGATGCAACTTTTTCAGTACCAATGCAAACGGTGCTCGTTTTGTGTTTGCGGGAGCAAATCCTCACTCTTTCAGTCTGACGAAACAACTTTTTCACTAACTGCGCAAACGGTGCTCGTTTTGTGTTTGCGGGAGCAAATCCTCACTCTTTCAGTCTGACTATGCAACTTTTTCACTAACTGCGCAAACGGTGCTCGTTTTGTGTTTGCGGGAGCAAATCCTCACTCTTTCAGTCTGACTATGCAACTTTTTCAGTAACAGCGCAAACGGTGTTCGTTTTGTGTTTGCGGGAGCAAATCCTCACTCTTCAGTCTGACGAAAAAAATTTTTTAACTAACTGCGCAAACGGTGCTCGTTTTGTGTTTCCGGGAGCAAATCTTCACTCTTTCAGTCTGACGATGCAACTTTTCAAGTCCCATGCAAACGGTGTCTTTTTGTGTTTGCGGGAGCAAATCCTCACTCTTTCAGTCTGACGATTAAAACTTTTTCACTAACTGCGCAAACGGTGCTCTTTTTTTGTTTGCGGGAACCAAATCCTCACTCTTTCAGTCTGACGAATGCAACTTTTTCCTAATTGCGGAAACGGTAATCGTTTTGTATTTGCGGGAGCAAATCCTCACTCTTTCAGTCTGACGAAACACTTTTTTCACAAACCCAGCGCAAACGGTGCTCGTTTGTGTTTGCGGGAGCAAATCCTCACTCTTTCAGTCTGATGAAACAACTTTTTCACTAACTGCGCAAACGGTGCTCGTTTTGTGGTTTGCGGGAGCAAATCCTCACTCTTTCAGTCTGACGATCAACTTTTTCAGTAACAGCGCAAACGGTGCTCGTTTTGTGTTTGCGGGAGCAAATCCTCACTCTTTCAGGCTGACGATTCAACTTTTTCACTAACAGCGCAAACGGTGCTCGTTTTGTGTTTGCGGGAGCAAATCCTCACTCTTTCAGTCTGACGAAACAACTTTTTCAGTAACAGCGCAAACGGTGCTCGTTTTGTGTTTGCGGGAGCAAATCCTCACTCTTTCAGTCTGATAATCACTTTTTCACTAACTGCGCAAACGGTGCTCGTTTTGTGTTTGCGGGAGCAAATCCTCACTCTTTCAGTCTGACTATGCAACTTTTTCACTAACTGCGCAAACGGTGCTCGTTTTGTGTTTGCGGGAGCAAATCCTCACTCTTTCAGTCTGACGATGCAACTTTTTCAATAACAGCGCAAACGGTGCTCGTTTTGTGTTTGCGGGAGCAAATCCTCACTCTTTCAGGCTGACGATTCAACTTTTTCACTAACAGCGCAAAAGGTGCTCGTTTTGTGTTTGCGGGAGCAAATCCTCACTCTTTCAGTCTGACGAAACAACTTTTTCAGTAACAGCGCAAACGGTGCTCGTTTTGTGTTTGCGGGAGCAAATCCTCACTCTTTCAGTCTGACAACAACTTTTTCACTAACTGCGCAAACGGTGCTCGTTTTGTGTTTGCGGAGCAAATCCTCACTCTTTCAGTCTGACTATGCAACTTTTT
>JAHHUM010002052.1:67933-336057 GCA_036173005.1 Crenichthys baileyi | reverse complement strand
TTTTGGCAGCCCTTTACTGAACTCAGAGATAGACTGCTCCATCCCCTGGGAAAGCAATGTTCCCCTCTCCTGTTGCACCTGCACCGGTTTTTTTTTCCATTCCATGAGGCCTTTTTTAATCCCTTTTTTTTCCCCCGGGCCTTCCCCCGCTCCTCATCTTTATATTGAACCTCGAGGTCTTTTTCCTTTTCTCCCAGTTGATCTCCCCCTGTGTGGATTGCCTGGGGGGTTGGTTGGGACCCTTGTGGAGAAGGGGGTTTTTCTGTATCTGAATACCAAAACTTTTGGTTCCTCCCTTGGGGACGGTGCTGACTCCAGCCACCGTGGTGGGAGCGTGATATCTCTCACTCACTGGAGAATTTCCCCCACTTTTATTTAAAAAGGCCCTGTCTCTTCAACTTGTGTTGGTGGGGTTCTTTTGATGGAGATCTTCTTGGGTTTGTGCTTGGGATGTTTCTATTTAAGGAATTTTTCACTCCATTCACCTCACAAAAAACCCCCGCGGGCATTTCCCCGCCGTTTCCCGGGTAAAAACCAGCAACCGGGGGGGTTCTGCACACAAAAATACAAAAAAAACCAAAGGGAAATTTGGGCACAGGTACAAACCGGGCTGGAACCCTGGCGTTTTTGCCTGTGCTGTTAAATCAGTGCGATTTTGTGCAGAACCCCTGTATCTTTAAAAGTTCCAAGGGATGAGTCTTGCCCCATATCAGAAAGCGCAGCACAGATAGGATGAGCGTGCATAACAAAAATTCCCAAACCCCTTTAAAAACTTCCTCTTTTAAATCTCCCTCTCCCCTACACGTTGCTCTTTCATCCTGAATTTTATCATCTCTCTTCATCACATTTATTTAATGAATATTTCCTCAAACCCTTCTGAACTCTGTTTAGCTAAAATTTGTCATTATTATCATCTATCTTCTATTATCATCTATCTATCTATTTCTATCTATCTACTATCTTTTTCTTTTGTTGTCTGCTGTCTGTCGTCGGTTGTCTGTCTGTCTTTCTGTCTTTGGTTCTGTCTATTATCTATCTATCTATCTATCTATCTATCTATCTATCTATTTCTATCTATTATCTATCATTATCTATCTTCTACTATTATCTATCTATTATCTGTCTGTCTGTCTTCTGTCTGCTGTCTGCTGTGAAATTATAATATGTTAATAATTTTATATTATAATATATTTTTATTATTGTATATTTTATTTTTTAATTATTTTATAATTATATAATTATTAAAATATAAGTATATATGTCTAAGTCTAATAGATAGATAGATAATAGATAGATGATAGAAGATGATAATGTAGATAGATGTAGATAGATAGATAGATAGAATAGATATATATTTTTTTTTATGTATTTTAATATATATATATATATTTAAGTAAAATGGGAAAATTTTGCTTGTTTGGTTGTATTGAGTAAATGTTGTGATGTAAAGCAAAGTTGTCAGAAAAAATTTTTGCCCCTGTAAAAAAAAAACATTTCCCTTTCCTTTCGGGAAAGCCCCACGTGCACTTGCCCATAACGTAGAATTGAAATTATCTTGCTGTCTTTTTCTTCCAAAACAAGTTTTAATTTTCAAAGGATTTCTAAAGACAAAAATGTCTAACATTTTATTTCATAATCTCACTATCCCAGTTTAGCACAGTAACCAACAGGTTAAGATTTATTTTTATACAAATTAAAAATTTTAAAAAAAACAATTTAAAAAGCCCCCCCAAAACCCAAATTCAAAAACAAAAAAAAGTAAAGTACTAAAAGGTTTATACCAGGCTGTTCCCAAAGTTTTTTTGAAAAACAAAAAACCCGAATTCTTTAGAAAACAAATGCATACTGTTTTAAAATTTGGAAAACATTTGGATTATTTTCTGAATACCCCTTTTCTGGGGCAGACTCCGTCGAAAAAAAGCGCAAACCTGCGGCGCAGAGAAAACACAACAGCAGGGGGCGAAATACCCATCTTTAAAAGTGGTTCCTCCCTTAACAAGTCCCCAGACCATCACTGACACCGACCCCGACACGGGGATCATTTAAGTTTCTCTTCCAGCAGAGGCAGGTATTAAAGCGAGTTCAGTGGCGCAGCAGTGGGGGTCCTCAGACCCTTTTTTTGTGAAATAGTGCTCTTTCCCTGTTCCGCCGTTTTCAAGAGGAAATCCTCCTCAGCGTCAAAAAAAAAAAACCCCCCCTTAAAAATATTTAGGTCTACCCCTTAATGTTATTTAAGCAGTCTTCAGACTCAAGACTCCTGCAAAATGATGTGGCTTTTTGAAAAAGTTTTAATATAATTTACACCTTGTAAAACTAGAAACAAGTAATTTAAATTTAAAACCCTTCTTTTTTTTGTCCATGTCTTTATGAATTTTGATTATAAACCACTGATAATCAAAAAGAACCACATCTCTGTTCCTGTGGTTCAACTTAAGATATTGGAAACCTCAAGTTGTCGGTTTTTTCTCATCTGTTCAGCAGTTATTGATGTGTTGCCCATCTTTGGGTTGTCTACTCTGGACTTCAGATGAAATTATGTTTGTATAGTCAAAGTCTGGTTTCTAAGCTCTGTTGCCATTATTAAACAGGTGCACTGTGAAATTATTCCTGCAAAAAAACACTATCATTGTTCAAAAAGCTGATTCATTTAGAAAGGTTTTGCCCCAAATAGACAGTGTTTTGAACAGTATTTGTTATATCATAAAACAAAGTTAATTTACAGTGACTTGCAAATGTATTTACACCCTTAAACTTTTTCACATTTTGTCTCACATTTGCCGTGCATTTTTTATTCAACCCCCTTTATTGTGATACCCCTAATTAAATCTATTTGCTTTCAGAAGTCACCTAATTAGTAAGTACAAACTTAGAGTGACTGCAAAAGTATTCACCCCCCTGGCATATTTCATGTTTGCCTCACAACCTGGAATTAAAATGGATTGTTTGAAAGGTTGCATTATTTAATTTACAGAATTTGCCTCCAACTTTAAAGGTGCATTATTTTTTATTGTGAAGCAAACAGCAAATAGGACAAAATACCAGAAAACTTCAGCGTGGATAACCTTTCCAGTCCCTGCTGCTGTAAAAACATGTTTCACTGTGGGGATGATGTTCTTATTAGGGTGATGAGACATGTTAGGTTTGTGCCAGACAATAGCGTCTTCCTTAGTGGCCGAAAAATGTTCTCATCTGACCAGAGCACCTACTCAATACTTTTGGGGAGTTGCCTTTAGGTAAACTCAAAACACGCCTTCTTATTTTTAACACTAAGTAATGGCTTTTTCCTGGCCACTCTTCTGTAAGGTCCAGCTCTATGGAGTGTACGGCTTATTGTGGTCCTATGGACAGATACTCCAGTTTCTGCTGTGGAACTCTGGAGCTCCTTCAGAGTTACTCTTGGTCTCTGTGCCGCTTCTCTTCTTAATGCCTTCCTTACCCGGTCTGTGTGTTTTGTTGGTCAGCCCTCTCTTGGCAGGTTGGTTTATGCTTTCCATTTGAAGTAAATGGATTTGATGGCGCACCGGGGGAACATGAAGGATTTGTTTTGTTTTTTATAACCCCACCTTGAATTGTGCTTCTCAACAACTTTGTTCCTGTCTTGTTTGGAGAGGTCATTGGCCTTCATGATGTGATGCCTCTTGCTTTGTGGTGTTTCAATCTCTGGGAACTTTCAGAAAAGGTGTGTCTATACTAATAGATCATGTGACACTTAGATTGCACACAGGAGTTTTTTTTTACTAATACTGAGACTTTTGAAGGTAACTGGTTGCACCAGAACCTTTTAGGGGCTTCATAGCTAAGGGGGTGGATATATATGCAAATGCAAAATTTTTCTACTTTTTTATAGATTTTTTTTCTCAATTCACTTCACCATCTTAGACTATTTTGTGGAGATCCATAATATAAAATATGATAAAACATATAAAATACAAGTTGTAATGTAACAGCTAAGGGGGGCTGAATACTTTTGCAAGTCACTGTATGTGTAATTGTAATATCAGTACAATACAGCTGTTCTGTGAAGGCCTCAGAGGTTTGTTTGAGAACATTAATGAGCTACAACAACATTTAATTTCCCTTTGGGATTAATAAAGTATTTTTGAATTGAATTGAGTTGAATTAATGAGCAAAAAGTATCATGAAGACCAAGAAACATAGCAGGCAGGTCAGGTGTAATGTGGTAAAGTTTAAAGCAGGGTCAGATTAGAAAACTATATCCTAGACTTTGAGTATCTCATGGAGAACAATTTAGTCCATCATCAAAACATGAAGTACTGCACGGCTGGAAAACCAACCAAGACATGACCAGAGTACCAGCCAAGAGATCTATGGTAACTCTGGAGAAACTGCAGAAAAGCGCAGCTCATGTGGAAAAATCTGTTGACAGGACAAATAAAAGTCCTGCAGTCCACAAATCTGGCCTTTATGCAAAATAAGGAAGGACAAAGCCACTGTTGAAAGAGAAACAAAAAAAATCCCCTTCCCAAGTCTTGTGGGAAACACAGCAAACGTTTCATATGCAAAACCTTATAGAGGTCAACTAAATATAACTCTGCTCAAAAAGGGAACTTACAGAGTATTAACTGTGAAAACAAAGTGTACACACTATAACTCAAAACTGACCTGAAAACAAAGACATAGAAGGTTAACATATAGTGATATATTGTGATATAAAACAAGCAGAATTAATACTTTTGCAATTCACTGTATTTCCTCTTTCTAATCTGCTTCAAAATGAACTAAACCCAAGATGGGTCAGGGGTCAGTGCTTGCAAAAAAAAATACTCAGCTTGACCACTTGAAGGGGAAGCAAAAGAAAAGTCATAATTAAGGCAAAATTATCCAGAAACCTCTTATTTTCATTTTTTATTTACAAGTAAAAACAAGATAAACTCCACAGGACTGTATGCTTACAACAAAATATAGGAATTTGTAAAACCAGCTTCTGCTATTTTTGTTTCTTCACAAAGCTTCTTTGCACTCTGCCCAGATGTTAAAACTGACAGTCATCAGTTTGCATTTTTTATTCAGTTTTATTATGAAGTACATAAAAAGAAAAAAACGACAAGCCTTTTGTCAAAACCAAGGTCTAACTTTAAAATCAAACCCCTAAATGCTTCATTTAAAGTGCAACTGAACCAGGCCTTTAAAAACACATCAATATTATGCAAAAAAATAGGCACAGAATAGTAAGACGGCAGATCAGTGTGAAAAAGTAACACAAATGTTGCAACAGGCTTTTTTGTTTAAATTAAACAGTGTTCTCACTGAGAACTTTAATAAACTGATTTTTCAACAGAGAACTTTTACAGATAGTAATGCCTGCACCTTATCTCCCTCTCACTCATTCATCTACTCAAATTTTTAAATGTTAGGCCTGTGAAATATGCAGGTTCAGCTTGTTCTAAGGCTGCTGGATATGACGATGAAGACAAGACAACTACTGTGTCCGTTTCCTCCTCGATTGGTGTTTCTTGTGAGCCTCCCAGAACAGAAGAAGAATTTGACAGAGCCGGACCCATCCCGGACATGTTACTGGGCGCTGGGCTGCACTCCCCAGAGGTGCTTGGGGAGTGTGAGTGTTTTTCTTTTTGCGAAGTGTTTCGATCCAGCTAGAGTTGTGTTTGGAGGCAAAATTGGCTAGGGCCAGAGAGGAGAGCCTCATGTTTTTTCCTGAGGTGATCAGCTCTCCAAAGCCTTCCTGATGGGAGAAAGCGTAGCCCGACCTCCTGGATCCACCTCGGGCGCCGAGGCGGCCCTCAGAGACGCTGCCTGTGCCACGCCAGCCCGCTCCAATGCTGCGACCTGCTGGTTTCCGCCTCTTCTGCCTCATCAATTGAGTGTAACGCACCTATAGATGTGCCAAAAGAGTGGAAGGTTGACATCACTTTTAATTGTTGTAACATAAAATTTGTTATCAAACATAAAAACTATAGTGTTAAGTGCATTTTTTTTAAATACAAAGATTTTTACATTTTTGAGTTGGTGGTGTGTTTTGCATTCAGTTCCAGTTTTACTCAATGAGGAATCCACACGCTGAACTCTGGACTCAGATGTAATGTTAGTCACTCTCTCATCGAAACTCAAAACTTCATAAACTGTAGAAAAACTAATTTCAAATTAAAGAGGAACTTTGTCGCAGCACCTTGACAGAAGCTTTGCTTGGCTGACTGACGCCCCTCCCCCCCAGGCTAAGCCTAGAGTCATTTTCAGAAAGCAGTTCTTGTTATTGTGCGACACAGATTAAGTCAATATTTGCTGGGCTTCAGAGTGCATGAATGTTTTTCATCTATGCAGTTAATAACTGGGTTAACCCGGTTTCAAATGGACATACCGGGAAGACATTAGCGCATGTTGCAATGTGGATGAAAACATCATTTCTGGAAACTTTTTTCTCACCGTGTCTGAGAGCTGAGGCTTGAGGTCCAGCTTGAGGAAGCGAAATGCCAAAACTGGAACTACACATATTGCTGTTGCTAGTGCAATAGTTAACCACACAACTGGCTGCAATAGTGTGTTCTGGGCACTACCTGCACTCAGAAAACACAGACACAAACATGAGCACTTATCTTTAAAATTTAAACTATCTTTCAAAATGTCGCCAAAGGAAATGATTCTACATGAAATTTAGCTCTTAAAACAGTTACAATTTAATTTATAAAACTTCAAAATAGCTGTTCACAGTATTTTATGTAGGGTATTATTAATTCCAGAATTATTAACAAGAATTTAGTTCTTCATTTTGTTTTACACATTTCCTCTTTCTGTCTGTTTCCTTCTCCTACCATTAAAATAGGGAGTTATTTTAGAAAAGCAAGTTCCTCCATGTAAATCAATGGACATTATGGAAAAAGATGTAAAACACAAGTTTTTTTTAATATGTAACATTAAATAAGACTAAACGTTATCTGTTTCATGTCAATTAAAATTACCATAACTATTTCTTCTCGTTTAAGCCGCAATAATGAGTGTATTTTGAAAGAATTATTACTTTCTCTATGTTAGAATTTTACTTACACTACAATTATTAAGGCTTTAAACAATTTGGGGAAGGCCAGATGATCATGCTGCAGCTTTGTAAGCTTGTGATAGGGTAATTCATGAGATCTGAGTTAAATGGAGGCACAACTGTTGTTGTTGATGTGTTTTGTTGCGTAATCTGCATATCAACCCTAGAGCACAACCCTCCTCACATTTGGAGGAAAAAAAATACAATAAAAAACACCCACAGGGTGTAATACCCACAGGACCGCCTCTGCTTTTCACAATCACTTTTTAGTTTGAACCTTTGAGGCATTTCTAGGAATTTGACCATGAATAATATGGACACAAACATAAAGGATCACCACTGTTGTAACCTCAGAACCAGTGCCTACATGGATCTGTGTCTCAAGAAAGGTACAAGGAGGATGT
Source organism: Crenichthys baileyi (assembly GCA_036173005.1). Lineage (NCBI taxonomy): Eukaryota > Metazoa > Chordata > Actinopteri > Cyprinodontiformes > Goodeidae > Crenichthys > Crenichthys baileyi. Next base: position 328,644 of record JAHHUM010002052.1, on the reverse strand, counting down.
TGTTGGATCTTTCAATCCGTGTCACAGTTTCCTTTTATTACGGAGCCAGAAGGAACATTTAGGGAAGCGAAGTGATCTGAAAAAGATTATTGACAATTGTCAGCATTACAAATTGTCTTGACTGAATCCCCACCAAGTTTGATCCTGCTTTAAAGCTGTCTTTACTTCATTATACAATATTGTACATGTTGGTATTACTACCATCTGTCCAATATTTTGTCTCTTGATCTACCTGTCCTATGTGACAAAACTAGATATGCTTGTTTCTAAAAAGTCTTTATGACTGAACTACATTTTTATATAACTAGAAAAGGTTGCAGTTTATGTTCAAAGGAAATTAGCAAAAATAATACATATTAGTAATGTTTGTCTAATAAAAACAATACATATGAACACCTTACTTCCTCTGTGTGAGTTATTTAAATATCTGTGTCAGCTAGGAAGCGGGATGGAGCAATAACCCACTGAGTGTCTTAATGTTTATGACTTACCTGCAGCAAACTCACGGATGTCAGACGGCCTTTTGATCAGCAAGTTTCTGTTAAATAAAGAGAGAACTGAGATGAGTATTTAGACAAGTACAGTCTGATGGTTAGTAGCAGGGCCTGCACTCTACAGTTTTTAGATGTTGTTTGTGAAAGGTGACAGAATGCGATTGCTGTATTCACATCTACACCAACGAACCGCACCAAAGGGGTACTGAACCAAAGCTCGGTTTTAAATGTACTAAATACCTCAGTTGACTTTCGCGTTTCACAAACTAGTCTGCGCATTCTGTAACTTCAAGTATCTGGTAAATTTTAAAAGTTCAACTGCATAATAAACAACATTTATTAGGATTATTTCATAGATTTTGTAAAATCCTTAAGTTTATACCTTTCAGTTATCTATAAGTATTTTTGTAATAAAAATAGCATGTGTTTTTATACAAAGGTAAAGAAACATTTGTTTCTGTCAAATAAAAAAAAACTTTAGATATTAACTTAAAATCTCCACTATATTTCAGCAATATTACATGTTCTACAACCATGTTTTGTGTTCTGCCTAACTCACTCACCAATAATCATGTTCAAGATACTCAGTTGTGGTTTATCTTGTGGGTTCTCCAAACATAAAATGGCAAAGAAACGTTTTGATTTTACAAAAAAGTAAAAACAATCTCCCTGAAATGTTGAGTGACAGGATTCCAATCTTATACAACTACAATACTATGTTCAACAAGCAGTTTAAACATGTAGACTCGCTAAGGATAAGTTTTCTATACTTCTAAAGATTGCTTAGTAACCCTGATTGACCTGTACTTGATTCAATTGGCCACAGTTGATTTTTATTATCCCTAATATTTAACAGCAGTCCAATAAACGTATGCCTTCCTTTACTTCTTTGAGTTTTTCCATCTAATCAACCTCTTTATCAGGGAACTTTCATTCGTCAACACCGACCAACTAAAACCATTTAAAAAGGTTAAATAATACTAAAACAAGGGAGAACAGCTTCTTCCATAACTTCTCAACAAGCGTCCAATTCTTTCTCTAAATGTGGCAAATCCTCCGTTGCTCCACTAAACAGAAAATCAAACGGTCACCAACGTTTGCTCGCCTGTTTGTAAAACCGAACGTTGCCATGGAAGCGGACGCGTGTAACGGATTGCCCACGAGGGGGCGTAGTTGGGTCAGGTGAATATAAATACAGTTTAATGTGAATTTAAAAGTGCACAACTGTGGACGCTCATTTCTGCACTGACGAAAACAAATATCTGTATATTCTAAATAATTTGAACTATAATTAAATATATTATAAATACATCCTATCTATATATTATCTAATTAAGACACTTTATCATAATCATGGGGTTTTCTTCTCATATTTATGTCTTAGCTATCTCATTATTATCAGACTCTAACTTATAGATATGACATTGTATTTTAGAATTAGGTGATACTAAGTCACACTGATAAGACAGTATTTAATCCCGATGTGATAGCTAAGTCATGATTAAAAGGAAGCAAGGTCAAGAATTATGAAGTAGCTAAATCAAAAATAATTTATCAGTCTATTCTCTTAGCCTTATCCAAGACTGGATGCAGAGGTACAGTGCAAGGTGTGTGTGAGAATGTAAGCATGACGCAGAGAAAGGTTGAACACTTGTAATATAGAATTAGATAATCCACAGCATGAAAGCCAAGCCACAAGTGAGTCACCACTAAGTAAAGGTAAAAATGGCTGTACACCATCACAATACAAATTGTATATGTCTAGTTATTTATTCAGTAGCTAACTCATTATAAGATAGCTAACATATTAATATAATAAAGCTAACTCAATATAAGATAATGCCTCTTTATTGTTAAATAGCTAACTCAATAATATACCATAGTGCCTCAATTATGAGCAAGCTAATTAAAAATGTAAAATAGCTAAGTCATTAAAATTAGGATACATCCTATAATAACTTTGCTTACTCATGATTTTATTTGTCTTTCATAACAATGGCAGAAACGTTTAGAAAGCTAGAAATTGATAAACTTTTAGTGACATTTACAAGCAAAATATGTGGCGAGATAAACCCTACTTTGCAGTTTATTTCACAATTTCAAAATGGCACCGATGCATAGTAGAGAAAGAAACAAAAACACATAAAAACATTTTATCACAGGTTTAAGCATATATACAGAAATTAATATACAATTTGTACAAGTTTTTTTCCTGAGTGTTCCTCCTCCAGCTAAGACATTTTTCATTATGTCACCAAGTTTCTGAAGCTGCAAGGCGACCGGGCCTCTTGTTTGTTCATAGCTCCATCTGCAGGAAGAAGTAACTTTTGTTGTTGAAGTTCATGACTTCTAACCGGTCCATCTCAGTTTGTTCCTCCTCATTTTCCTCCTGTTGTTGTGTGTCACTCGGTGGGAGCTGTTTATATAGCTGAGGGCCAGAGCCGGACACCAGAGCTTCTCCTTCTGGGGCTGAAGGGATGGAAGGGGGTGGTGGAGACAAGTCATCACTTTGTGTGATTGCACTGAGGCTGTGGAGTTTGGACATTAACCTGCTTTTGTGTCTAAAAGAAAAAAGAAAAACAATGGTTCAAATGAATAAGCCGGCAAAAACTGAGTCCTCAATCAGCTGAGTCTTAAAATTTATCAAAAATATAAATGTATTTGCTATAATGCAAAAATATTTTAATTTTTAATGAAAAAACAATTTCTGTTTGCTTAACCTAAAGATGTAGACAGTCAAAAGGACAGACATGACAATAAAAAGAGCAGAGATCCATGGGACATGGTACTGTTGGCATGAAACGTCTGAGTTGGTACATATCTCATTAGTTGTACCTGCAGCAAAAGAGAAAAAAAAACACACACAAGAAATTGTTATGGTTACATGTATGACTGGGTGGTATAAAAAATGTGTTATTTAATGAGATCCATGTCTCTTGTGGCTTGTTTAGCTGTTGAGCCTCAGTTATTATAATGCCATAGTTTCCTGTTAAAACTGTCATAATGAGGTCTTTTGATGGACCAATATGCGGTGAGGAACTCCAGAAGCTCAAGGTTTGTAGGTATGACAAGTCTTTATTGTTCATGGCTGGACACGGACATGGTAGCAAACGTGCACACAAACACACATAACACATAAGGAACCAGCGGGGAACAAAGGAAACAAACGGGCTTAAATACAAAACTGAACAGCAGGGGGAACCAATGACAAACGTGACAAGACAATCAGGGGAAAAACACAGAACAGGTGTGGGTTTGGGGTGGAGGGAGACAGAAAACAAAGGACTAGACCAGGTAATATAACAAAAACACAAGCAGGTGTGACAAAAACCCAGAGGGGTATAAAGCAGTTTCAGGGTGTTTCCTCCCACTTCTTATGCTTTTCTTTCAAATAGGCATACAGAGACAATTTACTGCCAGCAAACTAACCATCAAGGTAGTTATCATCAGGAAAACCAGAGCCAAAGTCTTCAATGTAGGGCAAGTCAACCTGACGGTAACATATAAATGAACAAAAAAAGAAAAAGGAATGAAGAACATGTTAAGATAGAACAAGTAAAGGTGAATAAATCTAGGCTTTCCAATTAAAACATAAAATTCCTACTATTGTGGTTGTCAGATCACCATCCTCTGCTACATTAGCTGAAAGAGACATAAACAGGCAGTTAAAAAAAAGTTTTCTATAACAAAGCATTACAGCAAAATTTGTGAAGTTTTACATATTGCAGATTTCGGTCATGGTGGCAAATAGTTAATTTTTTTCTATAAATAAAATCTGAAAGGTGTGGCATGCCTTTGGAAGTGAACCTACATCCTACACTCAAGTTTCGCTGCCTTTTGTTAGAACCCAGCCATGGATAAACATAGATGAACATGGACTCTGAAATATACATCATCAATGGCTTGTATAAATCTCTACACCTTAATATATCACACTAACCTAATCCTAACACAGCCCAGGAGGAGGAGGAGGAGGAGTCAGGGCTGGAATCTCTGACTCAAAGACACCTCTCCCCCTTTGCTCGGCCTCATTCTGGCTGCGGACAGTGGCTAATGGAAGGACCAGAGCACGCGTCAGCTGGAAGCCTTATAACTCGCAGGTGAGTAAAGCTTCTCCTTCAAAGAATGGTAGGATCCAAAAGTGACTACGATTATACAAATCCCATGCAACAAAATTAAGTAATGATGTGCTGTTTGAGTATTTGGCATTCATTCATATGAAAGGGTGTAATACGATGAGCGTGGCTTGACTTTTCTTCGGAGACCTCCAGAAGCAGCCCTGATCGAAGATTTCCCCCACGGTCTGGAAAAGAAGGCCGGAGACTGCACCATTGTACGGCTTCCTGTGTGCACATCCAGATAGCGAGAGCTACCCCACTGAAGTTGCTGCAACGTACTTTAGTTGTACAGTACGGCCAGGCCAGCTAAAAAGCCGACCCCTTACAACTACTGAGATTAGCTGCAACGCTAGTCCCTTGAATGCCCACATGTGGATGACCGGACGGCTTCACTTCCCTCAAATCGTCGCCCAGAAACCTTTTCTTCAACACGGTTCACTTAAGAGGTACATTTGGGCAGAGAAGATTAGTAGATTAAAAGAGAAAAAGTCATATTTTCCTTCTGCTTCAGATTTATGCACAGCGTTGCATTGGTCTTTCACATAAAATCCCAACAAAACAAACTGAAGTTTGTGGTTGTAAAGTTACAAAATATAGTGGTATCAATATTTATGCAATGTGTTACATATTTCCGCTCCTTGGTTTTTGGCTTTATATACAGCTGCTATACTCTTCCCTATTCTTTAATTCTGCTTGGTAGTTTAGTTGGATTGTTTTAGTATAGTAAAGAGTTTGTTGATTGAAATATGTTTGACTTTGAGTTAACTCATTTTTGTTAATAAATTCTTGTATTTTAGGAAATGTTGTGAAATCATTCCATGTGTGTGCAGAGTTTATGCTGTTCAATAATGTCAGAGCTTGGCTCACACCTTTCAACTTTGTCCTAATACCATCGCCTTACTGGGCTGGTATTCACAGGACAACCCTTAACAGACCGAAATATTATTTGATAAAATATTAATATTAAATAATGTCAGATTAATAATCACAACATTGGCGTCCCACTGGGTGGACATTATCATGAGCAGCTTGTACTCTACATAAATGTGAATGAATAAACCACAACTGCACATTATTGATGCACCAAGTGATTAGCTTAAAACCACCTGTCACTGGTCACAATAGGACTCAAAACATCAGTTCTAACATCAGATGTCACTGATTATATGTAAGAGAACAATATAACTCGTGACATTACAGGAGTTCACAATTTTAGACTTTCGTCAAATTAATAACTCCAATATCTCCGTGCTTGTAACAATCAACTCTGCTACATAGGCAAATTTTAGATGTTCTGACTCAGTCTGGTTTCTTCTGTGTTAGCAATAACTTGAGACTTGGTTTAACTTCAGTTAACCTCACTGTCCAGACAGTTGCTGCAAATCTGTATCCAGAGGCTGTGTTTTGTGTAAGACCACAATCTGAAACTGAATTAACTTTGCAGTTAATTTTAGTATCTGACCTAATTTTGATGCATGTATCCATTCAGTAACTTTATAGTTTGTTTTATGTTTTGAAAGAACAGGATTTATTGCCAGATTAGATCCCGAATTTAATCTAATCCACCCTGCCATAAAGGGGGGGGGGGTGAACCAAAAATCCAAATTGCAATTATTGCCCTTAGGAGGTGTAGCAATTTTCTTTTTCCTTTGCATTTTTAAACAAAATTCCCTTAAAGGTTAAGAGTAGTATCTAATCACTAGTTCCTCCCAAGAAAGGTGAAAAAAAATTAAAGCTAAAATCACAAATATCCTTAGAGAAAGGAGTAGCATTGTAACACTTAGAGCACTTCCGTGCCCATTTTACACTGATACAAATGTTTGCAATATATGTATAATCAAAAATGCATATATAGCTGGACATACATTTGTTAGATGTGTTGCTTTTAGCAATTTCTCATAACTTTGTTGTTGTTTTGTAGTGTCTGCCAGAAAGATGGAATCAAACTCCATTATGAATTCAGCAGACGTGGAGATGCAGAAGGTTGTTGTTGCTGATCTCATCCGTTTGTCTCCAGATGAGCGGGATGCTTTAAATCAGTTTGACCTTGCTGCATATGATGAGAGGATTCAGGATTTGGTAAACTTCATTGATTTGGTTTTTGTCCGACTAGAGATGCTCTGATTTCAGATGTTCTTTGTCAGCTTACCTTGTTTTATCAGCAGAAATCACAACTGGAAGCTAAAAGATATTTTCAGTTACAGACTGACCATCAGATGACCCTTGAAAGAGAGAATGCTGTGAAGCTTGAGCTCTCAAAAGCTGAGGAGAGGATGGAGAAAGCTGAAGCAAAGTTAGAGGACCTGAAGGCAGATGAGCTAAAGAAAGCATCATCCCAAAAGGGGGGGCAGACCCCCACCTTTCAGGTACCTGATTTGCATTTTCACTCACAGCAGCCACAGCAGGGGCCAGACTCAGACAGCAGGCATTCAGCACCTACAGAGTCTCCTGTTCCTAAATTTAGTAAAAGTGTTCAACTTACTTCCACAGACCTTAACAAAAGTGTTGGAAGTCAGATGGTCTCCAATGGTGTCCTGCCAAATCCCATTGCAGTGAACAACCACCAAGATGACCAAGTGCCGGACTCTGCGTCCACAAGAGGGACAATTAGGTGGAAGGAGCACCCTTCCGGCCGGATCGGTACCCCTCTCCCTTCTGACTCTGTGTCGACCCCTAGGGGCCAGGAGAGACGCACATGGCTCTCAGGTGACTCAATCCAACCTGACCCACCACCACTTGCACGAGTCCATTCATTAGAAAGCTCTCATTTAAATCATGAGAAAACTTTTTTCCTTCCCCAGAGGTTAGATCATGATCTTCCACCATTTCATAAACCTAACCAAAGTGACTTCTCAGATGGACATGGCCCAGCTTGGGAGCATGGTGTCCGTTTCAAACAGCTTGAATCCCTTGCTAAGGACATAGAAGTTTTTGATCCAGGTAGCCAGGAGTCAAATATTGAGGCTTACCTGCGTGAGGTTGAACATTGTCTTCTTGACTTGCGTTTTCCTTCTGATCGTGAGAAGCACAGGGTTATTTGGAAAACAACAGCTAAGAGTGTTCATGTGTTCATAAAAACTCTTCCTCCCAAAATTAGTGACAGTTATCCAGCTCTCTGCCAGGCTCTTAGAGAAGAGTACCATGTTTACAGAGATGAAGCTGCTGCCACTATTAATGCTTTGACAGTTTTCCAAAAACAGTATGAACCTCCCAGAGAATATTTCCACCGTTTAAAGACAGCTTATTTTACGGGATGTTATGCTCTAGGTCTTGAAGAAGACCACACTTTTAAGTCTTTGTTTCTTCACAACCTCCATGTTAGCGTGCAGTATGATGTGACCATGCATTGCATAACAGAGAATCTATCCATGCAGGAGATTTGTAGATATGCTCAGCTTGTGTGGGAAACACGTGTCCGTTCAGACAGAGCAGGAAAAGGCAAAGTTAGAGTGTTAAACATTCAAACTGAGAACAGGCCTAATAAGAAGCGCAAAGTAAGTCCCCAAGTGATGCAATAGAACCAGAGGGGTGGTAACTGGCGCCAGGCAAAACCCAAGCCACCAGTTAAGACAAACACCTTTTCACAGTGCAACATCGAAATGTAAGGTTGGTGGTAAAGAGTGGAGCCACTCCAAAGATGTCATCACAAATGAGGAGTTTGAGATGATCTGCAGGTGTATTATAACTGAGGTAACAGCGTTCCTAAAAGACATGGCAAGCCGTTGCAGTCCAGAATCAACCCTGTAAAATCTATCAGACAAGGTATGAAGATGGTAAATAATTTCCAACACCCTATATTCTGTTTTAATCTTTTTCTTTCTTATGGTTTTGAACTTGAGAAATTATTAAGGTTTAAAAGCAGTATTATTATGGTGTGAAAATTATCACATGACTTTTGTTTTTGTTTTTCTTTTAAAACATTTAATTAGTGTTAGTCTCTGCCCAAGCCTGCCTCACTCCTGTCCAAACACTAACCTCTGAACCAAAAATGAACTGTTGAACTCTGCCTACCTACAGGACCCCAGTGACTCTTTTCACATGGCTGTTAGCCCCAAAGACTGTGGACTTCATCCCATTCTTTGGAACTAAAAGGGGGGATGTTGGGACCATGGATTTCAACATTAAAACTCCGGTATACACTTTTCTGGAGTTGTCAAAATAAATTGCATTTAAACAGACTTTCAGTACAACTTCAGAAGGGGGAAAGGGGGGTAACAGCGGACTTCCCATGATGCCACTGGCTGTATAAAAAACACCCCTTTCCAATGGCCCGATCTCTTCCATCCGGAACTCTGCTGAGAGGCTGGCCGGAGAGACAAGCGCGCTAATGTCTTTTGCTGGCAAAAAAGACATAATCTCTACAAACTGGATCCAAGAGTCTCATATGATCATCGATCATATGCAAAGATAAGTATGAGTGAATAACTGTTTGTGTACCCAGTATTCATTCAGAAAACGGGAATTAAGGTACACGCCTGGCTTGACTTTCTCACCGAGGCCTGCTGAAGCAATGGTGTCCAGAAAAGTCCCAGCAGAGAGCTGCCTGTCTCTACAACCCGAGTGAAGCGGTTTTCTTGCCTGAGAGAAGGACAACGAGTAGCCGCATCACCGGTAACGTGCAGTTTTGGCCGGCCGACAGAACGGGCCGCCCACCCACAGCTTCGTTAGGTTAGCCGCTTGTTGACTATGGACGTTTCTTCAAACTTCGCCCTTGGACTACGTTTCCTCACCACGGTTCATGAGGTTAAGTGTTTGGGCAGAATAACAGTTAGGATGAAATGATCTAAACGTTTTTCATTTTATGAAATTTGGTTTTGTTTGTGTGAAACTGTTATCTTAGTGCTAGCAGGCTATCTGCAGCACACGTGATCAGTTTGGGTTCTGTGTTTGTGTGTTTTTTTAAGTTAAGACAAACTTGATTTAAAGGGTGATTTTAAACACAGAAGATTTGCTCGTAACGCGCCGTCCGCGCTTATGCATTTTAACCCTTTTATTGACGGTATTTTAAGTGTGTGTGTTTTGATTCTGGATTCTAAGCTATCAGCCTCCTTTGTTAGCTTAACTGCTAACAGCCTCGGACACTGCTTGCTGCTGAAGAATATTTACCCAGAACGGTTTAGTTTTCAATCCAGTAAATAATGTCCCTAACATCATTTTACTAAATTTGATATCTAAATTTGATAACTAAGTAAACACCATTAAGCCCAATTTCTCCAGAAAGATTTGGTTCCTTTCAAAGATATTTCTTTAAATAATTTACCGTTACCTTTAATAATATTTCTTTAAATATTATTTCAATAAATAAAAGCAGCTAATTAAACACCCTTGAGAGTTGGTCATCCAGAAGGTTGGTTTTATTCAGCAGATCATTCTTTAAAACATTATTTTATTAAAATAATATTTTATCTGATCTTTCATTGTGAATGGTCGTCTAAACGTTTGCTGATTTTTGCCTAAGTTAGTTCCAAGACTAACTTAACTTCATTTCCAGATTCTTCAAGATAATCCTTGGTTCTCAAACATAAATAACATTGCATGGTAATGTTGCATCACTCTTTTGGCCATGATTTTCAACCATCTTTAATCAACTTGTTTATATTGTACACAGCCCATTAGTCTTCATTATTCTTTAATTCTGCTTGGTAGTTTAGTTGGATTGTTTTAGCATAGTAAAGAGTTTGTTGATTGAAATATGTTTGACTTTGAGTTGACTAATTTTTGTTAATAAATTCTTGTATTTTAAGAAATGTTGTGAATTCATTCCATGTGTGTGCAGAGTTTATGCTGTTCAATAATGTCAGAGCTTGACTCACACCTTTCTATTTTGTCCTAATACCATCGCCTTACTGGGTTGGTATTCACAGGACAACCCTTAACAGGCCGAAATATTATTTGATAAAATATTATTAAATAATGTCAGATTAATAATCACAACACTCCAAACCGATTTACTCCAAACTAACTTGCAATCAGTGACACATTAAGTTGATGCTTTGATTCAAATAAAATATCTTGAATGTAGAATGTGTGGATGAATCTTCTTAAATCTTCTTAAAGAGAGGCTATCGCAACATTTTTTCAGGCTAGCTTGGATTTTATTTTCAACTTATGGTGAAGAGACAGGAACATGAGATCAACCGGACAGCGTTGAACCTCAGCTCAAAACGAAGCTGCAGCTTCAATATATGGAAGAGATTTCACCTTCTTTCAAAATCCTGGAAACCATGTGCTCCTTAAATAACTTGTGTTTATATTGTTCGATCAACAAGTTCAGGGAACAATCACGAAATGTGTATCAAGAATATTGACTTTATACTGTACACGATAGGTACTCTTATTCATGCAGGAAGCACAACAGGATAAGGTAAAAGGGAGGGGGACATTTACAGTTCTAACTTATTTAAAAAAATAATGGTGTGGAAAGGAAACAGAATCCATTCCAGCACAAGCTATTCTGACTAGTTATGGAGCAAAAGCATTTTACTTAGGTGATGTTCCCAGTAAAATAGCTACCATGCAGCAGTACTGTCTTCCACAAATCAAAGACAGAGACACATGTTCACTGTAACCAGGACTCAAAGACATAAAGGGTCCTTCATTCTATGTTAAATTGGTGCAATCAGTTTGTACATTTCTTAATACGAACTTAATCTGACACAAGTTTAATTGGTCATATTTGTATGTTCTCTTTTAACATGATACTTCTTAGTGTTTACTTTCCTTTGTTTATGGTCTCGGTCGTGTTTTAACTACTGTTCCAAAAGCAAATTTTCCCAGTAACGCTCTGAATCTGATGATCCACAAGTATAATAAGGCTTAACATATGCACAAACCTGTTATATGTGTGTTTATATCTACCTGTCCAACTCCTGGCAGAGATAGGTGAAGTCCACTCACTCCAGTGACCATCATATTCCTCTCTAGTTCTGAGCTTAATCAGGTACTCAGAACCAAGCAGAGCATCAGTGATTGTGTAGTGCCGTTTTCTGATCACATTTACCTGTAAGGACACGTACAGAGCATAAAACAAGACACCAATCAACAGAAACAGCCCCGATTCCTCAGTATTGAATTCATGACTGCAATATTCAGTACTCGGACGTACCTGTTCATTTGAAGAGGTCAAAGGTCTGTATCTGATCTCATAGATTATTTCATAAAAGTTATCTTGCTTCTTCCAGGTTACTGGTAAGTTCCAGGTGACCTTTATCATCCCCTCTATATTCTGCACTGGGTGGGCTGACACGTTGGACGGGGGATCTGGCTTCACTGGAGTAGCAGGAAGGGGTTAAAGTGATTACATAAGCCTTATTTTGAGTGAAACAGTTGTTATAACAAGCCTACTTACAAATGTCCAGTGGTGTGAACTGGATCGGAGGACTGGTGGTATTGCCCAAGAAGTTTGTAACACACAGGAAGGCCACATGGACAGACCTCTGCTCATCCTCGTGTTGCTCAAGAGCACACCAACAGAGAGAGCGCTGAGACGTGTACGAGCATTGGATTTGGTGAAAATGCTCTATTTTTCTGAGAGAGGGGTGACTGGAAAGAAAAAAGAAACCCACGGTTTTCAGATAGATGGGAAAATTTAAAGGATAAACTTACAGACAAATAGATTTTGCACAAAGAAAGTTCATAAGTGCAGAGTAAGTGACCAAAACACAGCTAATTATGCATTAGCTAACTAACCTCTTGTTGTTCTTGTTCGTACACAAGTTTGATAGTTCTAATGCTATTTTCTATCTGCTGAGCCATTTGGGGGTCAAGGTCAAACAGTAGACATTGTCCCTGGAAGCACGTTGCATTGTTCTAACATGTATACATTACCTAGTGTAAGTATGGTTTTTAAGGTCTTATGTTGTGGAAACGAGATTTGGAAATTTTTGTTTCTCTTATTTGCAATGTGATTTATTTTTCTAATTTTTAATTGTATTATTCTGCACATAATTTGAGATTTTGTCTGTATTATTACATCATTTTCACAAATTAAATCAGATTAAATAGATCTAGTGAAGTAACTAGTACTACAATAGCCTTTTTACTTAATACATTTTGAATCTTGAGTAATGTTTTGGATGACTACTTTTTACTTCTACTTGGGTAAAAATATACTGAAGTAGTGCTACTCTTACTTCAGTACAATTTTTGGCTACTCTACCCATCTCTCTTTATAGATGTACTTCAAGTTTTAGACTGAAGCCTAAATTCGGTTTTAGTTTATTTAGACCTTTATTTAGGATAGAGGAAGTTTATATTTCTGACGATAATTCAAGTTTATTAAAATAAAATTACTATTTACTGGTTAAGAACCGTCAGGCATAAGGAATTGTAATATTAGACATTATACTAAGGCCCTCTAGTAAATTTGCATATGTAATTGCTTATTAGACAGTTAAGGGGTTTTGGGGTGTGGCTATTCAGTTGTGAGTCAGATAGTTGGAGTGGAGCCACACAGTTGTTTGACCTCATTCATATTATTTTCTTTACTCTTCATTGTTTGTGGATAAGTTACGTTTGTAACGTCTTTATTTTTTGAGTAAAACAGTTAGACTTTATCAAGAGGATCCAGTCTGTTTTTTGTGTTTTGGTCAAAATGTGGATAAAGGAGGAAATATGGAGAGTGTCAAGCTTATGGCTTCATTAATTAGGAAATTACACTGTTCCTGCAGAGCTGTCTGAGAGCACCAAGTAATCAGTCAATCTGAATCTGCCTTAGTCTCTGTATTGCCAAATGTATATCTTTAAAAGCTTCAATAAGATATAATGTATTGTGAGAACAAAATCTAAAGCTTATTTGCAATGTGCCATTGAGAACTGCCACTCTTGAACTGAAGACCTGTATGCCTATGTAGGTTGATGAGTCTCTCCTTATTTGAACTTATTTTAAAAAAAATATTCAAATCCTCTATCTATGATCTTTGACAGTGGGTCAAATTGTAGTTTCTGGGTTTCATTTGTTGCAGCAGCTGTTGTTCATTTGCTCAAACATTTTTGTTGAGTTGGAAGATGTTAAACAAATATGCCTATGTTTCATTTTCCTATTCTAAATATGCTTTTGGGACTTTGTACATATTTTGATTACTTACTTTTTGCTCAGAAAGAGGTAGCAGTCAGGATGCTTAATTACTGGGTTCTGAGGCCTCCATTCACAGCGGATTTTACTCCAGGGTGACTTCTTGTAGCAAAAGATACTTGGAGTCTCGGGGGGATCTAAGAAATCCGAAAACATTCAATGAGGCATGCAGAGAAGTGAGGTTTTTAGGGTGGCAATCAGAACCAGCATTTTGGTTAGCATACAGCATGTAATTTACTACTAATATAGTATATACACGTTACTCCTGTTGTGCTGAATCAACTTCTCAAACAAATCCCAATATTGATAGAACAACAAAAATATATAATCATACTATAAACAATCCCAAAACCTTTAAATTAGTGGCTCACATAAGTTTTAGACTACAGCTTTTCTAACTTCCTACAGTTGAAAGCTGTACTGGAAGTACTATCGCTAGCTAGAGGCGGTTCATGCATAAATGCTACCCTGGGTAAGCCCCCCCTTCTGTATCAACCCCCCAACCCCACATGGTCCCCACACAAAACCAAAACACACCCAGTACAATAACAACGACCTTTTTTATTGTATAACCTATCAGAAACACTAAGAATTATGAGCATGTTTGTTTATATATTAAACAGAACAGAAAAAATAATAAAATAATAAAAGTGAAGCCATACCAGCAGTGAATGTAGTATGTAATCTTAGATGCAGCATGCTCCATATGCACGTAATTAAGTGACTGCACCTGCTTCCATTTACAGTCATTTTCAATAATTAGAATATTATTGAAAAGTTAATTTATTCAAGTAAAAGTGAAAGACATTATATAGATTAATCAAACATAGACTGGTGTTTTCAAGCCTTTCTTTCTGTTCGTTATGATTATTTTCTGCTTACAGCATGACAATATTACATCAGACTAAGAAACAACATCCTAATACAGAAATGTGTTCTTAATAACAAGTTTAATACCTGCTTAAAGTTTTTCATTTTCAAAAGGTACTTTTAATCTGACAAACAAGCCTTGACTATGAGTGTATACATGTTGTGTGCACGTCTGTCTCTATGTGTTTGTATGTAAGTGGGCACAGAAGTGTTGTCAGAGTTTGTCTGCAGGAGCCACAGAGGGGGAGAAAGGCACTCCTGCCAAGCCCAGGAGCACCTTTCCAAGGTCATAGACTGGTACAATGTGTTACGTTACAATCATTCATAGCATGCAGGCTACACCAGTGAATAAAAGAGAGAAGTTGGTTTGTGAAACATATTTATACTCTAAGCAGATATTAATTTTAGTGTTATTCCTGAGCACAGAAATTATCTTGATTAAATAGTTTAGGAAGGTGTTAAAATCTTTAAAATATCTTCAGTAGTGCATAAAAAACACCTTAAATCTGACCTTTTATACACTTTTTGCTGCCTTCTTCCTTTATCTTGAAAATGCCCTTTGTTGGATTTTTACAGCTAGTCAACTTATCTCATGCTGACAGTGTCATAAGACTTTAAACCCAGAGGGGTTTCAGAGCAATTTCCACCAGAAAATACATAACTTAAATAAATCAAGTATAGCGCCACAATTATAAGGTCTACGTGCAAACTTTTGGTAGCTGTGTAAACGTAACACATAAAAGAATATTTTGCATGTGGAACCACTATTGTAACTGTAACTATGTCTGACTGGCAGGTTAACAGGTTAAATATCCATCCGCTTGTGACCCTGAACTCTTTTGATCACATTTATCTGAATGCCTGTCATACATGTAAGAGATTGTCTTAGGTACATACTTAGCTGAAGCATCTAATTCACAGACTGACTATATGGCATGCAGTTAGAATAAAAGATATTCCATGTTTCTTATTGGCTGTGTGATGTGACGCTGCCACATGCTTCCCAAATTCCATCAATGATTAGTTGACAGGTTTGGTGACTCTCTTCCAGAAGCTGTCGGCTGAGGGAGTGCAGCGAAGCTCTGAGACTCATTCAGACAAGAAAAACACACAAAGAAGCGTCCATCAGGATGTTCTGCACAGCTAATTGGACCCAGGCTTGATCAACCTGATTCAATTGGTTGTGACGTTTTTGAAGCATTTTTGATTTTTCTAAATTTTTAGATTGAAGTTCCTTTAAATGTGCATTTAGTCTTTTCCCCACACCCTAATATGTTCAACATCAATTAGGACTTTTTCTTGAGACTGTTTTCTTCTTTGTGCCTAATCTGGTTCTGTAGAGATTCGTATTGCAAAACCTTTCAGCAACCTGGGCCGGAGATGCCAGCTGGCTCCCCTCCACAAGACAACCTTCAGGGAAAACCCAAAGCTATGTGTTGAGGATTTCCTTGTCAGCTGCGCTGAGTTATGTCAGCGTATGAGCTGCACCTGTCGGGATCCAATTATTGTCCCATGAGAGAGAGGTGACACCACCACCGAAATTAGACTTCAAATAATTTGGACTCTTATCAGTTCTATTGTGCAGGTTGCTGACGGTGAAACTATGGCTCCCTTTAAGTTCATTCCTGCCTTTCCTCTGCCAATCTTTCAACCTCAAAATAACAGTTTAACTCAAGTTTCTATAACCTCCAGAAAATGACAAGAAAAAGTTAAATGTTTATTTACCTTGTTTATTAGTGTTCTGAATGTTCTAAATTGACATTTGTTTTTAAGTACATAGTTTAGTTTTCATGATTGATAGTTTTATGTTCACTTTTGTTGATTTACTTAATTAATAATTATAGAGTAGACCTTAAAATGATTAGTGACAAACATAATCCTTGAATATGTATAATTACTTTGATTTAAATTAAATCCTGTTTTTCCTTAGTTAAAATATTGAGCAAGATAGCTCCCTGATAAGGAAGAATTCATCCTTCTCATTGATGTTTCAATAGACAAATAGGATTGATCAGTTTTATTTATTAGACTGATAAAATTCTGGATACATTAAAACGTAGCCTCAGTTACTGCTGATTTTGATCAAAGTTAATTCACTTCCAGTTGCAAATCTATAGGCAATGTGCTGTAACTCACCTGCAACAATCACTTTAACAGCGAGCGTTTCTTCTCCCCTGTGATGACACGT
Organism: Crenichthys baileyi; assembly: GCA_036173005.1. Taxonomy (NCBI): domain Eukaryota; kingdom Metazoa; phylum Chordata; class Actinopteri; order Cyprinodontiformes; family Goodeidae; genus Crenichthys; species Crenichthys baileyi. Next base: position 311,901 of record JAHHUM010002052.1, on the reverse strand, counting down.
GTATTTGCCAGCATCCGTCAGTCTTACTGAACTCAGAGATAGACTGCTTCCATCACCTAGAAATGCAATGTCTCCCCAGTCTCTGTCTGCACTCTGCACCGGCTGTTTGTTCCACTTCCACTGAGGCCTCATTTTAATCCCTCTTGTTACCCTGCTGCCTTCCTCCCGCTCCTCATCTTTATATTGAACCTCGAGTGTCTTTTCTTTATCCTCCCAGTCTGACTCTCCCCCTGTTGTGGATTTGCTCTGAGGGGTTGGTTGGACCACCTGTGGAGAAGTGGTGTGTTCTGTATCTGAATATCCAACTCTTTGGTTTCCTCCTTGGACGGTGCTCTTGTTTGTGCTTGGGATGTTTCTAGTTAAGGTAACTTTCACTCCATTCACCTTCACATAACCCCTGCAGGTCAATTCCAGCCTGCTTCCCGGAGATACAACTAGCACACCAGGGGGGGGTTCTGCACACAGAAATACACAAAAAAACCAAGCATTTGTGGCACAGGTACGAACCAGGCTGGAAGGTGGCTGTATTTGCCTGTGCATGTTGAATCAGTGCGATTTTGTGCATGAACACTGTATGTTTAAATGTTCCTAAGGCATGAGTGCTGGTCCCAGATCAGTAAGCGCAGCACAGATAGGATGCAGCGTTGCATAACAAAAATTACCAACTCCTTTAAAACTTCCTCTTTTAATCTGCCTCTCGCCTACACAGTTGCTCTTTCATCCTGAACTTTATCATCTCTGTATCATCACATTTAGTATATCATCAAAACAGTGAATGAACACATATGCAATTATGTAGCAAACCAAAAATTGTAAAATAACTTTAAATATATTATATTTTAGAATCCTTAAAGTAGCCGCCCTTTTATGACTGAAATCTTAACCTCTGGCCGTCCCTCAATGAACGTCTGGGAATTTCTTTCAAGACTTTTTGGAAAACCATTTTAGGTGATTACCTCATGAAGCTCATCAAGAGAATGCCAAGAGAACAAAGCAGTCATCCAAGCAAAGGGTGGCTATTTTTAAAAAAACTAAAATATATAAGCATAAGTTGTCAGAAAAACTTTGACCCAGTATTAAAAAAAACATTTAACCTTCCTTTCTGGAGCTCCTACATGCACTTGCTCACTAAATCACATGATTAAAATTATCTGTAGTTTTCTTTTTCTTTTTTCTCATGAGAGTGTTCAAGACCGAGAGATATCGAGAGTCGAGAGACATCGTCTAGAAATAGTCGGGCTCACCTCCACGCACAGCGTGGGCTATGGAACCCAGCACCTCGAGAGAGGTTGGACTCTCTTCCACTCTGGAGTGGCCTGCGGGGAAAGGCAGGTTTGCTTGTTGCCCCCCAGCTCAGCCATCTTATGTTGGGGTTTACCCTGGTGGATGAGAGGGTCGCATCCCTGTGCCTTCAGGTCGGGGACAGGTCTCTGACTTTCGTTTTGGCCTACGGGCGAGCAGTAGTACCCGGCATTCTTGGCGTTTCTGTGGGGGGTGCTGGATAGTGCCCCTCCCGGGGACTCCGTTATTCTGCTGGGGGACTTTAATGCCCAACGATAGTGACACCTGGAGAGGTGTGATTGGGAGGAATGGCCTCCCCGATCTGTATCTGAGTGGTGTTTCATTATTGGACTTCTGTGCTAATCACGGATTGTCCATAATGAATACCATGTTCAAGCATAAGGGTGTTCATCATTGCACTTGGCACCAGGACACCCTAGGCAGGAGGTCGATGATCGACTTTGTTGTCGTGTCTTCAGACCTTCAGACCTGTCCACTGCTCACCACCTGATGGTGAGTTGGATCCGCTGGAAGAGGAGAAAGCCCGACAGACTTGGCAGGCCCAAGCATAGAGTGAGGGTCTGTTGGGAGCGTTTGGTGGAGCCCTTGGCCAGGGTTCTGTTCACCCACCTCCGGGAGAGCTTTGACCAGATTCTGGGGGAGGTTGGAGACATAGAGTCCGAGTGGACCATGTTCTCTGCGTCTATTGTCGATGCTGCCGCCCGTAGCTGTGGCTGTAAGGTCTGCAGTGCCTGTCGTGGTGGCAACCCTCGAACCCGGTGATGGACACTGGCAGTAAGGGATGTTGTCAAGCTAAAGAAGGAGTCCTATCGGCCGTGGTTGGCTTGTGGGACTCCTGAGGTCGCTGACGGATACTGGCCCGGGCTGTGGCAGAGGCTGGAAGAAGGAGTACTTTGAGGATCTCCTCAATCCTGCCGTCACGCATTCCCTGATGGAAACAGAGGCTGGGGGCTCGGGGTTGGACCCAGGCTCAAATCACTGAGGTGGTTAAAAAGCTCCACAGTGGCAGGGCTTCGGGGGTGGATGAGATCCGCCCTGAATATCTCAAGTCTCTGGATGTTGTGGGGCTGTCATGGTTGACACATCTCTTTAACACTGCGTGTTGGTCGGGGACAGTGGCTTTGGACTGGCAGACCAGGGTGGTGGTCCCCCTTCTGTGCTAAGATAAGAAGGGTGACTGGAGGGTGTGTTCCAACTATAGGGGGATCACACTCCTCAGCCTCCCTGGTAAGGCCTATGCCAGGGTATTGGAGAGGAGAGTTCGGCCAATAGTCGAACCTCGGCTTCAGAAGGAGCAGTGGGGTTTTCGTCCTGGCCGTGAAACACTGGAACAGCTCTACACCCTCTACAGGGTACCCAATGGGTTCATGGGAGTTTGCCCAACCGGTCCACATGGGTTTTGTGGACCTGAAGTAGGCCTTCAACTGTGTCGTGGTGCACCGTGAGGGGTGCTTCAGGAGTACGGAGTTGGGAGCCCTTTATTAGGGGCCATCCGGTCTCTGTACAAGCAGAGCAGAAGTTTGGTCCGCATTGCCGGCACTAAGTCGGACCTGTTCTAGGTGCATGCTGGACTCCGGCAGGGCTGCCCTTTGTCACCGGTCATGTTCATAACTTTTATGGACAGGATTTCTAGGCGCAGCCAAGGGCCGGAGGGGGTCTGATTTCGTCTCTTCTTTTTGCAGATGACGTGGCCCTGCTTGCTCCCTTTAGCCAAGACCTACAGCATGCACTGGGGAGGTTCGTAGCAGAGTGTGAAGCGGCTGGGATAAAGATCAGCTCCTCCAAGTCCAAGGCCATGATTCTTGACCGGAAAAGGGTGGCTTGTCCTCTTCAGGTTGGAGGGGAGTTCCTGCCTCAAGTGGAGGAGTTCAAGTATCTTGCAGTCTTGTTCACGAGTGAGGGGAGAATGGAGCGGGAGATCGACAGAGAGATTGGAGCGGCTGCTACAGTAATGGGGATGCTGTGGCGGTCCGTTGTGTTGAAGAGAGAACTGAGCCAAAAAGCAAAGCTCTCGATTTACCAGCCGGTCTAAGTTCCTACCCTCACCTATGGGCATGAACTTTGGGTCATGATAGAAAAAACGAGATCCCAGATACAAGCGGCTGAAATGAGCTTCCTCCGTAGTGTGGCCGGGCACTCCCTCAGAGACAGGGTGAGGAGCTCGGCCATCCGGGAGGAGCTCGGAGTAGAGCCGATGCTCCTCCAGATCGAGAGGAGCCAGTTGAGGTGGCTCGGGCATCTATACCGGATGCCTCCTGGACGCCTTCCTTGGGAGGTGTGCCAGGCACGTCCCACTGGGAAGAGGCCCAGGGGACGGGCCAGGACACGCAGGAGGGAGTATGTATATGGGCTGGCCTGGGAACGCCTTGGGTTCCCCCCGGAGGAGCTGGAAGTGGTGTCTGGGGAGAGGGACATCTCAGGGTCTCTACTGAGTCTGCTGCCCCCACGACCTGGTCCCGGATAAAGCGAAAGACGACGAGTAGGTGTACGAGTCCTTTTCTTCACCAAAACAAGCTTTAAGTTCCAAAGATTTCTGAAGACAAAAATGTCTGATAATTTTAATTCAATAATCTCATTAGCCTGAGTTCAGCACAGTAAACACAACAGGTTAAAGATTCATTTTTATGCAGTTAAGAATAATTAAAAAAATAACAATTTAAAACACAAAACCTAAATCCAAAAGACAAAAAAATGTAAATGCTACTAAAAGTGCATTTATACCAGGCTGTTGCAAAGTAGTTTTTTGAAATCTCGACATCTTGGCATATTCTTTAAAAAACAACTTCATACTGTAGTAAAAATTCTGGAAAACATTTTGATTATTTACTGAATACTCACCTTTTCTGGGACAGACTCCGTCGAAAATGCAGCAAACCTGCAGGACGCAGAGAAAGCACAACAGCAGGAGCGAAATACCCATCTTTAAAAGTGGTTCCTCCATTAACAAGTTCTCAAACCATCACTGACACCAACCCCAGAACACTGGGTATCATTTAAATTTCTGTCTTCCAGCAGAGGCAGGATCATTAAAGCAGAGTTCATGTGGCCGCAGCAGTGTGCTGTCCGTCAGACCCGTTATTGTGAAATCCCAGTGCTCTTTCCCCTGTTCAGCGCCGTTACACAGAGGAAATCCTCCTCAGCGTCAAAATAAACCCCCCTTGAAAGCTGAATTTAGGTCTACCACTCTAATGTCTATTTAGCAGTCTTCAGACTCAAGACTCCTGCAAAATGAGTGTGGCTCTTTGAAAAAGTTTTAATATAATTTACACCTTGTAAAACTAGAAACAAGTAATTTAAATTTAAAACCCTTCATTTTTTGTCCATGTCTTTATGAATTGATTATAAACACTGATAATCATAAAGAACCACATCTCTGTTCCTGTGGTTCAACTTAAGATATTGAAACCTCAAGTTGTCTGTTTTGTCTCATTTGTTCAGCAGTTATTGATGTGTTGTCATCATTGTTGTCTACTCTGACTTCTAGATGAAATTATGTTTGTATAGTCAAAGTCTGGTTCTCTAAGCTCTGTTGCCATTATTAAACAGGTGCACTGTGAAATTATTCCTGCAAAAAAAAACTATCATTGTGTCAAAAAGCTTAATTCATTTTAGAAGGTTTTGCACAAACTAGACAGTGTTTTGAACAGATATTGTATATCATAAAAACAAAGTTAATTTACAGTGACTTGCAAAAGTTTATACCCCCTCAAACTTTTTCACATTTTGTCTCACATTTTCCGTGCATTTTATATTCAACCCCCTTTACTGTGATACCCCTAATTAAATCTATTTGCTTTCAGAAGTCACCTAATTAGTAAGTACAAACTTAGATTGACTGCAAAAGTATTCACCCCCCTGGCATTTTTCATGTTTGCCTCATAACCTGGGATTAAAATTGATTGTTTGGAAGGTTGCATTATTTAATTTACAGAATATGCCTCCAACAGGGCTGGGCTTGTCTCCTCCAGCTGCACCTCCTTGCAGGTGCAGCTCATCAGGTGCAATCATCCTCATTCCACTGGCAGCATAAAGGAGCAGGAAACCAGTCACTCTTCGCCTGAGTGTTAACCATCACTGGTAACGTCAAGCCTTCTTCTGAGCATTTTTCTGAGCATTTCCCTGAGCATTATTCTGAGCTTTTTGTGAACCAACCTGAGCGTCCTAACAGAACCACCTGATTTCTCACCTGAAGAACCAACAGTAATCCTTGTGTCTCTCCTCTCCTGAAGGTATCACTCAGTTCCAGTTCCTACGTGCAGTTTCTCCTGTGAACTTGCCTCCACCATTACAAGGACCTAGATCACATTCCCACGACTGGCTTCCGTTCTGCTGACCAACCAATCCATCTTCAACCTCATCTTCTGCACTACCTGTTCAGCCAGCGCCACTACAGTCTTCATTACCCTCTGGATTTCATCAACGGTGTGGAACAAACATCCATTTACCGGACTCCCCGCTGTTAACAACCCCATCGACTACTCACCTTCCCCCCGGCGGACCATCATACATCATCTGGTAAGCTCCTTTCTTCTCCATTTTTCCGTTCTCTGGATTGGCCTTCTCACCAGTGTCTCTCTTTCAGAGCTCCCGGTTAACTGATTCTAATTCTCCTGAGAGTTTTTCTGCATGTGGGACAGAAGCCCAATGTCAGTACCTTGTATAGGCACCTTTAGCAGCAATTACAGCTGCAAGTCCCTTTGGATAAGTCTCTATGAACTTGCCACATCTTGTCAGGTTATGTCTTTTTTTTAGTTTGAGTTTGTGTTTTGGTTCATTTATTCCTGCTCTGGTTCTCTGTTTACCTTTTAGTTATGTGTCTTGACTTGTTAATTGATTTCTCTCCCTCTGTTTCCCAGTAGCCTGACCCACACCTGTTCCATGTTCCCCGTGATTATTCTGTCCCTCTGTTCATTGGTTCTCCCTGTACTCTGTTTGTATTTATACCCTGATGTTTCTGTTGTTCCCTGGGTTGTTGTCGTATGTCCCGATGTTGAGAAGTCAGGGGTCTGGTCGGAATCCTGTCAGTACAAACCTTTAAGAAGCAACTTACTAGTAATCGTCGGCCTCCTGGTGACTCCTGCACTTTGGTCCGGTTTAAACTCAAATATGGCACATCTTGCCACTCTGAGTTTTGCCCATTCCTCAAGGCAAAACTGTTCCAGCTCCTTCATGTTGGATGGTTTTCACTTCTGAACACCGATATTCAAATCTAACCACAGATTCTCAATTTGGTTAAAGTCTGGACTTTGACTTGGCCATTCCAATAAACCACTCAAGTGTTGCTTTAGCGGTATGCTAAAGAGTTTTTCTCAGTGGCTGAAAAACCAGAGCACTCACTCAATACATCTGGGGAGGTGCCTTTAAAACATGCCTTCTAATTTTTAACTAAAAATAAAGCTTTTTTTCAGGCCACTCTTCCATAAGGTCCAGCTCTATGGAGTGTACGGCTTATTGTGGTCCTATGGACAGATACTCCACATTCCCACCATGAATTGTAATCCTCAACAACTTTGTCCCTGATTTGTTTAGAGAGCTCATTGGTTTTCATGGTGTGATGCCTCTTGCTTACTGTGGTCCTATGGACAGATACTCCAGTTTTGCTGGGAACTTGGAGCTCCTTCAGAGTTACTCTTGGTTCTGTCCCGCTTCTCTTTTAAGCCTTCCTTACCGGTCTGGTGTTTTTTTTGGTCACCCTCTTTTGGGCGGGTTTGGGTTTTATGTTTTCCTTTTGAAGTAAAGGTTTTGATGGCGCCCCGGGGGGAACATGAAGGATTTTTTTTGTTTTTTCTAAACCCCACTGATGGTTTTCAAAACTTTGTTTCCCGACTTGTTTTTGGGGGGTCATTGGTTTTATGATGTGAGCCTCTTGCTTTATGGGTTTCAGTTACTGGGGCCTTCAGAAAAAGGGGTTATACTAATGACAGTGAACTTAGATTTCCCCCACAGGAGTTTATTTCACTAATATTTAGACTTTTAAAAGGGAATTGGTTGCACCAGAATTTTTAGGGGCCGAAGCTAAGGGAAAATATCCTGCCAGTGCACAAAAACTGGGCCCTTGTGCAAAAGGGGGGAAAGGGGAAGCCCCTGTTGAAAGGAGGGCCCTAAGAAATCCCAATCTTGGGGAAACACAGAAAACATTTAGAAGAAGGGCCACTTTTAAAAGGATAAGCCCAAAATTAAATTTTCCATATGCAAACCCCCTTTTTAGGGGTCGAAAATGCTAAAAAACATATAAAAAATCCCACCTTAAAAAAACTAGTAAAAAAGGGAGATCGGTGAGAATAAAAAGGGGGCCCACTTTAATTAATTTTTGAAAAATTTAGGTTTGGGACAGAGCGGGGGCTAAAGATTTCATTTCTTCTGAAAATTTTAGCCTATGTTTTGCCACTGATTTGAAAAAATGTGGGAGGGTCCTTTTCTTTCTCTTTTTTTTTTTATGAGGAAAAAATATAGCAATTAAAAGGGAAATGTCCCAAAAAAGCACTAAAACCGAGTTTTAAACCCCTGATTTCAAAACCCACCCTTACCACTGCCCAGAAATAATAGTTTTTTTTTGGCCTTTTTTTGGGTGGGCCGTTGTTTCTGGACCGGAAGTTTTAATGTGTGGTGTTCGGATCCAAAAATAAAGGGAAACCCAAAACCCCTTGGCGCAGATGGTAAAAAGATACTACTTTTTGGCCCAAACTGGACAGAAAAACCTCAAAAAAAAAAGTTGCGGGAAAAAAAAACCTACAGTAAAGTCCCAAGGCCCAATGGGGGAAAGGCCTGAATGAAAAATGGTGTTATTTCTTTTAATTTCGAATGTTTAAAGAATACCAATATCCTCGGGAAAAATTTCATTAGTTTTAATTTACATTTATATTTTTAAAATGAATTTTTCAGCAAAAAAGGAAAATTTCCCCAATTGCAACTACCAAAGTTTTAGACAGAAAAACAAAAATTTTGGGTTCTAATGAAAGGGTCATTCTGTTTTACTTTTAAATAAGTCACTTATAATCTTTTTTTGAAAAATCTAAAATAAAAATCTAATAAAAAGGAAAAATTCATGCAAAAAGATCCATGAGTTCAAAAAAATTTTAAAAATTTAAAAACTATTTTTTTTGTTGAGTGCAAAAATTAATAAGTCTTTTTCTTTTGGGAAAATAGATAAATTTATTTTTGGCATATTTTGCCCCTGTACAGTGAAAAAAACCCAAAAAAATTTATTAATTTTTTTAAAGAAAAGAATACTTTTTTTCCAAACCCAAAAGCAAAATTTTTTAAATGGGTTAAAACTTTTGTTTTAAAACCTTTTTTTGTTGTGATAAGGAAACTGACATTGATTTTTTTACCTATTTTTTTAAATAAGTATGCATTAAGTGTTTTACATCAAAAGTCTCTCCCCTCCTTTTTGGGTTTTGAAAACAGTCCTCACTCAGAAAGGGAAGGGGGGGTTGGAGCATAGCAGGGAAAAACCCCCAGCAGAAAGAAAAGGCCCCTTTACACAGTTAAAAAAGATAACCCTCTTGCTTTACTCTGCAATTTGGGCCTTTACTCCGGGAAAACTCAAATTTTTAATCAGTCTGAGGTTAGTAAACAACTTTTTGAATATGAAAGTTTTTCATGCTGTTTAAACAACAGAATTCATTCCACAAAAAAATTTTACAGAAAAACAGAAAAATAGAAAAGAAAACTCACAGACAAAAATTCCCAAAATAAAAAAGTGATAAAAATTTTTAAATTTTTAAAACTTAATGAAGCTTCGGGAATTTAAAAAATTTCTTAATCTCTTTTCCCCCAATATTTTCTAAGAGCTCGGTTTTTGATTTGATTTTGATTTGCTTTAAATTTCAGAACCCCTGAAAAAAATTTAGCCCATATGTGAAAAAAAAACCCCCTTAACATAATTTTAGAGTCACAGCAAAATTTTAATTTTATTAAAATTAAATTTCCAAAGATTTTCTATTGTTTAAAAAACATTTTCCAATTTTTTTAGGTTTTGGGAACTAAAAGTGCTCTCATGATGTTTATACAGAGAATGTTACCTTTTCAACTTTTTCGTATCACAGCTGTAGGCCTATTCAAGAATTTGTATGCCCAATTTAAATGTAGATTATTATTTTAAGGTAGGTTTGACATTTTGGTATACCAAACTCAAATAAACAACTGCAGTATAGAAAAGTACTTTGCTTATGTAAAGGTGTCCTGACAGGATAGTTTTCATATAGAATTATAACTCCTTTTTAAAAAAAGGGATCCAAAAACAAAAGATTTAATACCCTCCACTGCTTCCTGTTTGAGGAGGTACTGTTTCATGCAAGGCCTGTAATCAGATTTAAGAGTCACAACCCTTAATCAGACCAGCATCATATTTACTTTTGCCCAAAGTTCAGAAGGAACTTAAGATCGCACAGGACGTCAATTTCTGGAAACAAACCATGAGAGCAGATGTGTTATGCTCTGGAACCAAATGGAGTGTCCTGTGACAGTGAACAGTACTGCGGAGAGATCTCTTGAAAGCAGAAAGTCTTTTTGAGAACATGATATGAGGATTTTGCGGAACCACTTCCCAATCAGAAATTGCCAGACATTCAGAGACAAAATAACCGACATCATTCCATTTTCTCTGAGGGCTTAGCTAATGGAATGTAAGATGAAAAGCTTTATTGAAAAGCTGCATTTGTTGGGGTGAGAGGGTTATCGCAAGCGCAGCTGTATTTGAGTTCCAATACAGCACAGACGTTGTTAGCCTTTCAGAAGAGACACGAAACCAAGCCTTTAGAAAATCCTTATCTGAACCAAGTGATTCATGTGCGGTACAGCATAACTCAGCAGGCTGCAAGAAATCAGAAGAAGAGGGGTTTATAGCTGTACCAACCTCTCCCAGCAGCTGCTCTGAGAACAGAGAATTTTGGATCTTCCACAATCTTCGAACTGTACTGCTGTGACTATTGTCTGAGGCTGTACACCAGAGAATTTCAGAGGTTGTAACTAAAACCATTCCTAACATGCACATGAGGTGTCTTCACAGCAGGTTTACTGGACATACTCAGCAGCAAAAAAAATATGTTTTTAAAAAAAGAACCCATCGGTGCTATGCATGAAAGGGCTTTGTAAGCATCTCTTTTGTATTTTGGCCAGAGTAGACAATGAAAAAACATTTTTTCCCACAAATTTTTGGGAACAAAAAAATTTATCAGTTCTAAAAACTGAAGATGTTGCCCTGAATCTACCATGAAATCCCTTTGTTTTTAAAAAATGTCATTTCAAACATAGGAAGATTTATGGCTCTGAAAAAAACAAAGCTAGGTTGGAGCAATGTTTCAAAAATTTGTTCAAAGTTGATATTTCATAAAAACAGTTTTGTCCAGTCATCACATTCATACGCATTCCACAAAGCATTTGTCATGCAAAAAAAAAAAGGGGTCAGGTTTAGTCGAGGATTTTTTTTGTTGTTTCAGGAGAAAAAAAGGGAGAGAGTGCCTTTTTATGTCAGTGTTAGCTTGTGTGTGTACGTCTGTAGGAGAGATAGAAAGAGAGTGTTGAGGGTTTGTGTTTCGACGAGGTGTGGTGTGTTACCATGGTTATGCCTGGCAGTGTGGTGGCCCGCCCTCCTCCGTCCGCGTTCTGATGCAGAGGAGGGGAGGGGTGGGGACACTCCCGGCACCAATGTCCTCTCCCCCCGCAGTTCAGGCAGACATTTGTCCTCCGCCCCCATACTATGCGAGAAAACAGTCCCTTATAAAAGCCCGATGTCCTGAGCAGCCATGGTTGAAGACCCAAGAATTCCCATCACCCCACCGAGGTGGTCATGATTTGAACTTCTCAGTCTGGTGGCCATATTATCAGAGACCACGGGACCAGTGGTGCTCTGTGCTGCATTAGAAACAGTGTCAGAGTTGCTCACATCGTTTTGTGACAGCTGCTGTTGGACTTCAGATGTGCGTGAGCCGCCTGAGGGCGATGTTGGAGCGGCTGCTCCTGGGGACAAGTTGCTGTCCGGCAATGTCATTACCTTAGGTGGTGGGAGATAAACAAAAGCGCAGGCGTCCAGACCATCCACCACAGCTGCCAGGATGCGCCGATCAGGGTACATAGAAGTAGGAGGAGAAGATGCCATTGTCTTTTCTGTTTTCGCTTCAGAGCCTGCAAGTCTTCCTGTTTTATTTTCTTTTTAGCCTCTAATTTTTCCTCTTGCTCTTTTCTCTTCAACTTTTTCAGTACGGGAATTATTAAATTTAACCTCCTGCGGGAAAAGAAAAATTTAAATTCCAATCTTTTAATGCATCCAATGTTTCCCGGGCCCAATTTTTCAGCAAAAAATAAAACTTTTTCTCCCGGGGGATGTTGGAAATTTTCCCTAAAACCCCCTGTCCCTACCCCCTTTTAAACATTGCGCAAAAATTTTTTACCAGTCCCCAATGCCACAGAGTGAAGCTTTTACCCCTTAAATGTTACAAAAATTCAAATAAATGGAGAATCCCTCTTTAAGTTTTCCCCAAACACCCTTAAACAAGTATGGGTTGCTTTATGGCGCCCCTGCCAAAACGTTTTCAAAGTTTAAAATTTAAAAGTGCCCCTCTCCATGCATGCTTCCCGTGTGGGGTCTTTTTGGGTTTTTCCCCGGTGAAAATCCTAAAATTCTGTATCCTGTCCCCCGTCGAAAGCGTTAATTTAATTATTTAGGGAAAGGAAAATTAGATTTTTCTTTTTTCTATTATGCAGATTAACTATTTTTGGGTTTTATTCTAATTTTTAATTTTTAATTTTATCCTTTTTGGATTTTAGAAAAGAAAAAAAAAACAAATTTGAATTTTTTTTAATTCATTTGGGAATTTTTTAAAAAAAATTGCTTTGAAGTGTGGGCCCCGAAAATTTTCTACCCCCCCCAAAGGAAAAAATGCCCCGTTTTGGGGGGGATCCCCCTCTGAAACCCCCGGGACTCCAACGCCAAAATCCTCTGTCTACCTAAAAATTCTTTAAAAAGGGGTTTTGAGGGTGGAAAGGAAAAGGGTTCCAGGTTTTATACCGATTCTTTGCCCCGGGGGTCACCGCTTACACCAACCCGTAAATGCAAAAAATAAAAATTTCACCCCAAAAAATTTTAGTAAAAAAGGGGGAAATTCTGGGGAATCCCAAATGGCGCTTTAATTTTAATTTTTTTGAGAAAAGGGGCAGAGGATGGCCAAAACCCAAACCCGTGTTTTCAGTCTGCCCACTCTGCCCCTAGACAGGAATCACTTAACTTTTTTGAGGTTTTTTCACATCGAGGGAAAGTTTAAATTTAAAAATACACAAAAGACAAGGAGGGTAAAAAATCCCCCCGGAAACAGACACTAACCCCAAAAAGAAGAGAGGGTCCCTTTTCTTGGGGAAGCAAAACCCCCCCTTTTCAAAAGGCCTTAAATTTTCCCGGCATCTCTAAGTGTGGCATGCCCGATTGGGCCCGGGGTAGATTGGTTTTGAAATGGGAAAATTTCCCGGAAAAACATGCGATTTTGGACTCCCCTAGGAAACAGATACTAAATAAGGATGGGCCCGGTTTTTAAATTTTTTCCCCTATCAAGGTCAATTAAATATAACTCTACTCAAAAAGGGAACTTACAAAATAATAACCGAAAAACAAAGTGTACACACCATAACTCAAAACTGACCTGAAACAAAGACACAGAAGGTTAACCTATATAGTGATTTGGCCAGAACATTTACACACAATAGGGAAAACATAACTAAACATCAATGCTACCTGAGGACCTAATGATGTAACTAAACCTAAACACCACCCTTGCTGACAAGCAGATAGTTGGTCCTGCTGATATTATGCTCTCAATGTCCTCAGGCCTTGGCCACGCATCTTGCCCAGACAGGAAGCAGCCAACTCCCCAAACCAGGTAACTCAAAAAAGAAAAACATAATTAATAACAAAAAAAACACACAGTGCTATGATATGCGCTTCATAATATTATTCTTAGTTTTTAAGTAAAGAAATTAATGAATTACATTACTAAAATACATGTTTAATTGCAAGTCAAAATAAACTAATGGGGTGAGTGTGTGGACTAATTTTACCAAGTGTGGCTGATGCAATCACAGTGGGTAACAAACCAGCACTGCACCCTGAACACATCATCCTGATGATGAAACAAGTTGGTCTGGCAGCATCATACTGCGGGGGTGCCTTTCTTCAACAGTGACAGGGAGCTAATCAGATTAGACGTGAAGACAGATGGAGCTAATTTAAGGGCAACCCTGGAAGATAACCTGTTAGAACCTGCAAAGGAATTGAGACTGGGGTGAAAGGTCACCTTCCAGCAGTACAACCCTCCTAAACATAAAGCCAGAGCTACTATATAACAGTTTTGATCAAAGGATATGAAATGTGTTAAAGTGGCCTAGTCAAAGTCCAGACCTAAATCCAAATTTGAATCTGACTTGAATATTGCTGATCACAGATGTTCTCAATCCAGTCTGAATGAGATAGAGCTATTTTTCTGTTTGGTCTGTTAATTGAATGTTGTAAAGCACAGTAAAAAATGACAAATACACTAAGTGATGAACTTTATAAATAGAAGTATTAATTCTAATGCGTTGTTCTTCATACATACATTCAATAATCTGCTATGAATATTGACAGATCAGTATATTCTCTGATAAAATGTAAATATTTTTTTATGCTCAGTATAATTAATTATACAATACTACTAACAGTAACACTAAAATATTAACAGTCCGATCTACAAAGAACAATGGGTATTTTTTTGTCTCCAGTTAGATTATAACCAAAGGACTTGACCCCACATTAAAGGAAATTGTGTTTTTATAAACTATTAACTTAGACGGGGTAAATACTTATGGTAAGGGAGAACTTATGAAGCCAACCTTTCAGATTTTTTAATTTGTAAAAAAATGTTGTTTTCCTTCTATTTTCACAAAAAAGTACTATTTTCCATAAAACCCCCAAATACAATAAGTGAAATTTTGTTTTTCCCTTTTTTAAAAAATGGGGGAAAAAAAACAAGCAGAAATAAACTTTTGCATTCACGTTTTCCTCTTTTAATCGCTTAAAAATGAACAAAAACCCAGATGGGTCAGGGTCAGTGTTTGCCAAAAAAAAATATCGCTTGACCATTTGAAGGGGAAGAAAAAAAAAGTCAAAATTAAGAAAAATTACCCAGAAACCTTTATTTTCTTTTTTTATTAAAAGTAAAAAAAGATAAACTCAAAGGACTGTATGTTTACAACAAAATAAGGAATTTGTAAAACCAGCTTCTGCTTTTTTTGTTTTCACAAAGCTCTTTGCACTCTGCCCAGATTTTTAAAAAACTGACAGTCATAGTGATTTTTTTTTTCGGTTTTATTATGAAGTAAAAAAAGAAAAAAACAACAAGCCTTTTCTCAAACCAAAGGTCTAATTTTAAAATCAAACCCCTAAATGTTTCATTTAAGGCAACTGAACCGGGCCTTTTAAAAACACAATATGATCCCCCCCAAAAAAAATATGCACAGAATAGTAAGCGGCAGATCATTTGGGAAAAAAATAACACAAATGTTGCAACAGGCTTTTTTTGTTTTTAAATTAAAAAAGTGTTCTCATGGAACTTTTAAAAAACGATTTTTAAAAAAGAGAACTTTTTCAGATAGAATGCCTCACCTTATCTCCCTCCACTCTTCATCTACTCAAATGTTTTAAAGTTAGGCCTGTGAAATATGCAGGAGAAACGTGATTAATAGCTAGGATTCCCTTTATTCCCTTCCCTTTTAAAAATCACAAATCATTGATGGGAAGGGCAAGGCCATTGAAAAGAACTTTTCTCTTGTGTAATTTTTGAGATGAGAGCTCTGTGTCGGTTATTTTTCTATAACGTTTACAAGTCTTTGCACAGATCCAGAAAAACAAACCATGCATTCTGTGTGTGCGACTATCTTATGCATGGTTTCACTCAGTGTAGGGGGTTTCTCTGGCATCAGACGGCGGGCCTTGGCAGTAGGATGCGCTGGCACAACCCCTTCGACCAAACAAAGCTTCCTGTGGAGAAGGGAAAGGACATAAATGGGTTAACGTCTAGATGTGCAAAAATTCATTGTTGTACAAGTAAGAGAGAATAGCAGCTGACCTGCACAGTCTCTAGAGAGAGTGTCCAGCCTCCAGGTGACTCTGTCCTGGCTGCAGCAGATGTAGAGTGTCAGGAGGGGGGACCTGAGCAGAGGCCCCAGGTTAGCTTTTTTCTAAGGCGGGATGGACGATGAAGACAAGACAACTGCTGTGGGCCGTTTTCCTCCCCGATTGGGGGTTTCTTGTAGCCCCCCAGAACAGAAGAAGAATTGCCCCGGGCCCGGCCCATCCCGGGGGCTGTTCTGGGGCGGGGCCTCCCCAAGGTGGTTTGGGGGAGTGTGAGTGTTTTTCTTTTTGCGAAGGTTTCGATCCGCTAGAGTGGTTTGGAGGCAAAATGGCTAGGGCCCGGAGGAGGCCCATGTTTTTTCCGAGGGATAGCTCTCCAAGCCTCCTGGGTGGGAGAAAGCGTAGCCCGACCTCCTGGATCCACCCCCGGGCGCCGAGGCGGCCTCAGAGACGCGCCCGTGCCGGCCAGGCCCCCCAATGCTGCGACCTGCTGGTTTGCTTCTGCCTCACCCTGAGTGTAAAAGCACCTATAGATCAAAGATTTTATACATTTTTTTTAGTTGGTGGTGTGTTTGCATTTAGTTCCCCGTTTATCAATGAGGAATCCACACGCTGAACCTTTTGGGCTCGAGTAAGTTAGTCCTTCTCATCGAAACTCAAAACTTCATAAACTGTAAAAAAAATAATTCAAATTTAAAAAGGAAAATTTTTCGCAGCACCTTGACAGAAGCTTTGCTTGTGCGACGCCCCTCCCCCCCAGGCTAAGCCTAGAGTCATTTTCAGAAAGCAGTTCTTGTTATTGTGCGACACAGATTAAGTCAATATTTGCTGGGCTTTCAGAGTGCATGAATGTTTTTCATTTACGCAGTTAATAACCGGGTTAACCCGGTTTCAAATGGACATACCGGGAAGACATTAGCGCATGTTGCAATGTGGATGAAAACATCATTTCTGGAAACTTTTTTCTCACCGTGTCTGAGAGCTGAGGCTTGAGGTCCAGCTTGAGGAAGCGAAATGCCAAAACTGGAACTACACATATTGCTGTTGCTAGTGCAATAGTTAACCACACAACTGGCTGCAATAGTGTGTTCTGGGCACTACCTGCACTCAGAAAACACAGACACAAACATGAGCACTTATCTTTAAAATTTAAACTATCTTTCAAAATGTCACCAAAGGAAATGATTCTACATGAAATTTAGCTCTTAAAACAGTTACAATTTAATTTATATATTAGATGATATAGATCATCTCACCTGAGAAGAAAAATACAGGAATTTTTTACATTTTTTGTTTAGGTACCTTGCAAATGTAATCTTATACCTTGAACTTTTTCTCATTTTAGTATGTTGCAACAAATTTTAGTGTATTCTATTTTAATTTTCTGTGATAGACCAACACAAAATAGTGCATAATTGTGAGCTGCAGAGAAAATAGTGTGTAGTTTTGTTTAAACAAACTAAAATCTGAAAGACACTGACATTTGTATTCAGCCAGCTATACATCCCCAAGTAAGACTGCCCAGCACCAAGCAGGAGAGACTCTCCCAGAGACCCCAACATGCTGAGCAGGCACCATCCTATCGCGGTGGCCATAATACAACCAAGGGAGGCAGGGCACATTACCACCCCGCCTGGAGAACTAGCACCAGGGAGATCAAGAGGGAAGATGTCCAGCACAGTTTGAACTCAGTATAAATGCAGATGTTCTGTGAAGGCCTCAGATGTTTGTTAGAGAACATTAATGAAAAAAACAGCATCATGAAAACCAAGGAACACAGCAGACAGGTCGGCGAGAAAGGTGTGGAGAAGTTTAAAGTAGAGTTAGGTTGTGAATATCTCGCAGAGCATTTTTCAATCCATCATCGCAAAAATGGAGAATGTAAACCTGCCAACAGATGGTCTTCCACATAAACTTACAGGCCCGGCAAGGAGAGCATTAACCAGACAAGCAGTCAAGAGATCTTGAGACCAAGATCTGGCAACAAAGGAAGAATGGCAAGAAGAAAACCATAATAAATCCTGATTCCGGTTTGCCACAAGCTATGTAGGGCACACAGCAAAAAAAGAGCAGATGAGACCAAGATTTTAGTTTTTACTCTAGATCCATAATAATGCGGTGGCATAAAACTGTAACACACATCACCCAGAACACAAATCATTAAAAACTCTGGGTAAGACTTTTGTTTAGCAGGGACATCAAAGCTAGTCAGAGTTGATGGGAAGATGTATGGAGTTAAATACAAGGCAATCCTGGAAGAAAACCTGTTAGATGCTGCAAAAGACCAGGACAACAACCCTGGCATGATTTAGATCAACACATATTCATGTGTAAGAATGGCCCAGTCAAAGTCTAGACCTAAACCCAATTGAAAATCTGTGGAAAAACTTCAAAACGGCTGTTCACAGGTATTCTTCTCAGATTTTTATTTTTTAAAACCATGCATCATTTTCTTTCCAATTTACAAACATTAACTACTTTGTGTAAGTCTATCACATAAAAACCAAATAAAAGACACTGAAGTTTGTGGTTGTGATGTGACAAAGCGTGAGAAAGTTCAAAGGGTATGAATACTTTTGCGGGGTTCTGTGTGTTGGAGGCTAAAGACAGAAGCAGGGGACCAACCTACGAAGCGGAACTGATTGGGAAAGATCCTGAAGAGGGTCTGGCTGTGCAGCGCGAACATGATGGTGAAATATGAGCCCACAGAGCCCCAAACGAACATGTGATTAAAGATGGTCCAGAAGCCTGTATCTAGAGCAATCTGCAAGTAAAGTTCACCATGTTTATTCAACAACAGCAGAGTAAACAACTTTAAAACAAGCTAGCTCCAGTCAAGAGTCTCTCACCTGTACACTGACAACAATAACCAGGGCTGTCGCTGTTGTGACCGCAAATGTCTGGTAGTTGGCGAGGGGCACTCCATTGCTCTGAGTGGCAAAGGACAGCACGGCGTAGGGCACAAAGAAAAGCACCACTGAAGTGTAGATGCCCTGGGCGATGCAGATGAAAAATTCCTTCTTGTTGAAGAGAAGATTTAGCTGGCCGGGCTCGTACAACTTTGGATACTCCAGACTTCTGTGATCTGGAACATCCTGCCGTAAAAGGGGGAAATGAGAGAAAGTTATTCGCTAAAATAAGACTGAGGACAAGTCAACGGCAAGGCTGAGGTGGTTTAAGCAAAATACAAACATAAGCAACTCCTAACCTAAAGCAGAACAAACATTACTCACACTGGAGAACAAATATACATGGGAACGTTTAAAAATGGATTAATGGTTAATGTGGAAAATCACACACTGCTGAAAATGTGTAAGCTGGGTGCAAAGCGATAATCAAAAAGACCTGGTCAAAAACCCCCATGGCCAGCACAGGGAGGGAGGTGTACACAATGTTGTAGAGTGTGATGAAGTACTGATCATACACCGTCTACAACAAAAGGAGACAGCAGACAAACACAGACACAAGGTGAAAATCACAATCAGTTCATTCTCCTCCCAGCACCCCTCATTCTTAACGCGTCGTTCTGCTCTGACCTGGGCAGAGAAGCCACAGAAGAAGCCGAACCAGAAGTGCACCATGGTGAACGCAAAGTTCTTGTAGAAGAAGTAGCAGAGGAAACGGCACATGCGCAGGTAGGACCAGCGGCCGTGGACCAGCAGCAGGCGCTGGAGGAAACGAAACTGGGCGAAAGAGTAGTCGCTGGCCAGCACGGCCTGGATCCCCTCCTGACCGGAGATACCAACTCCAATATGAGCACCTGTAGGAGGAAAGAGACAAACAAATATATGTTAATCATTTAAAACTTGCTAAATGAATCACTCTATATTTTAACAGTGCAGACTACTGGGCCAAATAAAGAATGTTGGTGCATAAGTTTGAATTTATAGAGGGAATCCTATAGTTGGAATCCTTGTCCTGTCGGAATATCCAACCCTGTCCAAATTTTTAAACAGCTGACCCAAACTGTCACCTTGTGATAAAGGAAACTGGTGAGGATTTTCAAGAACAACCCAGGAACCACCATCAAATCGTATAACCTGGAATTATAACCTGGAAGATGCAGGAACACCAGAGTCACTTTTCACAGTGAAGTGCTCCAAAACAGACACCGTTAAGCATGAATTAAATTTGCAGCCATCCACATGGACAATCTAAACATATTCTAGAAAGGTTTTATGGTCATAAAAAAGCCATAAAATGAGCCATTAAGCCACTATGGCAAGTAAAAATGTTTGAAAGAATCAATATGAGGGTTTCCAAACCTGTACTGTATGAACTCTCAAGCATGGTGGTGGTTGCATCCTACTGCGGGTCTATTAAGCTGTCTGTAGTTCTGCTACATTGGTGGATGGGACAATGAAGGCAGTGGACTATCTCTAGTTTCTCCAACTTAATCTAAAGCCAACTGATAGATGGTTGAAATGTGAATAAAACTGGGTGTTCCAGTAAGGCGGTGATCCCAAATACACATAAGTGGTTTATGAAAGGAACAGGCAGGCTACTATTAATATTCTGTAGTTGCCCTGACTCAACCACATTGCTAATTTATTGACTAAGCTTAAAAGCTTGCCATGTGCATAAAACCAGCTAATTTATATAAACTCAACCAATTCTGCCAAAAACAGTGGTTGAAAATCCAGCCAGAGGTATACCAGGAGGTTCATTTGCGCAAATATCAATTCAGTGTATGTATTTGAGCCTGTAGGTGTAATTCTGATCCTGTTTAGATTATAGGAAATCCTCACTAAAATGTTTGCACCCAATTTCTGTTTTACACAATCATTGAAGCTGTTTGTCCTATTATTGGTCCACAGCTCATATGAATCAATGAAAGGTCGAAATTAGGATTATATTCATGCTGATGAGAGTATGTAAACCTTTGACCAGAACTATAACTTCATAAGCTGTTGGAATATTGAACATTAGAGTGGTTCATGATAATCAATCTGCAGAGAATAATTTCTTAAAGGTTGAAGTTCATGGCATTAAATAAATATTCTTTTTTCAGACGTCATCCAGCTTCTAGTTTAACCAGGCCTTTTCATTTGCAACTGCTACTAGTGGTTGGTATTTTTAAAGTAAACCTACAAATTTTCTTACATGCATCTCTTTAAAAAATAAAACCACTTTTTCACCTTTTTTGTTCCTGAAAAATAGTCTGAAAATGGTCTTCCCCTGTTATAGATGAACAACTTCTGTTGTCTTCTGAAAACCTTTTGAAGAGTTTCTCCACATGTTCCTTCTCATCTAGAAAAAAAAAGTTTCTAGCTATGGACATGAAGTTTTATTCCCTTCCTCAACAGCATGAACAGCTACTTCCAAATGCAAATTAAAAACCTAATCAGCTTAATGCAAAGAAAACATTTTTCTGAGAAACTCACATTAGCAATCACAGGATGAGAACAAACCACACCCGTCACTATTGCACTGATTGCTCTAAGATGGAATACATTTACTTCATGCACTTAAAGGCTGACAAAAACACTAAAAGTGTTGCAATCCAAAGACAAACAGAAACAATGCTGAGGTAACTAATAAAGACACCATTTATCCATTTGGTTCTATGTAATTCAAAAGACAAATTACATTTAACAATACATCAATACTTGAGGGTTTTGGCAAAAATAAATGTTAAAGCTTTGCACATTCATCAGTTCCTTTCACATCAGTACACTTTAAAATGTCACTAAACCCAATCCAGACAGTGGAAACCGTTCTTTAACCTCAGAGCGATTGCAACCAGTGCAACACACATTTCAACATGGCCTCTGTCACAGCTTGTAACACCATGTAGGTAAACATCTCTTACAACCACCACTTCTGCTGAGAATTTCCACTGCTTCAAGGTAGACAGGGTTGTCACATGACCGGACCCGACTGCTCTCTTATATGTCCCTCCCTGAGGTAATCCTGTTACACGACTTCTCCTACTTCTCACAGATTGATCATTTCTGCACAACTCACTTTTGATCATGCTGACATCGTTGGCGCCATCTCCTATAGCCAGAGTGACGGCCTTCTTGTGTTTCTTGATGAGTTCCACCACCTGAGCTTTCTGCAGCGGGGTGACTCTGCAGCAGATAACTGCTTTGCACGCACACGCTACCAACACAAACTCGGCTTCCATATCTGCCTCAAGTGCATGTGCCTGTCATAGTGCAGGGAAAAAAATAGATAAGTTTATGAAAAATATCAAAGTTAAAGATGCAAGAATCGATGCAAATGGCTGTAAATACTTTGAATCTGTGTGCTTTGTGTAAGGGTGGGTTATTCTTACCAAACTATGACCACTGATTATGAGGGCAAACTCCCCTGAGATGTTGTCCATGTCGTTAGAGGGAGATGAAGGGAAAGAGGGGCAATGCAGCTGTTTCGACCCTCCTCCTGTTGTACCATCTCCTTCTTGCCCATCTTTCAAACCATTACCCACGAAACAAGCCTCAGCCCAGCCCCCAATCCCTTCATCATTTCCTCCACCTTTAGCACGGGACAGCGCAATCATGTGCTCCCTGGCCCTTCTGAATAGCAAGCAAAAACAAAAAACAAAAAAAAACTCCACATCAACAGGACAACAATGGAAGCTTTAATAGTTTCTCATCAATTAACAAAAGGCAGTGAATAAACAGAAGAGATACATCACATCAATATTTGGTGTGACTGCCTTAAAGACGGAAACAGTTCTTTTAGGAACACTTGGACACAGTTTTTTATAGTAGGTTGTTGCAAACATCTTGGACAACTAACCAAAGATCTTCTGTGGATAAAGGCTTCCTCAGATCCTTCTGTCTCTTCATGTAATCCCAGACACACTAAGTGATGTTGAGATCAGGGCTCTGTGGGGGCCAGACCATCACTTCCAGTAATTATTGTTCTTCATTACACTGAAGATAGTTCTTAATGGCCTTAACTGTATGTTTGGGGTCATTGTCCTGCTGCAGAATAAATTTGGGGCCAATCATACACCTCCCTTATTGTATTGCATGATTGATAAGTATCTGCCAGCATTGAGGACACCGTTAATCCTGACCTAATCTCCCAACTCTATTTGCTAAAATGCTGCCCCAAACTGTGATGTGGATGGAACCTCCACCATGCTTCACTGTTGCCTGCAGACACTTATTATTGTACCACTCTCCAGTCCTTCACTGAACAAACTGCTTTCTGTTGAAGCCAAATATTTCAAATTATTTTGATCATTCAGGCCAGAGCACCTGCTGCCATTTTTCATGCATAGTTAAGCCTTGTTTCCATGTTGGAGGTATGGCTTTTTGGCTGCAACTCTTCCATGTAGAACACGTCTGACCAGACCTCTCCAGACAGTAGACTGGTGCTGGGGTCTCACTGATTTCTGCCAGTTGTGTGCTGATGGCACTGCTAAACATCTTGATGTGTATCTCATCTGCTGTACTAAGTCAAACACCTGACTACAACCTTACAAAATCCTTGTAACTGTGTAATGATGCTGCTTTAAAGACCCAAAGGATACAATTTGAAATGCAAAGAGGAACAGAAAAGAGGAAGCAATTATTTCAAGACTTAAATTTTGACATAATGGATTAAATCAAACACTATTCATATTAGGAAAACATATTTCAGGTAGATGTGACTATTGTGGACAAAAAGAACCAGTGGAACATGTGATGCACTGCCAGCAGTATGAAGTAAAAAGACACCTGACTGAAAATCTCAGCAAGGAAAAAGTTAACTTTGACTTAGTGGAGATCCTACAAAACAATTCAAGAAATAAATGTTACCAGTATTTATTGCAATAAAATTTCCCATTTTGACCTACACTCCTCACTAGTTAGTGGTGGTAACGCATCAAACAGCTGTTTGGCAACCGTTAATAGAGAAGAAGAAGAAGCAGTAGAAGGTAAATGATGATAACACCAGCTTAGCAAAGGACACATTTTGAATTAGTCATCTAAAGGATGATGCATCGTTTAGATCTTGTCAGATATTTTACCATGTTAAAGACCTGACTTTAACATACTGTCATCTGCTGTTTATAGTTTTAGGTCTAGCACATTTTTTTTGCCATTGCTTATTTACTTTTTTCAACTTTTAAGCACACACTGCACAATATCCTTGGGATGGTAACAAACACCAGAGAATACAGGAGTTAAAAAAACTGCATTTCAAAGACTTTCAGAAAACCTGGAAAACTAATAAACAAACTTTAAACTAAGATAAACTAAGCTAAGCTAAGAAACCCATAACTACACTGAAATGAACTGAGCTAAAGTGTGCTAAACTAAAATAAACAAAGCTTAACTAAACCAAGATAAACTCAACTTCATTAAATTAACCTAAACCAACCTTTACTGAACCAAGCCAAACTAACCCAACCATTTGAACCATAACAAGGCTAATCTATGGTAAACTAAACTAAACCTAACCTTAGCTGACCACAACTAACCTCAGCAAAAAGAAGCTAGGCTACAATAAGATAATAAAAGCTGAGTTGAGCTAGGGTGAGCTAAACTATTCTAACCTAAACTAGGCTAAAATTAACTAGTCTATGCTTGACTGATGAGCTAACCTAACCTAAGCTAAAATTAACTAAACTAAGATAAGTTGACCTAAGTTAACCTAACCTAAACTGAGTTAAAATAAAATGTAAGCTAAAATAAACTGGATAAAGCAAACGGCAAAACATAAGCCAAAGTGAGTGAAACAAAACAAAAAAGCAAGCCTAAACTGGGATAAGCAAGAGCTAAATCAGGCAAAGCAAAACAAAGAACACTTTACTAAACTAATGGAACTCCTGTCTTATTTTCCACCAGCTGTATTCAACTGACCTGAGTTCTTGACGTACACTCTGAACAGTGTGTCCACTGATGATGAACACCTCTGTCATCTCATCTGTCAGCATTTTACACGAGTAGCCTATGTTGACCGCTGTCTCTGAATGAAAGAAAAACAAAGGGATGAGCACAAACTACACACAGTGTTTATCACACAAGGTTTAATCATTTCAGGCACTAAATTCTCTAAACACTTGCCTTACATTGCCTTACATTTGCTTCAACTAAGCATATTTGTCTCACTCTGTAGACACGCAGCAGTTATCGTAACTGATTATTTTGGATTATGAATTGTATTTTTTTAAGCCAAAGCCCAATAAAAGCATGATGTGTTTGGATTATTGGTCTGTCAAATACTTTCAGGGTTGCCTGCTTCTCTAAACACTAGTAGACAAATTAACCGGAAAGCTGGTCTAAGGTGCGTCCAACTCACCCTGCTTGTCCCCAGTCAGAACCCAGATCTTAATGTTGGCCAGAGAGAGGAGTGCAATGGTCTCTGGGACTCCTTCCTGCAGCTTGTCCTCAATTGCTGTGGCACCTAGAACCTGGACACACAAAGACAAAAGTATGTGTGTAAAATAGATTAATTGCCAAATTAGGAATTTTAATCTTGTTTTTCAGGGAAATATGTGGAAGGGAGGATTGCTGACCAACCATCATATCTTGTTCTATTTTGTCATAGGCTGCAGCCAGCCTGTCCTCCCTGCAGTCAGTGGCCCTATCTGCACAGCGGTGGCTCTCTGACCAGGTCTCCCACTCGTCTTCA
The DNA here is from genome assembly GCA_036173005.1 of Crenichthys baileyi. Classification (NCBI taxonomy): domain Eukaryota; kingdom Metazoa; phylum Chordata; class Actinopteri; order Cyprinodontiformes; family Goodeidae; genus Crenichthys; species Crenichthys baileyi. Next base: position 286,925 of record JAHHUM010002052.1, on the reverse strand, counting down.
GAAAGTTCCCTGTAGGCCAGAGCAAGAGTCCGTAGCCCATCGGCTCCATACTCCTGAAAACAAAACATAAAACACATCAACCGTAAGCCCCCTGAGGTCAGCATGCATGTGAATAATATTTAAAGGAACCCAAAATGTCAAACTTTTAACTGTCTCTGATGTATTAGGATTTAATTAAAAAGCAAAACGTTTACATTTAGTTTAGAGACACTAGGTGGCACTGCAGCACCATCAACTATGTTCATAAACAACTGCATTTACTCACATTAAGGTGGTCTGAGGTGATGCTCATCAGTTCCTGGTTGCAAGGGTGGAGTCTCTCTAACAGTACTGTGTCAGCTCCTTTACAGTATAGACGGATCCTGCCTTCTGGGTTACGCACTGAATTCAAATGACAAAGACACTCAGAAATCATGAAATAAACATAACTCTTCCATAACCCTCAGAAACCCATATTCTTTTTTCATGGTTGTTTTAGCAAGACTCATTGCTTCATAAAATGCGTTATACACACTGTGTAATACCAATATGTGATGTAAATGTATGTGTTTTCATTTCAGGCCTTTACAAAAGGACACAATGAGCATACAACTTACTAAAATCAAAAGGATAGATATAAAGTAACCCCAACTAAGAGTTCCAGTCACTTTGTTATTAATGATGACTTGAAGGATATGTTTGGGTTTTATAGAAGAGAGGTTCTGAGGAGCTGATTTCATCAGTCAGTATCTTATCGGCAGTAGAGAGAGGGTAATTTGACCTCAGCTTGGAGAAAAAAAAAGGTTTTTTCAGAAGGGCTAAGCTAAATCACAGCTAGTCACAGGTATTCTGATGTATGTAGGTTGCTGTTTTTGAAACTTGCACCCTCACCATAATGTTGTCAGGTTCCCCCTGTAGGCTTTACTTTTACATGTGTTGACGCGTGTTTCCCTGGAGTTGGTGTTCCAAGTCAGCAAAATCAAGAAGTTAGATCTAAATTCTGACATCTGTGTCAGGATCAGAAAAAGGCTAAATAAAAAACACATTCAAGCTTGAAATAAAATTACCTATTCTCTTTGTGTTGTTGGAATCTAAAGTGTCAAAGTGGAGTAAATACTGTCCAAAAAAACAATGGAAACATGCTCTTGTAGAAAGTGAAGCCAATGAAAACATATTGGCGGGTTTTATAAGACTTTATTGAGCTTTGAGAACAAATTTGCTTACAGTTTTCTACTGTTTTTGCTTTTTTTCAACACTTAAATATTTCTGATTATCAAAAAATATTTACTATCAGACAAATACAACCTGCATAAATACCAAAAGCAGTTTTCAATTGATGATTTTTATTAAGAGAATAAAATATATCTAAACCAACCTGGAACTACGTAAAAAAGTAAACCCTCCCTAAACCTAATAACTGGTTGTGGCAAGCAAGAACTGGGTTCTTCAGTGACCTCCTGGATGAGTCGTCAAGGTTTGGGAAGATTCACCATTGTTCATGTTTTCTCCATTTGTGGAACACAGGTCTTTGGTTCACTGGACCCCCAACGCATTAAAAATAACTTTGTAACCATTTCCAGACAGATGAACTGTTATTCCAGCTTTTAATTTTGTTCTCTCTTTTCTCTTCCTAGAAGCTACACCTGGCCTGACTCTGTGTCTACCTGTGACACCTTTCTGGAGAGGGGCATCGTCCGAGCTTCTGCTGTCAACAACTTAATGCTCACCCTCTACCGATGATCCACATGGCCCTGTCTTTTAGTGTTTAACCCTTTCTCTCTCCTAGACATGGCAATTAACTGAGCTTTTACTGTGACTAACTCTATGTGCTCTCTTCAGACTCTAAACTTGAAAACTGGCTCAGAGTTTATCTGTTCTTTCTTTCTAGGTGAAACGACTAAAGGAGCTACATCCATTAACATTTAACTTTTCCTTCCCATAGAAAGTACTCCTGGATCAGTGCTTCTTTGTTCTCTTTGTGTCTCTGCTCTGTTCTCTCTAACCCCCAGTCGGTCGTGGCAGATGGCCGCTCACACTGAGCCTGGTTCTGCTGGAGGTTTCTTCCTGTTAAAAGGGAGTTTTCCTCTCCACTGTCGCTACATGCATGCTCAGTATGAGGGATTGCTGCAAAGTCAACGCCAGTGACTGTCCACTGTCTCTACATGCTCATCCAGGAGAAGTGAATGCTGCAAGTCACTGACTGGATGCAATCTCCTGGGTTTCCTTAGACAGAAAAACTTTTTATCCAATTTGAATAAATAACTGAACCTGACTGCACTGTTCAATGGTTAGGACTAATTGGAATGTATGTACCTGACTTTGTGAAGTGCCTTGAGACAACATGTGTTGTGAATTGGCGCTATATAAATAAACTGAACTGAATTGAATAGATGTCAGTGACTTTGTTTTTTTATGTATTGTTAAACTTTAGATTGGGACATGAGTTGTTTTTTGATATCGTTTTGCCTACTTCAAGTTGTCAGTGGGGTTTTATTTAGGTAATTTTCTGATTCTACAGATGCTTATCAAATGTGGCTTGTGAAAATGAATTCAGATGCCTATAAAATCTGGTTAATCACAATAATTGCATTGTCTGATATAAAAATATTTAATAGTCTGAAACATTTAAGTGTGTGAAAAAAGCAAAAACCGCAAAAACCTGTAACTATTTTACAGGACTGTCAAGAAAATATTTTGTTTTCTGTAGCAGAAATGATTTTTAAGACTGAAAAAAATTTATTTTAGTTTGCGAAGCTAATTTAAATGAAAATGTTTCTTTTTATTTTAAATATGGCCATAAACTACCCAAAGCTAAGAGGGGAAATCTATGGCAAACAAAACTAAAGAAAGTTGGAACGTTTGGTAAAAGTATATAAAATTACTTCTTGACAAGCTTAAAGAATGATATATTTACACCAAAATTCCAGTAAGTTACCAAACATACTGGACATCTACTAACCAATAACAGACATCCTCTTGCGAATGTTGTTGAAGTCCAGTATGGCGAGCAGGGAGTAGGTGACGGTTCTACCCATCTCGGTTGTAGTAATCGTCCCAGGGGTTCGAGAGCGAAACACAAATCCAAAATTTCGAGCTGCCGTCACCAGAGCACCCTCGTCTGGAGACTGAGCCTTATAGACCAGCTCCCCTGGGCGGACAGATGAAAGACAATGACCAACACAGGAAATAATGGAGAAATGGCGTGTAGCTTTTATTGTTTCCCCTCCTCCGGCTCACCTGCACTCTTCTCCTCGCTCATAACGGTGTGGCAGAGAGAAAGCAGGCGGAAAAACTCATGAGTGTGCGAGTCCCCCATTTTCACAGATTCCAGCAGCTTTTCGTCATAGAAACAGAAATCTGAGTCTGCCAGGGGGTTGAAAGGAGTGAAATCCAGCCTCTGAAGATTAACAGGAGAAAATTAGATCCCAATGTGATCAGGTATTTTACTTTAAAAAGCAAAAGAAATGTCTACCTTTGGCTGTTTTTCCACCGGATCCATGACTTCACCTGGCAGAAAAAATAAACAGATAAGAATGTGGAACATAATGCATTTTATTTACATATATTAACCTCTGTGCATGTTTTAATTGTGTGTGCTCTCTCACCGTACGTTTGACCATTGATGGAGCATTTATTAAAGCTCATAATGTTCTGAGTTAGAGTTCCAGTTTTATCACTGAAGATGTATTCAACCTGAATAAAAATGAATATAAAGTTACAGAATTTTATTTTGTAACTTTAAATGCTGTTTTTGACAATACTGGACTTTACCTCTAACATCAGATAAAGTGTACATCTCCAAGAATGAATGCATGCTTTTATAAAGCTTTCTTATAGTCTGCATTTATACTTTACACATGGACACTGCATAAGTAAAGTGTGTAACTACTAGAAAAAACAATAATAAAAGTTCAAAACAATTTATGTTTAACTGAATCACCAGAACTGGCACAATGTATAAGCAAAGTTTGCAACAGCTTAGGGCCCCCCTAAGCTCCTAAAGACCCTAACCCTAACCCCAACCCTAATTTTATACAGGACAGGTTTATGAATTCACCAGTTGTATATATTCTAAAAAAACCTTAATCTTTGGAAGGTTTCATTAACAGCATCATATTTTAATGCGGGCTGCATAGTGACACAGTGGTTAGCACTGTTGCTTTGCAGCAAGAAGGCCCTGGGTTTGAATCCCTGGGCTCTTTCCCCATGGAGTTTGCATGTTCTCTCCATGCATGCGTGGATTCTCTCCAGGTCTTAAAACATGACTGTTAGGTTACCTGGTCTCCGTAAAAATTTCCTTTAGGTCTGAGTGTGCAAGGTTCTTGGTCCTGTGTGTTTCTGTGTTACCCTGTGACGGACAGGCGACCTGTCCAGGTTGCAGGGATAAGCGGTAATAGATGATGGATGGATGGATATCTTAATGCAAACTTAATAGTTCCTGCTGTTTGTGTATGAAGTGGGGTCACATTTTATGCATACTGTAACTGTTTGTGAGCAAATCCACATGTGAAGTTTTTTCTTCCTATGGTTACTTATGAACAATACATTAAACATCCCCCCCTACCCCCTGACTCTCCCAATTCTGTAAATATCGCGATCGGGTTAGCAGGAAGTGCCACTAAAATTAAATTATGTCCTGAGCCTCCTAAAACCTTGGGCCAGCCCCGTGAACAACATTTAGATGAGTACATAAGTTATGAAACATTAGAGAACCGTGGGTTCTCTGATGAGCCCACCTGGCCCAGCTCCTCGTTCAGAGTGGTGGTCCTGGCCTCAGCCGCTGTGTTGCACTGTGAGCAAAACATCTGCCGGTCCCAGTTAATGAAGTAGCTGTGACCCAACCTGATCACCTCCACACTAGTGTGCCAGCAGATCAGAAAAATACATTAAATGTAGAAGAATCAATGTATGTGAAACTCATTTCAGGGGTTTCCTTCATCAAATATATAGACTCAATACTTTAGCTTGAAGTTAAAATGCTGCCTTCAATTTGCTTAGGAAGTCATAATTCAGAACTTTAATCTGTTAAGCGGTAAAATCAGTGGGTGCTAACTGTTTCCCTGGTAGCTTTTATGAACAATGCAAGCTAATAGCAGCATTTTCCTTCATTCTATGCATTAAACACACAAGAAACATTCTCAAGAAATAATGATTGTACAGCACCATGTGTCCTATTGGTTAAATCACAAATAAATGTCAGAAGCGCAAATAAATAGTGAATTCCTGCAACTTTCTCTATGATTTATAGGCAAGGCAAGTTTATTTATATAGCACATTTCAGCAGCAAGACAATTTAAAGTGCTGTACATGAAAAAAAAAGAAAAAGAGACATAATAGGAGAAGTACATTGCAGTGCCATAAAGATAATTAAATAATTAAAGAGAATAAAAAAATTATTATTAAAAACATGATAATAAAAAATAAATTCAATAAAACATTAATGATAAAATGATTGATAAAAAAATGAAAGGAAAGGACTGAAAACTTAACTAATAATGTTTAGATGGCACACTAAAGGTCACTCAAAACAAATAAGTTTTTTATCTTGATTTGAAGCAATTAGGGTTTCGGCGCTTTTACAGTTTTCTGGGAGTTTTTTCCAGATTAGTGGAGCATAAGAACTAAAAGCTGCTTCTCCATGTTTGGTTCTGGTTCTGGGTATGTAGAGTAGATTTGAGCCAGAAGACCTGAGAGGTCTGGGTGGTTGATACACTGACAACAAGTCTGTAATGTATTTTGGTGCTAAGCCATTCAGTGATTTATAGACTAACAGAAGTAAGTTAAAGTCTATTCTCTGAGCTACAGGGAGCCAGTGTAGGGACTTTAGAACGGGGGTGATGTGCTCCACTTTCTTAGTTCTAGTGAGGACGCAGGCAGCAGCGTTCTGGATCAACTGCAGCTGTCTGATCGACTTTTTAGGCAGACCTGTGAAGACACCGTTGCAGTAATCAATTCTCCTAAAGATGAACGCATGAATTAGTTTTTCAAGGTCCTGTTGAGACATTAGTCCTTTAATCCTGGAGATGTTCTTTAGGTGATAGAAGGCCGACCTTGTTACTGTCTTTATGTGCCTCTGAAGGTTCAGGTCTGAGTCCATCACTACACCCAGGTTTCGAGCCTGACTGGTGGTTTCTAGCTGTATTAACTGAAGCTGTGTGCTAACTTTTGTGCTAACTTTTAACTTTATTTCAGTTTTGTTTTGATTCAGTTGAAGAAAAATTTGGCACATGCATCCATGGATTTCTTATAAGCATTTACCCAGTGCTTGAATGGGTTCATAGTCACCTGGTGACATCGTAACGTATAGCTGTGTGTCATCTGCATAGTTATGATAACTTATATTGTTGTTTATTATAATCTGAGTTAGGGGGAGCATGTAGATTTTGAATAGGAGGGGCCTAAGATGGACCCTTGGGGGACGCCACATGTGATTTTTGTAGTCTCTGATGTAAAGTTACCTACTGTCACAAAAAAGTACCTGTCCTTCAAATAGGATTTAAACCAGTCAGGAGTCATGTGTCATTTTCTGCTCTTTTTTATGCGTTTATCTGTATCCAATCAATGTCTTAATCAAAGTATTCTGTTATTCTGAACAATGCCTGGAACAACCAATTTCAGAGAGAAACGCACAACATGTACTGACATCATACTTATATAAGGGCCACCCGATTGACACCTAAATCTTTACAGAATGACTGACCTCAGTCGTTGAACTTCACACTGCTATTATTTTGAACATGCCTCTTTCAAACTATTATTCAATCACACAGACTCAGAAGAATGCATGTAATCAATGTTGGTTCTGTTGGTTATCAATTACTCGACTACACGTACTAGTAAATTATTTGCCATGTGGTAATATGATTTCTACCAAAAACAGCAATTGATCTGGTTAGTCTACTTGGACTGCTATCATTTTGAACACAATATGCCAGATATGTCGAGAATTTAGGCGTCACAAATGTCCCCACTTCAGATAAACTGCCCTCACTGTAGTTTTCTATTTAAACAAATGATTGAGCTGCAGATAAAATCTGCCTGTTTTCAACAATTGAGTGCAGAACAAGTATAGAGGGAGTGCAGTCCTAATACTAGCTACACAGTTTAACCTTAATAGTGTTACTTTTAAACTGTTATTGCAGTGAATGTAACATTTTGCAATAAATAATCTCTCTGTTTTTTCTTGAATCCAGGACATGGCTGTAAAGATTTCGCTTCAGACTCCATCCTGTTGTTCTTCCTGTTTAGCGGCCGCCGCTTGTGCCACGCGCTAAAAGTTACAAAAATGTGGGTGTCCGAAACCAACTGAAATGACAGAACATGCTCCCCCTCGACAGAACGCATGCCGGAGACTCTGATGTTGTTCGTGAGGATAGACACAGCTGGCAAAAACCAGGTGTTAGTCTCAACTCTTTGCTATAATATTCTTAAATTTCTTGTGTTGTCTACCTCCTATGTACACATATTTGCTTTTGTGATATGCTGCATTATTTCTTACCTGACGTATAGAGAAATAGGCACGACTGTGTTAAGAATGATGATGTAGGACCAGAAGGACAGGAAGGCTGAGAACATAAAGTTGTCCACAGGAGGGTCCCAGGGCAGGTAGCTCTGAAACAAGGAGCCCACCTCTCTCTCCCACACTGCGTTGCCTACAGCCAGGATCACACCCATACACACCAGGAAACCAAATATCTGACAGGAATGCACAAAAAGAAACAGCATAAAGATAGAGTTTAGGTCTATTGTCTTTTAATCCAAAATTAGAAGGAGTCTATTCTTAGCATGTGCAGATGTAAACAAAGCCCCTGAGATGATGTCCTGAAATGGTTTGGGGCAATGAAAGTGAGAGGGGTGGGATGTCTTACCCAGAGGACCAGAGTGTTCATCAAACGATCGATGCTCGTACGTTTAAACTTGGTGCGACCGCTGTTCTGCATTAGCTTGGTATCTGGACCTGAGACAACAACAGAATCGAACCTTGTTACATGTATCACATGCATCCCTTTATACCCAAATACAAGCATGCACATGCAGACCTGCAAAGATGACCAGGCCGTAGCAGGCCTCCGTGTTGCGTAGGACACAACCTCGGAGCAGCATGTTCTGGTTGGTCAAGGGGTACTTCCGGTCTAGCCAGTACAGAGTGCCACAGAAGCGATCCAGCTTGTTGTTGGGAGGCTCACACACCACTTCACCTTCACACAAGGAGAGGTTGCAGTGAAATAAATAAAATTATGCATCCCTACATGACAGGCAATTACCAAATTCAGTTTTTTGCAAAGCATCTACATCAAAGGCAACATGATCTTGAGCTGAATTTATCATCCTCTGGCTGTTGTCACCGTCATAAATAAACACAGAGAGACACTTTTGTAAGATGATATCAGGCTGCAGTAATGCATTTTCCTAAAGCAGGTTAGTAGTGTGTGTATGTGGTGATGCTTTGCTGACTCAAAGCTCATTTGCTGGTGGGTGAATTGGTGATGACAGGCTGTCATTCGGCTGCAGTAGAGGAGGTAAAGTGTGTGGATGTTTCAATTATTTATTTGACAGGGTGTGAAAGAAGAACATCTGGATTACACACTTGGATGCACACTGAAAACCATCAGAAAGATGAACTGAACAGGAAATTGAGAGAAGATGAAATTGTTTTAACCAATCTCACCATCAAATGACGCTAAGTTGTTCGGATCGCCGAGCTCAGCCGTCACTGACACAGACTGACGCACCTTCATATTGGTCTCCCTGCAGATGATCAGAAAAACAGCTTTTTTAGATGCAGTTTCCTGTTGTCTTTGGAGGTTATAAGAAACTGTGAGTGGATATTGATGTGCAGGGAGCTCTCTGACCCGTCAAGCTCTGCAGTCTCGATGTAACACAGGCCATGAGGTTCAGTGCTCGATAACAGGAGCAGGTCAGCCTGAAAACAGATGGCTGACGTTAGCATTAACTGCAAGGCACATGCAGCAAAACTGAGAGAAGCACGAACAGTACAGAGTTGAACATTTGCATCAGTCATCAATGCAATCTATTATAATCACATCTGGTGAGATTTAGAGATGAAATGCATGTTTATTACAACTCCTGCCAAGGAAGCAAAATAAATCAATTTCTAATATTTTATAATATTTTAGTATATAAATACTTTTCTTGAACAATAATGATCTAAACAAACAGCAAGACACTGTTTGAATCCTGGCATTAAAGTGAACCCTGCTGAACTGGTGTTGTCTATGTTTTTTTATGTAGACAGTTGAATTCAGAAAATATTCAACCCCCTCCACAATAATTTAGAGATTTATCAATAACATTTTTATAATATAATAGGAACATAATTTATCCAATATATCAAATGCTGCAGCCAAGCAGTGTTTTGCAATAAAGACATTGCAAAAATTTGCAATGCGATGATGATTGCAAGTTATTATATTGTGTAGCGAACTTGAACTCTACAGTTTAAACCAGATATTAACAAGTACGTAAAAAAACGATACAACCCTTTTTTCCTCACTATCTGACTTTAAATCAGATCTAATCTTTCCTGTTTTACTTTTTATAAATAGTAAAATTATCTCCTTCTGGCTATAAGCCAAAATAAAGATAGAGATAATAAAAAAAATATTTTTCAGATTTTCTTCTAGTTCAGATGTTTACATGCACTCCTTAGTTTTGGTAGAATTGCCTTTTAAACTTCAAGACTTGTCTTATTGTAAGTATCCTTCTATATGCTTCTCGCATTACTTTGCTGGAATTTTGTCCCATTCTACCAGACAGACCTAGTTCAGTTGAGGTGTGGAGGCCGCCTTACTCGCACACATCTTTTCAGCTCTGCCCACAAATCTTCAATAGGTGAGATCAGGGATTTGTGATGGCCACTCCAAAACTTTGAATTTGTTGTCCTAAAGCCATCTGGTAATCAATTTGGCAATATGCTTAGGACCATTGACCATTGGAAGACTCACTTGTGAGTAAGCTTTCACTTACTGGCTGATGCCTTGAGATGTTACTTCAATATTTGTATATATTTTACTTTCATCATGGTGCCATCTTTTTTGTGAAATACACCATCCCTCCTGCACCAAAACCTACACACTACATGATGCTTGCACCACTTTACCGTAACTGGGATGGTGGATATGTCTGCAAAGATTAAGTTCTGTATCCCTGAGTGCTTTTGCAAATTGTAATCTGTCTTTTTATCTTAATTTTGGAGTAATGGCTTCTTCCTCACTGAGTGGCCTTTCACCCCGTATTGGACTAGGACTCCTTTCACTGTAGATAATGATACTCTCTAACCAGCTTCAGACAGCATCTTAACAGGTCTTTATCAACTGTTCTGTGGTTTACTCACATTTCACACAAAACACATCATTTTCTGAAACAAAGATCCTGTCTCCTTCCTGAACAGTTTGATGATTGGACATTGTCATGGTGTTTATACTTGCATATAATTCTTTGAAAAGAATCAATTTGACACCTTCAGTCATCTGGGAATTTTACCTAAAGGCGAATCACACAGGATTAAATCCACAGGAAAATCTTTGTTTGGATTTAACGTTGGAGCCTTTTTATACCAGGACCAGCATCCATGTCCTTGCTGATGCTGCCTCCATCATGTTTCATGGTGGAGATGATGCATTTATGGTGATTTATAGTGTCAGTTTTGTACCATACATAACAGCTTGCATGCAGAAGAAAAAGCTCCATTATTGTCCTGCATTCTTCTGGTATATGAACCTGAACAATCTCACTTATGGCACACAATCATTCTTTAGACCAAGACTGTAAAAAAAAATGCCTTTTTCATGACTTTAGATTGGGCTGAAATATTTGTTTTTGCCTTTGATTGTAAGAACATACATTGTCTATGATCAGAAACTGTTTATTTAGATACATTTCAAGTAATGTTATTTAAAGAAATTATCTCTTCCTGGTAGTTTGGAACTCAGTAGGCTTTTGAAATGAATGCATTCATGTTAGCTTGTTCTTTCAAGGATTGCATGTCAGTAGATATTGAGTTAAAATGGCGCTTCCAGCCAGCGGCATATATTATCGAGTGACTTGGAAATCTTTCTCTCCCTGAAAATGTCAACAATAAGTTTTGAGAAAAATACTAGATTCTATTTTTCAATAACTCCCCTGGTGGGGTTGGTCAGCTCCTGATGGCATCATGATGATATTAATTTTGTGTGCTGGGTAATGATGACTCAGGAGAGAGTCATCAGAGAGAAAAGAATATGAAGGGATGAAGAAACGTGCAACCTTAGCCCAATCTGATTTATCAAACCTGATCCACTTGGTTAATATTCAGGTGAATAATTTTTTTTATTCACTCTACCTTTGTGTTTTTGTTCACCAAGCTTCACCAAGCTTCATTTTGTTTTGATTTTATGTACCTACGGTAGAGACGAAACTCAATTTATCTAGCAACATTGGTTTTATTGCACTATTGCCAATTCAGACCAGAGAGAGGAACCACCAAAGCGTCCTGGCTGTACTTTAGAACCAACAGCTCCATTTGAGAGATTCAAGAAGCTCATAAGAAACTTGTCAGCACTTACAAAAAAGATTTGTTAGAGGTTCTGAAAGCTAAAGGATGCTCCACAATGTACTGAAGCTAGGAGTTTTACAATACTGCACATTCATATTAAATAAATTAGACTTTTATTTTAAATTCAAAGTTAAGCCATCTTCTGTTTTGCCATTTATTGTCATTATTGTTCATCCACATCACTGCAATTTTCTTTTCAGTGGAGCGGGTGGAATAATCCCCCGTGCACGTCTGTGTTCGAAAATGAAAATCACTGTGTCTCTCTCACACTTACTGCCACAAACTGGTTGTTTTCTAGTTTAATGATATCACCCACTCTGACGTTCATCCACTTTTCATTCTGCAGCCTGCAACAGCACATCAGAATAATAGAGATATAAATATCACTGTGAAAAGTGGGACAGTTTGAATGATAAGAAGCAACAACAGATGCTCGAAAGATTTTTCAGCTGCGATGACTTACGAGCCTCGGATGAGAACCTGAGACTGGCGATTGTTCACTTGGTTGTCGCTCTTGTGGCGAAACTACAGGGGACAAACATGGAGGCGTTATATCAATAGGAAGGCTCTAATGTACTTACTATTTCTGGGTGTGCAGAACACATGCTCACATAGTCATCTGTGGCATCCTTCACTGCAGTGATGCTCAGCACCAGAGCCAAAGGCACAATTGTAGTGAACCAGGAGAGGGAGGAGATCTGAGGTATCAACTAACAAAGACAAGAAAATACAAGATTATTCTTGTTATTATAAATGGAGATAGATAAGGTCTGCAACAGTGCTTTAAAAATGATTCAAACACATTGAACTTTTTCACATTTTGTCAACTATTTTATTGGGGAATTACATGATGGACCAAAACAAATTAGTTAATAAAGAAATTATACATTGCTTCCACTAATAGAAATCCGTGAGATATATTCAGTAATTTTAGTATTCAGCCCTATGGGTGAAATACATCTAGACATTAAAATTTTGCCCACTTTTCTTTGAAAAATAGCTCAAGTTCAGCCCGATCGGATGGGTAGTGTTTGTGAAATGCAATTCTTAAGTCTAGTCACAGATTCTCAAATGGAATTAGGTCCGGACTTTGACTGGGCCATTCTAACAAATGAATACACTATGCTTTGCTTCCATTGGAGCTCTGGGTGTATCTTAAGGCTCCTTGTCCTGCTGGAAGGTAATCCTCTGTATCAGTGTCAAGTCTGTTTCAGCTTCCAGACAGTTTTCTTTGAGTGTTGGCCTGTGTGCCCCATCGATCTTAACATCACTGACCAGCTTACATGTCCCTGCTGAATTAAAGCATCGCCACAGCATGATACAACCACTGACATGCTTCTCTGTGAGACTGGCATGTTGGTTGTCCTAATAAAATACATTGAGGTTTATTGTTGTGTGATAAAATGTAAAAATGTTTAACTTTCATTAACACTGGGAGCAGACTAAATTTAAAAGATGGCGGTAACATAAATGTCAAAAGACATTGGACTCTTTTACTGGAAAAATAAAGGTCTAATAAACAGTCTATAATATAAAGAGTATTTCTTATTAAATTTGTGGCCTTGATAAATCTGTGTCTAGTTTTCTATTCATATTATGAAAATATTGTGAGAAAAACAGAACACATAGCAGCATGCGTTTTGCCTGATCATTTGCTATCAGATGCAAATGCATCGAAAGTTTCACATCCAACTCCCACTGTTAACTTCCTGCTTTAAAAGACCAAGACAGCAAGAAACAGGCTTTCAAAACAACAGGTGACGCCACAGTGGTTCCACCTGTCTGTTTCATACAGTGGGAGGACAAAAAGTTTGGCTATAAATAAACATCTGAAACATTAGTCAGACGTCTTTATTAGCCATAATGTAGATTCAAACTGTGTTGCTCATTATTTTCGCTTATAGCAAATAGAAGTGATTTTGGCAACTCTAACTGACCTAAAACAGAAAAAAAATTGTCTGATTTAATGGCAGACAGTGAGAAAAAGAACATTGTCTTTTTGTGTGTTATAAATATCTGGTTTCAGTTGTATTTAATCACCTGCTAAGTGTCACAGTATGATAATTGCCTATCCCTTTGGATTGTTTTTCATATAAATCACCCTCAGTTTTTTAGTCTGTAAAACAAACAATATGGAAATGCCAAGATTCCTAATCCTCACCTGCAGAATAAGCAGGAAAAGGAAGTAAGTGTTGGCTACTTCCTGGAACTGCTCAAACAGGTTGACAGGCAGAAAGGTGAGGATGTTGTACTTGGATGTCATGATGCAGTTACTCTGTGTTGAGAGGAGAGAACAGGAAAATTTATTATTTTAAAAGGTTACCATCCATATTTTGGCATACAGTGGAAAACAGCAGATCCTCTCACCGCATACTGAAACTTTTCATTGTGTTCTCTGTCATTGGCTTTGACCTTTCTCTCCTCCTCTGCAGAAACACAAGTAAAAGATGAGTCTTAAAACAATTAAATAAAATATCACAATAGATGCAACAGCATCACACAGCACAACATATGGGCCATCAGCAACCTTAAACATGTAAATTCTACAAATGGCCTCTAAAGGCAGCCTCCAGTGCATCATGCTTTACCAAAAATAAACACTGATCACACTTCATTTTTAGAGTGACTACAATACATTTAATCTTTTTCTTTGACTTTTGATGTCCTCTAACTCTGTGACCCTGCAGTTTATACTTTTGTTGTTTTTAGATGCACAATCAACCCAGTGTATGCGTTTTGGGAATTTTCCTTCAGCCAGAAGTTTCTTCTCTGGAAGATGGCAAATCTGGCCTCTGGTCATATTAGACCATAAAAGAGCTTTTTAGCTTATACAGTGTGGCCTGAACACACTGTGTGGTGGTGGCATTATGATTCGGGCATGCTTTTCCTCAGCAGGGACATGGAAGCTGGTCAGAATTGATGGGAGGATGGATAGAGCTAAATACAGTGCAATCCTGGAATAAAACCTCTTAGAACCTGCAAAAGACTTGAGACTGCAGTGAAGGTTCACTTTCAAGCATGACAACAAGCCTAAACATACTGATAGATCTACAAAAGAATGGTTTTGACCATGGGTTTGAAACTCCTAAACTCACAGGCCACTCTGTTGAAATTGGCAGGTCCGTGAATTCGGTTCGCTGGACCAGAAATACATCTAAACATTGTAGGACAACGGCCTTTGAGGAGTGGAGCCTGGTGCCCTGGTTTAGACCAAAACATATTGATGTATTAGAATGATCCAGTCAAAGTCAAAGCCTAAATCCAACCGAGAAAATGTAGTAAGACTTGAAAGCTGCTGTTCACAGATGTTCTCTGCCCAGTCTGACTGAGCTTGAGCTGTTTTGCAAAGAAATTGACAAAATCTTCAGTCTCTAGATGAGTAAAGTTGGTAGCATGGCACTGTTGTACTGAAACAAACCTGTCCTCGATAAACCTTTGACAAATAACAGAGAATCGGTGAGGCTTTACAGGAAGGGACACCATACAACAGAAGGCATTAACCCCATAATAAACATGCACACACAACATGAACAAAGACTGTGGTTTCCTGTGTATTTTCAACTCCGTGTAGCCCTTTTCACACCAAGTGCAGCCCATAACCTACATCTGCACCTACATATCTGCTGTGCTGAGCTTCAGCAAACAAGCACAGGTCACTTCAAAAGTCAAACAAGGACTCTGCTATGTTGTGAAGCTCTGAGACTGATCTGCTGCGGCAGATGAGCAGCTGGCCTGTTCAAAAGGTTTTCAGAAAATGCATTTTATCTCTGTGTTCCATTCAAAATCTTCAGCAGTGTGGAAATAATTCTCCCAAGTAGGACCTTCTTGATAAATAATGTTATTTTATTTTAATTAACACTACTGCAAAATTAATAAACTCAGAAATTAAATTAATCTTTGCATGTTTTGTAGTATCGGTTCTTCTGCAAACACTAAACACCAACAGTGTTTGAAGGATCTTTATCAGGTTGGTCCTTCCATATGTCTTGGGGAATTAACCACAGATCTGTTGTTGATGCAGACTGGTTCCGATACTTCTGTCTCTTTATATATATTACCAAAGGAACTGAAATATATTAAGATCGGGACTGTGTGTGGGCTGTATCATCTCTTTCAGAGCTCATTACTTTTCTTTATTCTGAAGAAATTGTTATGAATGCGTTTCTATGAATAAGAAATAAATCTGGGACCAAACAGATGTTTTTCTTGATTGCTCAGTGGATATGGATCTGATTGTTTCCTATATCTAAGGACACCCATAAATCCTGACCAAATCCCCACCTCCATTTTCAGAGATGAAACCCCATAGCCAAATACCCTGTTGCCAAAAGTATTGGGTCACCCCTCCAAATAATTGAATTCAGGTGGTACATCTACAAGGTGTAGATAAGTACAGAAACACATTTCTTACTGAAAGGGTCGATCTCAGCGACTCTATAAATTCCAGCGCGGTCCCATGGCAGGATGCCAACAGGGCAATAAATCCAATCGTGACATTTCTTCATCACTGAATAGTCCATGGTCACTTGTTAGTGGTATTATAACAAAGTGGAAGTCACGACAGCAATGGCAGCCACGAAGTGATAGGCCACATAAAATCTCTAAGGGGGTTCAAGCACAAGCTAAAATGCCTTCCATACCTGACGTTAAATCTAGTAAACACTGGAAGAGCAAATGTTTCATCTGTCAGAGTTTGGAAATGAACAAACCCACCTCAGTTGATGTTCTTCGAATTTCAAATTGTGGTTGTGTGGGTGCCCATCCTCTAAAATCTATTCCGCTAAAACTCCCCCACCTCCTCCGCTTTCCGATTGTCTTCTGCCCTTTCTTTTCATTTAAAGGTCATCGCACTGATTTGCTCTACATGCAGTGTTAACACTCTGAGGAGAGCAAGATGCCTCTGCCGGGTAAGCACTGAGGCTTCCAACAACCTTACATCCGGCCCAGGTCTGCCCTTTGCAAGCTGACCAACTCAGCCAGAATGCATGAGAATCTTTGGCAAACTGCACAGTAAGTGTTTAATATCTCTGACATGTTCAAGGGCATGAGAAGACCTGACACAGACACCATGCTGCACAGTGGGGCTGTATCAATCTATAAAGCTGCATCGGTGTGATACTTTCGGTTGCAGGATAACATTTCATCAAATTCTGAGACATTAGGGAGTAAATAAATATTGATTCACGCAAAAATAATCAGCAGGACTAAATATACTTATTTAGATGCATAAGTACTATTCTGAAACACTGCTTCCTGTCTACTTAAACATTCCCTCAAAAGCCACTGCTCAGGAGTCGCACAATATTTCCATCAGCTACAGGAACTGAACAGTAATGACCACTTTAGCAAGTTAGTCTGAGTTATGGGAAATGCTTGTGCAATTCTGATTTAAAATCAGAATCAGACATGACTCTCCAGAAGATTGCTCGTCGATCTAATTAGGCAAAAAGAATCGTCTGCAATCCTTCTGATCCACAGACCTAAAGCTAATTAGCTGAAAACAATATTGACGGCAACAGAAAGATGGAGCAGGGATTGAATGAAGGGGGACATCAAGTGGGATCTGTGATCGTTACGCTGGGGAATGAGGGCACAGGTGGCGCCTGGAGAATTGATCATTGTCTCAGAAGGCAGAGGGAGTTACACTGTTTTTTCCAGGATTCCTGCAAATTTTCCATTGCAAATTTCCATACTCTCCCAGACTCAAATTTCTGGACAGTTTTTCTAACATTCTAGACATTTAAGTAGAAAAAATGTACCTAGTTTAAACCAAATCGAGTAACAGTGCAATGATGGAGTTGGTTTCTGGTTTGGAAGCTTAATAGAAGAAGAAATGCTGTCATGTTGTCTTGACTGGCTTAGATCAGCTGTATTTCCAAATCTAGAATATACAAACTTTTCAAGACTGAAATGGGTTATCCTAAACACAGATTCTTTAAAGCATACTTTGGGATCTATGATACATTCTTTTTGTTTATATTCAGAGCAATAGGAATGCTTTGTTTGGAATCGAGCTGCATTTCCAGATCCACAAATCCAGAATTAAATCCTGATTGAAAACCAGAACATTCAGAGAGTTAGACAAAAGAATAGTCTGGAAACACAAAATTTTTTCCATATCCATTCTTTTAACCAAACTTATCCAGACCTGAGAAAATTACCTAGGCAAATTCCAGGCTTTTCTAGACCATGTGGGAACCCCGTAATTCACACAAATCTCAGACTCAAACCCACTACTATTGAGAAAGAATTAAAATAGCAAAGAGTCATGTTGGACAGTTTATATGAGACATTAAACAACAAACTTATAGAGCCTAAAAAACGAAGAAAGCTGACAAGTAAAAGAAGGTCTGTTTATCTATTCACCTTTGATTAGGGTGTCTAATACAGCAAACATATGTGATTGCTTGGCTAGATGGCACTCATTAGCCTACAGGTCCATGAATATTTATATATGTGATGATTTAAATAAAAGTTTAAATACACCTTAAAGAACTAATGTAAAATTAACTCATAAAAGGTTTATTCATTCTGTTCAAACAATAAAGAAGTATGCTTTTAATAAATTTTATTTCATAATTTCATAGAATTGCATTGCAGCACTTTGTGCATTTTTTATGTCACCCTTACCCACCAAAGTTAGTGGGCGAGGCTAACAATGCTATAGACACAATGACTGGTGTGCAGTAACTTGATGTGCAGGTTGTCCAATTATATATTAGGCTCCAAGTTGCTGTCTACAGGTAATAAAATCTAATTTTAAATAACAGTTACGGCATTTTACCATTTAATGTTTAATTATTTATTCATCGGATTGTGGCACATTCAGCCCTCCATATCCTAAGACATTATAGCTAAATTTCTTCTTTCATGTGGAGGTGTAATATGAGGAGGAATGCAGATAAACATGACTGAAACTGGTTTGAATGGAGATGGGATGAAACATAAGCTTATCTGAAATGATAGGGATATGATCTTTATTTATAAAATGAGATGGCATTTATACAAACAATCGCAGCCTTAAACTCGTACCTGTCCGCTTCTTTCTCGATTTTCCTTCCCCAAATCCTGTCTTTTTCTTTTTTTGACAGGGGAGAACCACTGGAAACCATTTCTCCGGGATGTCTCTCAGTACTGTCATCTTTTTTATTTTGGTCTGAGAATGAACTGTTACAGCCGCATTGATAATAAATTGGACCGTCAGATCTCCACGAGGAAGAGGTGATGAAGCTTCCGAACCAACTTCACTAGAGTTGGATGAATCAGACCATCCCACCCTGCCTCTCCGCTCTTCTCTGCTGCTTCCTCTCTGCGCTCCTGGAGTGCGCAAACGGGCTCACGCCCGGAGCGCGCCTTGCTCGGATTTCTCCCTCTCTGTCTGCAGGAATGATGAGGTCATGGTTTCTCTAAAATGACCGCACGTCGCCCGACTCCTTCAGGTCTGGCTCTGGTATAATGCCCGCTATTTTGTTGCAAGGGCTTATTCCTGCTGCCTGTTGCACAGGCGCCGGTCAGCACTGCGATTCTTTTTTTAATCTGCAGTTCATCAATCAGTTGAGGCCCGCAGCATCGAGTTTCATCCACAACATAAACACTGACCAACGTGGAACAATACGTAACCCTGTTGCGATTACCATGGAAACCGCCACTGCAGGGATCCCGCAGCTGAGCGAATTGCTGATTAAGGATAACGTGCGCCATTTTTGGGTCTGAAATACACTACGTTCTCACTAAGGAGTTTGGAACCAAAATATTTCCTGCACGTTTAGTGTGAGAAGGTGCGCCGCAGTGGGCGGGGTCAGGCACGTGGCATGGCACGTGCTGCACCGCCTGCCTTGTGCCACGTGGTTCCCATTTCGTTTTTAACAATCTTAACAAATAGCAAACATATGCAGCCTGAAAGATGTAGGAAATTATGTTAATAACAACGTGTTTCCCGAAGAGCTGTCAGAAGGAAAATAGCTAGATGAGCAACTGAAGGCTGAAGGTTGAGATGAAGGATGCACCTCTCAGATCCTGCAGATCTTGGCTGAAGATATAATTACTAAATATGCTGTCATGAGCAGGTGCAAGGACTGGAAAGAAATTGAGAGAAAAGCATTCAAAAACTTGCTCAGACATTTATGGAGCATGGTGAAATATTGAATAAAGATAATATCCAGTGGTGTATTTTTAATACTCAACTCAAAAAATAAAAAGCTGGGTTATGTTGTATACTACATAACCCAGCTTTTTTTGTCCCTGTATACAGGTTTCCACTTCAAGAGTTAATGTAATAAAACATTTTCAAAAAGGGCACAAAAGAAAAAAATTATTCACCTGCATTGTGTAAATTGTAGTCATTGACATCACAAAAGGCACAAGACTCAAGCTGGTCAGCTGGCAGTGTCACACTATGAAGGACGAGTCATATTTGACAGGTTTTGAGTTGCAAGAAGTTCAACTTTATGTGTTTGAGAGAAGACATTTTGAAGTGTAAAATGTAAGTTTATGTTCATAGTCGCCTGATAAAATATCTCTCAGTATAATTTGAAGTACTTCCATTTAAATATTTGAAGTTATTTTGAAAATATTTTCTATCATTGAAATGTAGCATTTTTTCAAAGCTGAATGTCCATCCCGATGGAGATCAGGAGATGAAATATCTTAGCCAACACTTAATTATTCAGCATTACCATGCAAAGAAAAAAGTACCTGTAAGCATTTTATATTTAAATTTTGATTTCACAACAAATTTATCTTAGTTTTTTATAAAGTCTCCGCCGACTTCCTTGAACTGCTTGTAAATGGAGAGTTATCTGATCTTGAGTGCTCGTACTCAGGAAATAAGGCAGATGAGAACAGGAATGAGATAGATGGTAAGTTGAGAGGTAAAGACAAGTTCAGGATATGAGGCCTCTGCCTGAAGCCCAGTATGACATGATCAGCTAGATTATGACAGAGGCCACAAGATAGATGTGACAAATGCAACATCCACCTGTGCTTTGAGCCACACCGAAACTGTTTCAAGGCTGCTCATCTAAAATCTGAGATTACATGAAAATACCCAGCAAACTGATGCTTTACCAACTGTTTAGTAACGGTATAATCCGTCGTTACATTTTTAGTTCACTATAATCAAAGGCATTGCAATGCAGGGACGTTTTTAGGGTCTCATAACATTGGGGGCTTTAGCCCAAATCCAAAATATTTAGATTTCAATAAGACAATTTATAGGTAATTTAAAGTTAAAATAATATAGGACATATTGTACCAGTTCTCTGTCTCGGCTGGTTTTAGACTGAATGTAAATTATTGTGAATCAAACAAAAAAGGTTTGCAATAATTTGAATTTGAATTTTTGTTAGAAGCTGAATGAAGGACAAGGAGAAACAGAGTTTAGGACTGAAGAAAAACTATTTTGCTGAAGCAAATAATTACACATGTTGAGGTATTTAGAAAAGAACTTAATCTGAATTTTTGCTGACAAATGTTTTTCTTAAACTCAGAGATGTTTACTGTGGGCCAGATAATTGTGCTTCTTTTGTCATCTACATAAATTACCTTTTTTAAACGTTACATTCTCATCAAAGTGTTCCACTCCTGAGGCTCCATTGTCTTTATTCTTATATTTAAAAAAAGGAAAGTGGTATAAAGTTGATTTTCCTAAATGTTAGTCAAATGGTAAAATCCTAAAACACATTTATTTTATTATACCAAGAGCTTTCGAAACATTTTATTAAAATTGTTCCTTCTTCTATGACCCTGTTTTCTTTTACCACCATATTTTTAAGCCCTTCATTCCACTTCTGGAGAAATTTGTCCTGCCAAAAATAGTAAATGAAACATTTTACAACACAGTCTTTTGTTCTGCACTGAGCATGTGAGACACTAGTTCAGTTCTTACTATTAAACACTTTGAGAGGAAAGCGTGTCAAGTTGTGGTGTTTAAAATATAGCAAAGCGCCTCATCCTGGACCTTATCGGGACTAATATTACAGTTATTAATAACTGTATACAAAAACTGTATCCTTGTTTAATTAGTTTAGTTTATATAATATTACATGTGTAATTCAGAAAAATAAAATAGTTAACTAATCAATGGTCCACCTGTGATTAATTGCTATGATTTATTTCTTAATTTTGCTGCATCTTTAAACCCAGAGCTTGTTTAGAATCAGCACAGAAGATATGAAAGAGAAGAGGGAAGCTTACTTTTACACTTTCTACTACGTCTTACTGGAACCAGGAGATATTTTCCTGGTTTATTGAGCAACACTTTTTTCTGCCAACATGTAGACCTAGAAAATAAGACTGGCTGCAGCAATGAGATGAAATGTGATGATCTGAAGGACCTTTTAATGTGTTCAGCTACGTTAGGATTAAATGCTTTTATTTTGACTGAAGTAAAGGACCAGATATTTTCACATCATGATGCAAATCCAGCTAGAAGCTCACAGAGAAGGTTGCTACTGTTTTCTATCACAGCCACATCATTTAACTTCACCTGTAGCAAGGTGAGAGTCCCTCTGCTCTCTATTCCTCATCAATTCAATTCAATTCAGTTTATTTATATAGCGCCAATTCACAACACATGTCGTCTCAAGGCACTTCACAAAAGTCAGGTACATACATTCCAATTAATCTTAATCATTGAACAGTGCAGCCAGATGCTCATTAGAGTGAACCTCCACCCCATGTCTTGTTGGGTGAATCAGTGATTAGCTGTAACTTACAATTAGCTCATCCTGAGTCAGTATTCAGGTTGTACTGCTATCTTCGTCTGGGTTATACCGCTCTGCCAATTAGCCCATTCCGAGTCAGCATTCAGGTTTTACCGCTATCTTCGTCTGGGTTATACCGCTCTGCTTCCACCTGTTCCTGAACACACCCACCAGGCTCCTACTCTCCGGCTCCGCGGTTGCTCTGAAATGAGCCCTGTTCGAGGCGCTCAGTGTAACTTTTCAGGTAATGAAGGAGGCAGGTCGACCTGGAGTAAACTGCTGTTCTGGACTTCTCCAGAATGGAGTCCGTCTCCGGCTGTACGCGTAGTTGCGCATTCGTGCTGCTGCGAGTGCGCAAATAGCTATTTTTTTTTGTCTTCTCCTTTTAACTCATTGTCAGGTTAGGTGGAGCGGGACGTGATTATATGGAACACAATTGAAAAAAATTGATTATTTTTAAATAAAAATGTGAAGTTCAGTACCATTTTGTGGCTGAATCTTTTTAATACTTCTAAATTTCTTCTATCAAGAAGTTCGGGGCTATTCAGAAAACATACGCGCCTGTAGCAATGCATTTCGAAGTTGCATGATGCATTACTTAAGGGGAACGGGATTTTTTCAAATTACATTAACAATAATCATATAGGTTCATGTCTTTATTCAGACCTGTACAGAAATACACATCCAGTTTCAAATGTTGATAACATGTCTAATTAGCTATTATATAGAATCTATGTAAAAAGTATGGCCATTTGTACGTACATTTTTATGACATTGTACATTCATTTAGTCATGGCGTCCAACAAAAACATGAGTTAGGAAAAATTTCTTTTTACCCCTTTATTTCTATGATGAAGAAGACTAAAAATCAGTTGAATAATTTTTTTTTGCACAGTAGAAAAAACAAAAATTAGGTCAAAAATATTGAATAAAGATAATATTCAGTGATGTATTTTTGATACTAACTCAACAAACCAGCAGCCGGGTTATGTAGTATGGGTTTCCATTTCAGGAGTTTATAGAATATAATGTTTTCAAAACGGTCACAGAAGAAAAAAAAATGAATCTGCATTGTGTAAACTGTAGTCAATGACATTACAAGAGGCACAAGAATCACACTGGTCAGCCTGCAGTGTTACACTATGAAGGACAAGTCACATTTGACAGGTTTTGATGTATGTCAGTACAGTCCAAGCAGTTACGGACACAAATTCCAAGATATGCATGTTTTTCACTCTCTGAGAGCCAGTCAAACAAAGATCAAGAAGGCGGTTGTTTGTCATGAGTCACGCTCGATTATTGTAGAATTGTATTACTTGAGACTCTGCTCAGATTTTTTACTTTTCCTCCTACCTTCTCATTACAAAATATGATGCCAGGGCTTCAATTTTTCCAGCTTGACGATTTTCTATTTGAACTACAGCCTGAAAAACCTTAAAATGTCTCTTAGGCTCCCAGAAACAGAGAATATGCACAACATAAAGTTGTGTTTGTTCTTCCCTGTTAGGGAGTCCTATTCCAGTAGGAGTCCAGTGCATGCCAAATGACTGTGTCCACAGGCCCTTTTTTGGAGAGTATGGATTGTTAGTATCAACTGCTTTGCAAGAACTTTATTGCTGCAACCGAAGCAGTGGATGGACCCCAAGTTCACAGCAACAGGGATGCCATTAAGCTTTAAAACAACTTAAAATAAATTACTTGTGGGATGGATGGATGGATGGATGGATGGATGGATGGATGGATGGGTGGATGGATGGATGGATGGATGGATGGATGGATGGATGGATGGATGGATGGATGGGTGAAGGGACAAACTGAGGATTTTAAGAGGAATGCACATTAGAAGCTCTGTGGTGTGTCTCATTGCTTGGCAATCATCAGTTGCCCGATAAACACACATTAGCCTCTTCATTGCTGAAGATCACTAAAATAGCTCATGGTAATGGATTCTGGGCTTGGCTAGTTTTATTAGAATTGTCTACACTCCGGAATAGAACAGGTTCAACAAGGATTGCTGAACGCTGCACCTTGGAGCATCAGTATTTTTTACGTTTCCACTTAGATAATGATTTCAGGAATGAAGTCTAGAAATGCAAATATTTTTCATACAATTTAGACATGGAAAATGTCTAAATTGTAAGTCAAATAGCATCAGGATGATATTTTTAGATCTGCTTCACTTCCTTTGCCTCACACCGTTTAAATACTCAGAAGGTGAATGTGTATAACTGACCTGGAGGAGGCCTCTTTCGGAACATCTCCACTCTGCCGCCGTCCTTTCGCTAAGGCCCATGAGACTATCTGCAGAGGTATAAAAGAGGACCACAAGGTCAACAGAAGCAGCATTATCACAACAAACTGGCAACACAAAAAAGAGCAGAGTTGCAATGATTGAGAGCAGGAGGAGGTGAAGTTAAAACCACAAAAACTAGCTGTTTGACAGAAAGCTCAAATAAACAATTGCCTTTCTTTGTTTCAAATCAAACTATGATTGTGAATGTTATCACTCGATTCACACCATTTACTTTGAGGTGCTTTGAAAAACAAACCAGATGCAAATCAGCAATGCATTCAGATGTTGACAACAGGACCAAAATACACATCCAGCAGACCATTTCTGAGAGCAGTAATGAGGAAATGACATTCAGCAGAGAGCTGCATCCGTCTCTGTGACACTGTCTGTCTGGGGGGCTGGTGGCTTCGGCCAGATCCACTATCGCTCTCTCTCAAGCGGAGGAGACAAAATAACAAAGCAGCTGCACAAATTAAAACTCTTCTCTTCTCTGCACCGTCCTCCTCTCTTTTATTATGCTGGTTTTTTATTGTGGTACACCTCGGTGGTTTTATTCACTGTGTTCTATCTCAGTTAAGTACAGAAGCTAGGAGGCAGAGGATGAAAGATGAGCCATTACAAATCTTTCTCATGGGTTTAGCAGTGCATACAATACTGCAGACATGGGCTAAAGGCAGCAAACGTTCAATCAATACCCTTTGAGAAAGAGCTGCTCTGTCTTTCTTCATGCTAGTAGGGCAGATTAACTTTCAGCTACTGTTTCCAGTGTCGTTTTCTACCCTGCTTTACATTATTTTTTTCAGCATGCTATCTTGTTACTCCTTGCACACCACAACCGACGGTGGCATGAAAACATTTGGACACTACAGGCTAAAATTTCTCATTGGGACTATTTCAGCAAGTAATGAATTAACATAAGGACCTGGTGTTTTGTTTTTATTTTATGTTCTGTTGGAATAAAAATAAACATGAAACTATTAAAGTGATTTTAATTGTTATAGCTCGCTGTAGGAAATAAAAACCTTTAACTAATAAATCTTCATTAAAAAAAATAGAAGTCTACAAGACGGAAGTAAAGTAGCTGTTTCCTTGGTACATAATGTGATTATCAAATGACAGTTACAGGAACTGTAGAGGTCAAGCTGAGGTCTGGAAACCCAAAGCACAAATCAAAGGTGCTGTTTGAAAGCAAAAGACTATGGAGCAGTCGAACAAACTCTAATAAATATGGGTATCTAGAAATAATGATGGCTATACAGACTAACCACCCAAAAATAGCAAAAATGTTAGATGTTTTCAAAACAACTGATAAAGTAAAAGGTTAGAACTTTATGGATGCTGTGAGTAGAATGAAGATTAGCAGAAAAATGTGAGCCAAGAATGAAAAAGGAAATCTCTGCACTAAGTATCAAAGAGACACCAAGTTACCACAGTGGTACATGGAGCCTTGCAAAACCATATTTGCTCACCACAAAATTCACTGTACTTCTTTTGGATTTTATGTGAAGGACCAACACAAAGTGGGGCATTAAACATGCATGTTTTTCTACATTTTTTCCAAAGACTCTAAAAAGTCTTGTCTCCCTGTTTGTCATGAAATCCCAGAGTAAATCCATCAGTGAGGGATTTGTGACAGAAAATTACTGAACAACCAGCATCATGAAGAGAAAGGGACACAGCAGAAGGCCGGGGAGAAAGTTACGGAGAAATTTGAGGCCAGGTTAGTTTAGAAAACAATATCCCAAGCTTTAAACAACGAGACAGGATTTACAAAAGCATGCATCAGAGAAGCAGCTGAGAGGAACATGCTTTGAACGGTCCCAATTCTTACATAATCACCTTGATGCATTTTAAAAATCAGATAATCCTTTACTCATATCACAGCAACAGAAACCTTGGCCATTCATTTTCTTTCTTTAGCATGCTGCAGTTTTTCTTGCAGACACAGCAATGTGAGAACAGCTTGTCATGTTCTCTCACCTCTCTTCCCTTTTCAGCATTTCAGTTTTCATACCTTTTCCAGCCTTTCAGGTTGTCCATCCGTCACTGACATGTTGTGTAAACCCACAGACTCACAGGTCAGTTAAAACTGGCTTCATGGGGAAGGAAGAACCACAAGCGACAAGCTGAATAACTGAGCACCGTTCCTGATACAGAACGGTGTGCATCATTACTGACATGAAAGTCTGACTGATGTGTAAGAACATTCAGAGGTAAAAATCTCACATTGAACTGCAACATCACCTACAAGACTCTTATTAATACTGTAGTAAGCACAGCTGGGCTGTACATACACACATTACTTTTGTCACTGTTAATGCGTCAAATTATGACAACATTGATTTTCTTTAAACATTTCTTCAGTCGTTTTGCAACACACTATATTTTACAGTTATGTTAATTTTCTTCATCAGTATCTGTTCGTTTGTCCGTCCGTCCGTCCGTCCGTAATATGGTCTCTCCAGTGAGTTTATGCCCTGCCCTGGAGTCTCCTCCCAGTGTTATGTGCTTAGAAAACCTTAAAAGGATAAGGCACCCAGGTGGCATCCTTATCAGATGCCTGAACCACCTCAGCGGAGTCTTTTCAGTGCAGAGGAGCAGTGGCTCCTCCAAAGGTAGTCTCCAGGAAGCCTCCAAAGGTCCTCATCATATGCCTGAGCCACCTCAGCTCTATGTGGAGGTCTTTTCACCTTTCAGTTTTTAACCACATTTTAACATTGCTTGGACAGAAGGTAATGTTGTCTTTCCTAGTCTGAGATCTATCCATTTATTGGCTTCCACTTATCCAAGGTCATCCCAAGGTCTCAGCCATCCCAAGGCCTTCCCAGGCCAGAGGAGATATATAATCCATCCAGTCTATTCTGGGTCTACCCCAGAGTCTGCTCTGAGTGAGACCTGCCTGGCAAACCTTCAACGTAAGGTATCCTGATCAGATGCCATAACCTCCGAAGTTCTCCCCTTTTAATGCAAAGGAGAAGCAGGTCAACATCGAGCACCCCTTGGTTGGTGGTTGGTGGATTAGGGTCAGCCTCTTGTATCCAAGATCTCCCTCTATAGGTGATCATGCAAATTGCACAGCCATAAATGAGGGTGATAATGAAGACGGGCCAGTAAGAAGTAAGCTGCATCTGCATACAGACCACAAATTATTGCAGACAAGCCCCCGTCAATCTATCTATTTATGTTCTGCTCCATCCGAGCAACAACTATGAACAAGTCACCAAGAAACTTGAACGTCTTCACTTGAGGCAACCCTTCTAACATTGGATGTCCATGGACATTAGAGCTGCACAACATATTGAAACATGCCCCGCAACCCCCTAACATTGTTTTCAATACGGCCACTATTTGCTAAAATATTATATTTTAAGTTCAAAGTATAGATTCTTCTAGCCAGTAATATTTATGGTCTGTTGGATAGACTATTATTGCTCTCAGTGTTCACATTTAAAGTACAGTTTCAAAAGTCAAATTTTTTAAACTCACAAGAAGTGGTAAAGATAATCTGATTTAGCAAAAGAAATAAAAGATTCAGAAGAAATGTAGAAATTATTTACTGTTATAACAATAGTCATTGCCAGCAGTGAACTGTTTGCCTGTTAGTGTTCGGCCCT
Source organism: Crenichthys baileyi (assembly GCA_036173005.1). NCBI lineage: Eukaryota > Metazoa > Chordata > Actinopteri > Cyprinodontiformes > Goodeidae > Crenichthys > Crenichthys baileyi. The sequence continues at coordinate 258,782 of JAHHUM010002052.1, read as the reverse complement.
AATGGACATCTTTTTAATGGCTACTTGAGGTTGGCCAGTAACTGTTTATATTTATCTAAAGAATATATAGATGTTTTAATGTGAACATCTTTTCACCTTTCACTTTTCAAGGTTAGGCTGCATGGTGGCGCAGTTGGTGGCACTGTTGCCTTGCAGCAAAGAGGTCCTGGGTTTGACTCCTGGCTGGGGGTCTTTCTGCATGGAGTTTGCATGTTCTCCCGGTGCATGTGTGGGTTCTCTCCATGTACTCAGGCTTCCTCCCACAGTCCAAAAACATGACTGTTAGGTTAATTGGTTTCTCTAAAATGCCCTTAGTCACAAATGAGTGTGTGCATGGTTGTTTGTTCTGTGTGTGTCTGTGTTGCCCTGCGATGGACTGGCGACCTGTCCAGAGTGTTCCCCAGCTCCCGCCCATAGACTGCTGGAGATAGGCACCAGCTTCCCTGCGACCCACTGTGGAAGAAATGGTAGGAAATGACTGACTGACTTTTCAAAGTTGATGTTGTTTAGACAGAAACAAACACAAAGAAAACATGGTCTGTTCTATGTGAAGGCAATGAAAGCATTTTGCATGAAATCCTTAAAAATAAAGCAGAAAACAGTCAGCTGATGTTATAATAGGTATACTAACTGATATACCTCCACTGATGAGAGTTTTAAGATTTTCTTCAGTAGACATTAAAATAATAAGACTTCAGGGGGTGTATTGCACTTATTTAGTTTAGTGAGCATTTTAAACGCACATCCCAGAAAGAAGTCTAAATTTACATAACAAGGTATAATAATGTGCCATGCAGTCATTATGAATCGTCCCCTTTACTCTAATACTACATAAAATCCGGTGGAATAAATTTTCTTTACAAATCACCTATTTATTAATGAGAGTCCACTTGTTTGTTATTTAATCTTTGCATAAATGAGGCTGTCCTGTGAAGGCCACAGAGGATTGGTAGAGAACATTAGAGAACTAAGAGCATCACGAAGACCAAGGAGCACAGAAGACATGTCAGGGAGAAAGTGATGTAGAAGTTTGAAGCAGTTTTTTTAATATAAAACAACATCCCAAGCTTTGGACATTTCAAGTGCTCTTCAGTTCATGACACAACGGCAATCCTACCGAAACGTGACTGTCCACCTAAACTGACAGCCTGGGCAAAGAAGGCAACAATCAGAGAAGGATTTATAAGAGGCTCAAGCTAATTCTGGGAGAGCTGCAGAAATCCACAGCTCAAGTAGGAGAATCTGTCAACTATGGATGTTGAAAAGCTGCACATAACTTTGAAAACACTACCCCAACCATAAAACATGGTGACAGCAGCATCATGCTGTGGGGATTCTTTTATTAAGCAGCAATAGAGAAGCTGGTCAGAGTTAATGTGAAGATGGATGGAGCTAAATACAAAGAAAAACTTTTAGAAGCTGCAAAAGACTTGAGACCAGGGCGGAGATTCACCTTCCATTAGGACAACAACCATAAACAAACCAGAGCTACAATGTTTAAAATCTTGTTTCCTTTTCCTCCAACTTCGTGTCTATGTGTGACTTTTTGTTGGTTTATCACATACAGTCCCAATAAAAGACAGAAGTTTGTGGATGTAATGTGCAAAAAATGTGCAGTCTAAATAAAATCCAGTGTCTAGTGCATTAACACATCATGACACATCAAATACAGATGTAGTCAGTTTAGACAGGTACTTATTCAACTGAAGTACTTCAATAAATGGAAATAAAGTCTGTGTTTCTACAGTAACAGAAGGAACTCTGAGTTTCGGAAACGTTATGACTCATCAGGAACGATAGTGACTTTATTTAAAGTACCCTGAAACTAACCTCATCTTCTACACAAATTGCTCTATATGAATGGCAACTTTAAAAAATACCAAAGCCATTAACATAAAAAGGTGTATCAGCTCAAAAACATCCTACCTTTTTGAATTGTGTATCAGAAATGTGTCTCTGGAGGCAGCTCTGTAAAGTTTGAGGTCATGATGAGGTTCAGACTTCAGTTAGACGCGACCCGATGATAGGCGGACTCAGGGAGGAGAGGAGAAGCAGTGGTGGATGCTCTGCACACATTCAGCGGGTCAGGATCAGGGAGGACTCGTTTTTGATTGGAGGAAAAACAGAGAAAGAGAGAGAGTAAGACAGAGAGAGAGAGAGAGGGTGAGGAGCAGAGGTGGGAGGAAGGGTTTCACCTACTTCACCTACTCCATCAGAACTTCCTGCTTACAGGAGCTACATTTGCTGAGCCTCACATTTCTCTATCATTATGCCTTACATTTACAGCTCTGACAACAAATGTATGAACTGGTTTAGACCAATTCGCCTTTTGATCATGTTTATCTTATACATAACTGCTTGACAAGCCTTAGCTCACATCCTACAACTTATTTACGAGTGCAGGTCTGCTAAGTCTCATGGCGCCCTCTGCTGTTTAGTTTATCCTCTACAGCAGCTCCTCACTTCTGGTCTGGAGGTGAGCAGCCCTGAATGAAATGAAGATCTGCTGTAGAACCTCAACCGCTAAAGGAAGGTTCGACCCATGGTGTTTGGAACTCAAATCTAAACATGTAACACAAGCAGCAGCCTAAAATAAGAAAGATTTAGAACAATTGGCAAGTATGGGAAGCCAACAGTGCCACTATTCAATAAATTTAAAAGTCCCAAAATTGGTAGTTATATTTGGATACATTTTAATTAAGCTGTAGATGAAAAAAGTCTACCGTATATGATTTAAATTTCAAATAGATGCCCTAATTTAACGACTTCATCGAGTTATTAATAAAGACCTTTTAATATATTGAAAATTATTTGATAAATATATACATTTCCAAGTTTATTCAAGTTATCACATATAAAAATGTATTTAATAGCCCGTTTATTTTTGGGACAGACACCCTGTCTACTTTTAAGGCTAGGCTTAAAACTTTCCTTTTTGATAAAGCTTATAGTTAGAGTGACTAAGGTTATCCTGAGCTATCTCTGTAGTTATGCTGCTATAGGCTTAGGCTGTTGGAGGACATAATGACCACTTTCACTCTCTTCACTACATTCTCATACTACTCTCCAATTTTGCAGTATTTGCTGTTATTTCAGCTTTTAATGTTATCTTCTCTCTCTTTTCTCTTCCTAAAAGCTACACCTGGCCTGACTCTGTGTCTACCTGTGACACCTCCCTGGAGGGGGGCAACATCCAAGCTTCTGCTGCCAACAACTTAATACTAACCTTCTACCGATGATCCACTTGGCCCTGTCTTTTAGTGTTTAACCCTTTCTCTCTCCTAGACATAGCTACTGACTGAGCTTTTACTGTGATTAACTCTATGTGCTCTCTTTCAGAGACTAACCTTGAAAACTGGCTCAGAGTTTTATCTTTTTCTTTCTTTCTAGATGAAATGACAAAGGAGCTACATCCATTAACATTTACTTTTCCTCCTAGAAATACTCCTGGATCAGTGCTTCTTTTGTTCTCTTTGTGTCCTCTGCTCTGTTCTCTCAAACCCCCAGCCCGGTCGTGGCAGATGGACGCTCAAAACTGAGCCGGTTCTGCTGGAGGTTTTTTCCCTGTTAAAAAGGGTTTTTTCCCTCTCCACTGTCGCTACATGCATGCTCATATGAGGGATTGCTGCAAAGTCAATGCCAGTGACTGTCCACTGTCTCTACATGCTCCATCCGGGAGGAAAGGGAATGCCGCAAGTCCACTGACTGGATGCAATCTTTCTGGGTTTTCCTTAGACAGAAAAAATTTTTATCCAATTTGAATAATAAAACTGAACCTGACAGCACTGTTCAATGATTAGGATTAATTGTAATGTATGTACCTGACTTTTGTGAAATGCCTTGAGACGACCTGTGTTGTGAATTGGCGCTATATAAATAAACTGAATTGATTTGAATAAACAAAACACTACCATCCAATGAACTTGAAATAAGGTGACAATCATTCATGAGTATATAATCAGTCCTTCTTCAGAAACTGCTTTAGTTTTAATCTGAAAGAGGCCTGTCAGCATTTTCAATTCTACTGCTGAGGAGTTAAACAAGTTGACCCCTTGTACAGAGAAGGCTGTTTGATCCAGAGAGGCTTTACTAGAAAAAACCTTACAGTTCCCACTGGATGCTCAACTAGCTACTGAACCAGTTGTTCCAAGGAATCTTGCCAGAAGCATTTAAAAATCAGCTTGAGGTTTTATAATTTACAAAGTTCATCATATTCAGTTTCTTGAGAACATGCCAGAATTTGGATCTAATAGGCTCCTATTCAAGATCTTTATCACCTTAATATAATCCGCAGTGATTTAATTGTTGTAGGTGCTGCTTGTAGACAGTAATATAAATGAGAAAAAATAAATAAATTCGTAAACATGTTTAAATGACGCCACACAATTATATCTGAGATGCTTTTTGTATAATTACCCTATTTATGATCACATTAAAAAAATCACTTAATCAAAGTTTTGGCCCCAAATGAAAACAAATTCACTGTTTATTTCACATTTCTCATGATTTATCAAACAATGCGCCAACAGACTCTTAACTACTGAGACAGTTGTGTCAAAACAGATACAATATGTCATGATCTGTCTGTGTTTGGGGTATCGAGTTTGTGTTCTGTTTACCTTCTCTGCACTGCCAGGTTCTTCACTTGCTTTATTTTCAGTCCACTAAGTCAGGTTTATCAGATTCGTTCTGGTGTTTAGGTTTTTGTTACTTCCCTGGATTCCCATGTTAGATGTTGTAGTTTGTATTCCTTATAGATCTGGTTCCCCCCTTGTTTATGTTCTTTTGGCAGTCTCATTGTTTACTTATTTCAGTTCATCTAGATGTTTTCTCTTACCTCCCCGCACTCCATGCTCATCTGTGTTAATTACTCACTCGCCCTCAGTTCCCTTCAGTCCCTCGTCCACCAGCTGCTTCTCATTCCCTTCTGATTAACTTCCTGTGGTCATTGTTCCATCCTCAACCCTGCCTCAGTATTTATACTCCTTGGTTTCATTTTTCTCCACTGATTCCTTCTGTACACTACCCTGTTTGTTACCTGGTTCCATGTATGTTACATAGTCTGGCTACCCTTGCAAGTTGTTTTCAGGTTCTCATTATTATTATGAAAAGCAACATATACAACACTGCTATCAACATACACTTGTAAGCCTGCAGCAGTACATTAATATGACAAATCATTTATGTATAAACTACAAAGAAGTAGACCAAGAACCAAGCCTGGGATTACACCTGTATTAATTTTTCAAAACAATTGTCTCACTTACAACAATGCATACATTGGCTTGATGTACAAGAACAGGGAACATATCATATATAGGCTAAGAACTTTAGAAACTGATTGGTAAAGGAGGATCTCATTGAGAACATTAAGACTGATCTACCTAAATCATATTAGGTTAATAAAACATCAGCTAGGGCCTGAGAACCTTAAAACATGTTTCTGCATGTATTTTCAAGTCCCTTGTTGAGACTTAAATGCTGACTGAAATAACCACAGCATAGCTGCATGCTGGAAAAAAATAGTCACAGTGAATTGTCAAAGACAGATACAAAACCAGACTTTAATAGGATATAAAACTGATAACATGGTCAACATGTAAAAAGAAAAAAGGCAGTTTCTTTATTTAACATAAAGAGAAAAACAGTAATGTAAAAATGCTTAGTTACAGGCAAAAGACCACTGTGAAAAATTAGACCTAGATGTAATAAAACATATGACTAAAGTACTGTCTTTGTCACTGATGTGATTATCATTATTACATGCAAAAGGGTGTTTGACCATATTAAGCGAAGTAATAAAGTAAACGAAAGCTCTAATGAAGATAGCTATTTTCAGACTTTATGTTTTCTTGATTTTGTTTTTAGACATTTAGTCATTTTACTTTTTTATCTATATACTTTAAACAAAACAGAAGAAAGCAGTCTGGCATGGTTGGAGTGAAAATCATATTTTTGCAACACGTTACACAGTGGCGGACTCAGCCATTTTGGGGCCCCCAGGCGAACCTTTGTAAAGGGGCCCTCCCCCAAGTCTGCAGTGACATACAAGTAGACCTTGAGGGTAAAAGATCCCGTAGGGCTGCCACAATTTTCATACCTGAATACTGTGAACCAGACAGTAGCATATTCTTACTTTAATAAGACACAAGTACTCATTAAAATACTTTGGAAAAACTTTTGTTTAATTATTATAAGAGTCAACACCACTAACTGTTTAAAAACTATAATGACAGGGTAGAGGTGAACAATATAGAAAAAAATATAATATATTCCTAATTAGCAGATTTGTGTAACTTTATATTACAGTTCTTGAGTCATATTGGACACTCCTATGACAGGGCCCAGTTGGTGGAGCACTGTGAAAATGTCAATGTGTTTGAGGGAGGTGGTACTTGGTAGCAGATCCTAACAGTGACCCATTGCAGGTGTGGACAGGGAACCAGACTGGATGGAGGAGGACGGACAGCAAGATGTCCAGGGAAGAGAGACACTTGCTTGAGCTGTAAAAAGACAATAAAATGTTGTTTTGGCTCTAAATCTTCTAATATGACCCTTGCCTTTTTTATTTTTAACTGACAATATAATTTACACGACATATGAATCTGAAGAGAGAGGAAAGTGAATAAGTGGAACTACATTTATGAATTGTTTAGAAATATAAAGATAAGAATTAATAGGTTAATATAGATAACAGTTGGTACTTACTGGTCTTCTGTAATGTGTGGATAGAGAATGCATCTAGATAAAAAAAAAAAAACATCAAATTTGTTAAAATTAGAGGAGATGGCCTTACTATGCTGTACTTTTGTTTTTACTGAATTAAGTGATCACAAATTACCTCAAATGTCCACTAAGACTTCTATAAAAGAAGTTGTGTCGTTTGTGTTACTCTTGTTTTACTGAAGAGAGAATCACATGAGAGCATTACAGGTTAATTCCAATACACATAGAAAAATTTGGGCTGCATGGCGGCGCAGTTGGGAGCACTGTTGCCTCGCAACAAGAAGGTCCTGGGTTCGACTCCCAGCACAGGGAGAACCCATACATGCATGGGAAGAACATGCAAACTCCCATGGAGTACCCTGGCTTCTTCCCACAATCCAAAAACATGACTGTTAGTTTAATTGGTGCCCATATGTATTAATGGGTGTGTGCATGGTTGTGTGTCTCTGTGTTGCCCTGCGATGAACTGGTGACCTGTCCTGGGTCTACCCTGCATCTCGCCCATAGACTGCTGGAGAAAAGCACCAGCTCCCCCACAAAAGTGAATGTGGGTATAGTATATGAATGGATGAAAATAATACAAGAATCAAATTGAAATATAGCAGGAAAAACCCACATCACAAGAAAAGATGTCCCTCCTTTCCTCTTCCTCTACTTTATTATTACTTATATGCAGAGGTGGAAGTAACGGATTACAAATACTCACGTTACTGTAATTAAGTAGATTTTTTGGGTACTTGTACTTTTAAGAGTATTTTTTCAAAGTGTGTAATTTTACTCAATTTATACCATGTAATCTACTTCGCTACTTTTAAAATCATAAATTGCTACTGAGTACGCCCATAATTTGCACCTCCCGGTCACCTGCTTTTCATCCACATCTTTATAGCTATAAGTCAACTCCGCTGCAGCAAGAAAAAAACAAAAAATCAGTGAAAATGATGAAGAAAAGATGGAGGACGAGTCCGAGAACCCGTGGCCGTACCTGGAGGAATTTTTCATGTACAGAGGGAAAAAAGGAGACAGCGTCCAGATGCAGTGCAAACTTTGTTTGACTGCTACGATCATATCAGCTTATAAAACTTCAGCGTCTAATCTAAAAAGCACATTTCGGTAAGATTGTTTTAGACTGTACTTATATGATACTGCTCTCCTTTTTATGTATGTTAACGCTGTTTGGCTAAGATAAGTCTGCAGATATTGTCGCTGCCATTGGTTAACCTGATGACCGAGCTAGCGAAACAAAGCCTTATTTAATACATTATGAATTGAATCTTTAGTCATTTAGTACCCAGATTTACCCAAATTTACCACTCTTTTATACAATGCTAAACAAAACAAAGATTAGCTCAAATTGTTACTCTGGTTGAATGTTTTTTTTTAAATGTGTTTTCCTTTGGTGTTAATCACAGTAATGTGATGAAGTAATGTTTGAACTGATGTGTGATCATATTCATCTCTGCAGAGGAAACATCCATCGAAGATGGAGCAGTACATCACTGTGGCAGCAACATCTCAACAGCTAAAGACCACAGCCACACCAAACACGTTCTCATCAAATAAACAAGCCAAGTTACCAGACCTGATGTTAAGAGCTGCAAACAAACGTGTTCCACAAGCAACTGTTGACAAGCTTGTCATCAATTTCATATGTGAGGGTCTACAGCCATTTTCAGTGGTAGAACAGCCTGCTTTCACAAAATTGGTTACCACATTACAGCCTCAAGCCAAAGTCATCTCCAGACCTACTGTCCGTGCCAGAATCTGTGAAGCTGCTGATCACATGAAGAAGATGTTGGTTGCAGCAATGGCTAAAGTCAAATTTGTGGCTACCACTACTGATTGTTGGTCAGCTCATCAGAAAAGTTTCCTTGGAGTCACATGCCATTGGATAGAGGAAGAGTCGCTGGAAAGAAGATCTGCAGCACTAGCATGCAAAAGATTAAGAGGGTCTCACACATTTGATATGCTTGCCAGTGCTCTTGATGATGTCCATGGCCAATACAAGATTAGAGGCAAAGTTGTAAGAACCACAACTGATAGTGGATCCAACTTCGTCAAGGCCTTCCACATGTTTGGGGCACAAAATGATGCAGAAGAAAATGAAGAAGAAGCTGACGCAGATGCTCTTGACCTGATTGACCATATTAACTACCATGATGCAAGTGCAATCCTTGATAAAGACTCTGGTTTGGAATATCAACTCCCCCTCATCAGCGATGTGCATGTCACCTTCTTAACCTTGTGGCAACAACCGATGCTGCCCTGGCAGAGAGCATGAATGACGCCTACAAGAGGCTCTCCCGTGCAACCTTTGCAAAATGCCAGGCCATTTGGAACAAAACCGGCCGGTCTCATTTGGCAAATGAAGTGGTAGAGGGCAAGTGTAAGCTACAGATCATTCGTCCCAATGCAACACGGTGGAATTCAGCCTACCTTGCCATTGAAAGGATAATACGCATTATTGATGAGAAGGGGGAAGATGCCATCAGGAGCATTTGTGAGGAGTTCAAAGTGAAACTGTGAGTAAAATTGGACACCTACCAATTTGGTTGCAAATTCTGTGCATTTTCCTTAATGGACAGTTGAAAACATGAACAGTCTCTTAATAATTAATAGGAACACAAAACAATATTCAGAGTTTATAATTTTTTTTACAGTTTTAGCATCACATTAGTAATGTGAAACATTCATTCAAGAGCGCAAATAATTTAAAGAAATAATAATAAAACAAGGCCCTCAGTTGAAACAGCTGCTCAAGTCCACCTGTCTTTATTCAGCAAATAGGTCTGCCAAACAAAACAATGTCAAATGTTTCTGCCATATTTATAGTCACGGTGGGCTTTGTTGTTGTATCTTACAGGTTGAGTCCTGCAGAAGTTGCATTCTTAAGGGAGTACTTTACCACCATGAAGCCACTGGTGAAAGCTTCAAACATCCTCCAGTCTGAGTTTTCTGCCTTCATGGGATGGTTGCTACCAGTAATTGAACAACTACTGACCAAACTTGGCAGGCTAGAGACATCAAGCAAGACATGCGTGCCACTCATCAGAGCCCTGCAAAATGGCATTCAAAAGCTATTTGGACCGATGATGAAGGATCCAGAGTTGGCTGCAGCTGCAGTCCTCTTACCCAAGTTCAAGACTTCCTAGACTGACAGAGCAGATGTAATAGAGGCTGGTAAGGCCAGAGTTTTTTCAAAGATTCATACAATTGCGTTTTTGTGTATTGTTGTGTTTGAACACATGTATAAGTGAGTATACTTTATAACATCTAAGTCATGGTTCACCTAATACAGTTGTGCTTGAAAGTTTACATGCCCTCACATTAAAGAAGGAAAAAATCAGCTGTTACTGAAATAAGTTGAAATTGACAAAAGTAGTAATAAATAGAAATTTGATAAAAATCATGACACTGATTTTGTACTGTGGTTCAACAGAAATATTAAAAAAATAAATAAAACAAGCAAACATGATGGGGCTCCTGAACTAAAATGGTATTGAGCAACACTTTGAGGCAATCACTGCAATCAGGTGTTTTCTGTAACATCCAATCAGACTTCTGCACCTGTTGACAGGCATGTTGGTCCACTGCTCATGAGCAAGGTGCTCTAATTTGTCTGGGACAGTTTTGTTAGTTTGTTTTTTAAAATGATTTTTTTAAACAAAAATTGAAAATCAATATTTTATTTTACTAAATTATAATTTAGCAAACTTTCATTTATTACTTTTTTCAGTTTCTTGTCATTTGAATTACTATTGCGACTTAAGCCTTTTCTGTAATGGGAGGGGATCTAAACTTTCAAGCACAATTGTAGGTTGTCAGTTATTGATGGTCTGTCCTTACTATCAAATAATTCTTTTTGAAAATTAGCTGGTTTAAGTTTTTGTGTTCAGGATTATTCACTGAAATTAAAATAACAAAACTGTGCTATGTACTTGTAATTACAGCCTTGACATACATCAAACAACATCTTGAAGCGACGGAGCATTCAGAGAGTTCAGATCAGCAAAAAGATGAAGATGATTTCTTCTCCAGACCAATCTGCAAAAGGCTTCAAAGTCCAGTTGAGCTTGATGGTTATCTTGCTTGTGCCACAGACACCATGGAGCTGCTGCACTCCTTCACAGCCATTAAAAAGCTCTCTCTTAAGCTGAACACAGCCCTGCCTACCTCTGCTGCATGTGAACGACTTTTTAGCTGTGCTGGTCTACTCTTCACAGCCAAACGAAGCCGGATAGACTCTGTATACTTAGAAAACCAGCTCTTGCTGAAACTGAACAAAGGGTTCAGAAAGTGAAATGTCAAAGAAAGGCTAGTATGTCTCAGCTAATATGACACTAGCCTGCCCGTTGTTCGCAGTGTATTGGGAAACATTTAAACTGTTCTATGCAGGTTCAAAATGTCTGCTTTATGTCTACATTTCTTTACAAAACAATTTCCTTTGTGCAATTTTTCTATACCTTGTTTATCTGAGAAATGTGCTTTGAACGTAGATAAATACAAGTGAATTGAACCAAATGCCTTCTATTGACGATGCAATAAAACATCCACCAGTTAAAAAGTAATTAGTACTCTGAGTAGTTTTTGAGAAGAGTACTTTATGCTTTTACTTAAGTAATTTTTTAACACCAGTACTTTTACTTGTAATTGAGTACAATTTAAGCAGTGTAACAGTACTTGTACTTGAGTACAAATTTTCAGTACTCTTTCCACCTCTGCTTATATGCTCTTCTTGTCAGGATCTCTGCCATGTCTGTTTTTTGGGTGCTGCTTACTGTGTTTAGCCTCTAGATGGCGTCTGGACGTGGAGGTGTCCGACAGGTGTTTACATCACCCTGATCACATCCAGAGGAGGATTTAAGGAGGAGGCTGCCAGCAACTCATTGCCAGAGTGTTGCCCCTTAGTGGTACAACTCCAGCCACTTTACTCTTGCCTAGTCCTCGTTTTGCCTTTGCTTAATCCTGCATGTTCTACCTTACAGGTGTACCTGAACCTGACCTCGCCGTCAGCCTTGAACTTTTGGATTATTGTCTTCTCAGAAGAAGTCATTTAACCTCATGAACAAAGACTCAAACCTCCGTTTTCTCCTGTGGATCTCACCGGCTGGCAGCTTCCACTATATCTGGGATCCTCCTCAACGAACCCTGTCCACCCTCCCATGCACACAAGCTTCTACCACAGTAACTCTGGACATTCTAACTTCGTGGCAGACCTGAACTCACCATCTCCGTTCCCACGAGTAAACAATCCTCTGGATTTTTCTCCACCTCTCCCTCTGGCGGATCATCTCTTTCTCCCCAGTAAGACTGAATCATTACTTATCATTATCTATCTCGAGTTTATCCCTGTTTACCTTTCTGCTATATTTTTACAGTTCATACTCCAGTTCCATTTCCAAGTTCTTGCCTTGTCTTTGTAAATAAAACTTCTAACCATAAAACTCAATCTCCTGAATTGCTTTCTGCATGTGGGTCAAATTTGTTAAATCCACTATGACAGAACATTTCGGGCCCAATCTGACCCAGCAGAAGCATTCAGGAGACTCTTTCTGCCCAAACAACACCTAATCCAAACACATGTTTCTTCCCTTTGTGCCCTTGTTGAACAACAGAGACAACGAACCAGCAGATCGAGCATCTAGCATCTTTAATTCAGCACACTGTGAGTAATTTCACCGCCCAGCAATAGAGAGCGCTCCATCTCCTCCGGTCACACTACAGCTGCCGTATTCACGTGTGAGTACATTTCACCTACTCCACAGAAATTTTCGGGTGAAAAGGGATACTGTAAGGGCTTCCTACTCCAATGCACCTTGGTATTCAATCGTTCCCCGCAGTCTTTTCCCCATGATTCTGTAAAGATTTCCTAAGTTTTAGGATTATTAACCGGAAAGGCACTTAAATGGGCCGAAGGGCGTTTTTACAGCTGTTTAGATTTTGGTTGTTCTTTATCTGAATTTGAGGGTGAGTTTAGACAGATTTTTTCGTCTGAAATAGATCAGACCGCTTCGGAGCGTAATTTATATTCTATCCAACAGAAAGACCAATCAGTGGCTGATTTTTCGATTGATTTTCGCATTCTTGCTGCAGCTTCTGGGTGGAATGAATGTGCCCTCAGGATCGCATTTGTTCAGTCAGTAAACGAGCCCTTAAAAGTCGAGTTAGCTCTAATCGACCTACCTAAGACATTGAATGAGCTAATCAATCTAGCAGTAAGATTGGACAATCGTATGAGAGAGAGAGAGAAATCCCGACTTAGACGTAGTACTGTTAGGACTCGTTTCACGAGTCAGGCCACAGAAACAGTTTGTTCCCCTTGTTGTTCTCACAGTACAGAGATAGAACCCATGCTGATAGGGAACACTAAACTATCTCAGGAGGAGAAATTAAAGCGGCGTCAGAATAACCAGTGTTTCTACTGTGGCTCATCTGAGCATTTCCTTGCAGACTGCCCTGTCCGCCCCGGTGGACCAAAAGGGCAGGTCCGTCGGTAAGTGAGGGGATACGGGACGGACCAAACCACTACCCCTAGACTTTTTACCAGCCACTTTAATCTCTAATCGCCCTTTTAAAAAACCTTTTCACTCTCATCGACTCCAGGAAGCAACCAGAATTTAATCGACCCAGAGTTTGTTAAAGAAGCTCAGATCGAGGTAGAACCTTTACCTGGACCTCAGCCAGCTTCCTCTTTAGATGGGCAAAGACTTCCTCAAATTACCCTTCGTACTAAACCAGTCACATTAATTCTTTCAGGCAATCACAGGGAAGAGATTTCTTTTTTTGTGTTTCCTATCGCTCTCAATTCCATAGTTCTAGGTTACCCATGGCTTAAGAAACACAACCCTCATATTAACTGGGTTGAAAGCCGGGTAGAATCTTGGTCCACTAACTGTCATTCTTCCTGTCTCCAGTCAGCTGTCGCCGCCTTGCCCTCTGAATCACTGCATACCGAAAATGAGATTGCAGACCTTTCCCGCGTCCCCACTGAATACCACGATTTAAGGTTATTTTTTAGTAAAACTTAGGCCTCATCATTACCTCCCCACAGACCCTACGACTGCACCATGGATTTACTTCCTGGTGCCCCCTTACCATCCAGTAGGCTCTATCATATCTCTGGACCTGAGAGAAGGTTATGGAAGACTACATCAATGAGTCATTGGTTGCTGGTTTAATCCGTCCTTCATCATCTCCTTTAGGAGCAGGTTTTTCTTTGTAGGCAAGAAAGATGGTTCTCTCCGCCCCTGTATTGATTACCGGGGATTAAACCAAATCACTGTAAAAAATAAATACCCCCTTCCACTTCTTTCATCTGCTTTCGAACCCGTTCATGGTTCTACTATCTTTCCAAGCTCGATCTCCGCAATGCCTATCACTATTTCGGGATCCGCCAGGGGGATGAGTGGAAAACCGCTTTCAAGATGCCTTTTAGGCAAGTTTGAATACTGGTCATGCCCTTTGGACTAAGCAACTCACCTGCAGTTTTTCAATCCCCCATTAATGCGTCCTGAGGGATTTTTTGAACGTCTTTGTGTTTGTTTACCTTGATGACATCTAATCTATTCAAAAGACTTAAAAGAACACACCGTCATGTCCGTCTAGTCCTACAAAGCTTTTTGGGAAAAAAAACTGTTTTTCAAAGCGAAAAATGTGAATTCCACAAATCTTTTCTCACATTTTGGGTTACATCTTAGAGGGTGGACAGGTTTGCTCCGATCCTGAAAAGATCAAGGCAGTACGGGAGTGGCCTGTCCCAACTTTCCCCCAAACACTGCAGCGTTTCTTGGATTTGCCAACTTTACAGGGGATTCATAAAGAACTTTAGTCTCATCGCTGCCCCTCTCACCGCCTTGACCTCAACAAACATAACATTCGCCTGGACTCCTGAAGCAGACGAGGCATTCAAGACTCTGAAAGAGAGGTTTTCACAGACTCTTATCTTGGTTCACCCGGACTCCTCAAAACAGTTAATTTTGGAGGTGGACGCCTCTGACACTGGCGTTGGTGCTGTACTCTCCCAGCAGTTCCTCCACGGATGGAAAGGTCCATCCTTGTGCTTTTTTTCCCTGTAGGTTGACCAGCACGGAACGAAAATATGATGTGGGAGACAGAACTTCTTGCTATCAAATTAGCACTTGAAGAATGGCGACATTGGTTGGAGGGGGCTAAACATCCCATCCTTGTGTGGACAGATCACAGAAATCTGGCCTATCTGCAGTCGGCAAAAAGACTTAATCCTCGCCAATCACGATGGTTCTTATTTTTTTCTCGTTTTGACTTATCCATCTCTTACAGGCCTGGTTCTAAGAACTTGAAGCCGGATGGTCTTTCCTGGCTTTATTCACCAGATACCACCGAGAAAGAAGCAGAACCCATCGTGCCCTCTCACTGGACCTTTGGAGCTGTGGTCTGGGAGATAGAGGACTTGATAAATCAAGCTAGACTTAAGGAACCAGATCCAGGTACGGGCCCTCCTAATAGAGTTAATGTCCCTACATCTGTTAGATTTAGACTCATTCGTTGGTACCACACCGCCAAATTCTCAGGTCACCCAGGGGTCAGCAGAACCATTGCCCTCATTTCCAGACGTTATTGGTGGCCATCATTACACAAGGATGTTAAAGAATACGTGCAAGCTTGCTCTGTTTGTGCCAGGCAAAAATCTGGGAATCAGCCCCCTTTTGGATTACTTCAACCATTAAACATCCCTAAATGTCCTTGGTCCCACATTGCACTAGACTTTGTAACGGGGTTACCTGTATCCAAAGGAAACACAGTCATTCTCACCATTGTAGACTGATTCTCTAAATCTTGTCATTTGGTTCCTCTTAAGAAACTTCCATCTGCATTCCAAACCGCTCAGCTGCTAGTGCAGCATGTTTTTCGCCTTCACGGCATACCCCAAGAGATTTTGTCTGACCGCGGCCCTCAATTTATTTCTTGTGTTTGGAAACAGTTTTGTTTAGCTCTTGGAGCCAAAGCCTCTCTCACGTCAGGTTATCATCCCCAATCTAACGGTCAGACCGAGCGAATGAATCAGCAGATGGAATCCACACTCAGATGTATGACTGCTACCGAACCCCTTGACTGGTCAGTTTATGTTCCTTGGGTTGAATAAGCAATAAACTCTCAAATCTCTGCTGCTACTGGTCTCTCCCCATTTGAGGTAGCTATTGGCTATCTTGTTCCCTGCAGATGATAAGGACATAGCTGTGGGTTCTGTTCCCCACCACATACGGAGATGTAAACGGATCTGGAGTGAAGCTACTTCAGCTCTCCTTCTTACTGGTGACCAAAATAGGAAATACGCTGACCACAAACGACGGCCAGCTCCTACTTACCTTCCTGGTCAGAAGGTTTGGTTGTCCTCACGGGACATCCTGTTGAAGGCAATGTCTAAGAAACTTTCTCCTCGTTTCATTGGTCCGTATACTATTGACTCTGCTATCAGTCCTTCAGCTCTTCGTCTACGTCTGCCTTCCAGCCTTTGCATTCACCCAGTGTTCCACGTCTCCCAAGTCAAACCATTGATCTCAAGTGTTTCTTGGATTATTGTCTTCTGAGAAGAAGTCATTTAACCTCATGAACAAAGACTCAAACCTCCGTTTGCTCCTGTGGATCTCATCAGCTAGCAGCTTCGTCTATACCTGGGATCCTCCTCAACGAACCCTGTCCACCCTCCCACGCACACAAGCTTCTACCACAGTAAACTCTGGACATTCTAACTTCCTGGCAGACCTGAACTCACCATCTCCGTTCCCACGGGTAAACATCCTCTGGGTTTTTCTCCACCCCTCCCTCTGCGGATTTATCTCTTTCTCCCCTTTAAAACTGAATCATTACTTAGCATTATCTATCTCGAGTTTATCCCTGCTTACCTTTCTGCCTTATTTTTTACAGTTCATACTCCAGTTCCAGTTCCAAGTTCTTGCCTTGTCTTTGTAAATAAAACTTCTAACCATAAAACTCAATCTCCTGAATTGCTTTCTGCATGTGGGTCAAATTTGTTAAATCCACTATGACACTTCTAACTGTATATATAGGCCCCTTCATGTCCCCTTTTAGATAGATGTTGTTTCTAGTTTATTTTATTTTTATTAGTGATCAGTATTTATCTATTCAGGTTTAATCATTCTGTCATTTTTTTTATAGCTGACTGGCACAGTTGATACCACTAGTTGAATCTAACCCTGCAGGCTTTGGTCTCTGCAAACCTTTCTATTAGTGCATCCATGTCCATGGTTTTCCTGAACTCATGTTCAATGAAATGTGAGCAGGGGAAGACGGTCTGTCCTGTAACATGGTGGATCTCAGGTATGTTTGGAGTAAGTTAAACACTGAGAAGCTTCTTCCACAGGGAGGGAGCAGTCTTAGAGCTATACTTAGATACAAGTCAAGCACATTCTGCTGATATAAATAATATAACATCTCAAATGGTGCTGAGATTTGTGGGGGGAACGATGCCTTTAATACTTGTACCGTAGAAAAAATAAAAATAGTACTACTGTTTGTCTCAGCTGCTTTCACTTTGCTGTCAATATGGGTCCCTTTACCCAGAAACTATGTAGAAAATAATTCCTAAAACTCTTAAATCTGTCCATTTGGACTGTACAGCCACCACCACACCTCATCATGTGAGTCCTCTTCCTTGTCCTGTTGTTCCTCGTCCCTCACCTTTTCTTCCTTTATCCAGTCCAGTTCCCTGTCCACACTTGCAATGGGCCAATGCCCTTTGGTATTTTCTTCAGTCGACACCGTTGTAGGAACATTGAAAAAAGATGTGTTTTTTCACGCTTTTTCCGTTTTTCCGCTCTGCCTTGATAAACCTGCTTCGTCTTTCTCTCGTCTGTTCCTTCCCGCCTTTCGCGGAAGATAAGCTTCCTGGATTTTTTATGTGTCGAAAACAGAACAGCAGAAGTTGATCATGCATTTTGTCACGTTTTTTGTTGTTTTGATTGTTATTTATAATCATTTTATTTTAAAGATGCATTATTAATGCACAGGTATTGTTAGGGGTCGGGCAACCAGCAGGGGCCCTTACTGGTGGGGGGCCCCACGTGGTTGCTGACCTTTGTTTTTTTGGTAAATCCGCACTTGTCCTTACAGTCAGCTTTATCATAACGGCAATAATCAGAAGCCAAATGTCTGAATGGTTGTAATCTTTGACAATGTTGTATTTGCAAACCTATTAAACTGTCCACAAATCAAAATGCACTTATTAACAGCAAACAGTAAAGCTGTACATAAACATATCTAAGGATTGCTTTATTAAGTGCAGCATAATAGCATAGCAGATAAGCAAACATACTTCCTTGCTTTCAGCTACTGCTTTGTTATCTTTGTTTGACATATGCATACTGTTCACTGAGGCGTGTCATAAAAAGTAAACAGCTCACTAATATAACGAATCAATACCATAAAGAACAGCGACATTGATGTAAACAACTTTATTTCTTAATTAATTAATTAATTAATTAATCCATTTCAGCTGCCTTCCCTCTGCCGGCTGTGTTCAGGATCTCACTGTGTAAGAAGAACTGCTATTCTAACACTACATTTTAGATAATAAATTACATGCTGTAGGATTTGTTGCTGTCCAATAGCATGATGATGTTTACAAAGGCTACTAAAATTAGAATGTTTTTACATTATTCATAGTGTGAAAAAGTACATGATAAGTAAAAACACAAGAAGTAAGTAACTTCATCAGCTGATTTGTAAAGTGTTTTGTCTGTATATTTGTCAGTACTGTTATACTTTGTCTTGTATCAGTAATTTTATTTATTTTGATTTGAAAATCCAGAAACCATTAAAATAATTATTTGGTAACCATAAATTTCGATTGTAAATATGTCAAATCTTGAAGGTGAATGCTGCGTTTTATTCAGTGGATCAATTTCATGTTTGAAATGGTTCAATGTGAAAACACCCTCAGTCCAGAGAAAGTTATCACGGCTACATCGATAGATAGTTCACATTTTAACTAAGACCTGATAAGTCTTTCTAAAGTCTTAAAGGGGAGTATATAATCTGTTTTCTAATTGGTTGAATAACATATAGCTCCAAGTCCTACTCTGTCTGTCCAGTCCTTTGATGGGAGGCCGGGTACACCATAAACAGGTCACCCTTTAACAGCAAGGCAAACCAGTCCAGAAACCCATTTCACTGATTATGTCAGGGAGTGAGTGTGGCCACATGTTTTTGTCAAAACATATGAGATGAAAATACACTGTAGTCCCTAAAAATTATTTACAACTCTATTAACAGAAGCTCTTGAGATGTTTGTGCTTCACAAGCACAGATAAATAACTGAACGTCCTTAATTTCCAACCGACCAGTCAAATTGACCAATTTCTGCCATCTGTATTGGTTGAAAAGCCTGAAATCACTGTGGTTTTGTTACCAATCAATGACTAAAAATATGTTGACTTTAAGTTGCTTCCTGTTCCCCACCTGGTGGCAGGCTTTTTGATGCTGTCGCTGATGGTGGAAACTGTTGAGAGGTTCTGAGGGGGTTCTGGGTCAGGCAGCTGCCATTCGATGAAGACCAAATAAAGTAAAGAGCCTAAAGGGCCTCCGATAAGTGGAGCCAAAAGTGGAACCCAGAACCAGTAATTATAACACCTAAGAAGCAATCACAAAGAAAAATATTAGAAAGCTGTAGGATTATAGATTCTGTTTGTGAACAAAACACTGTAAATGCTGCTTTGAACAAAAAATATTATGCAGGATAATTATAATCATGTGAGATCTGTTTTGTTTAAAGGTGACATTCATCTTCCAGATTGTCACTGTTTTCTGACAAATAGAAATAGGTGTCAATCTTCAAATATGTATTTTAAATGTAGAAATCTGAAATTGTCTGTCTTCTGAGTGTGAAACTGTGTTGTGCATATGCAAACCGAGATAAAGTTCTTACGTAAAGACTTCAGTGCCCCAGCCTGCAGTCAGAGTGAGAAGGCGTGGACCCAGGTCGCGAGCAGGATTTATTGCAGCACCACAGTTAGCTGACATGGACATGGAGATCCCAAGGACAATCGTTGCAGCTATGGGAGGAATCAGATCAGAGGGAGCAGGGGTGTTCCTCCTTTCATCCAAACTTAGGATGCATAACATCAACATGCCAGTCCCCACAACCTGACAGGAAGATGTATACATTCACCACAGGTTGGTGGAAAATTGACAAAGCAATAATTTAAATTTTGATAAATTCATACTTGATCAAGGAAACTCCTGCCTAACGTGAGGTACTCAGATGGATACGTGGCAAATATAGATGCTGTTTCATTTGGGCCATAAACGGTCAACACACCTCCACTAAACTCCATTATAGCATCTGTAACAGAAAAAGATTTTAACATTGGAAACAAAATACAGTCTGGATTGCATATGTTTGCAAACTTGTGCTTTGTCAGTGTTTTGCAGAGTTTTAAATGCAAGCATCATATTAATGAAATATTTTTACGAACTGAAAGCAAACAAACCATTTGTGAAACTTTATACTTTTCTTATATATTGTGTCTTAAAGTACTTAATAAAGTTGCTTGTAAAACGTAATATTTTTTTAACTTTGTACCATTTGTACTGCTCTTTAACTGCAGTCAGGGACCATAAAAAATATTGCAATTGCTGCAAATGACCCCCATTCTTTAATTGATATACACCTGTTGTAGACCATCAAAATCATTATTGAAGAAGATGGAGGTTTGCACAACTATAGGGGTGCATGTCAGATCATTGGAATCTCAGAAAGAAACAGATGGTGTACTGGGCCATGGCCAGGTCGGAGTGTTGGTTCTGAACTTGTTTACAATGGACACAATTTCCTTGGTAGTGGCACATACAACACATCAGATAGAGAAAGAATGGGGTCAGGGTCTCTGGGATCTTTCTTTGAAGATTATTGAGTTTAAATGTGTCTAGTTTGACATCAGAGTAGTCAGGGTGGTGTCTAAAAAATAGTTTGATTAGGATTGAGTCATTGACATTCTTCTGTCCTGGGCTGGTCCTTTTAGCAAGTTCATGACGAGGGCAATGCAGGTGAGCATTCAAAACTAGAGGGCATTATGCAAAGTCTGTGAAAAAACTAAATACACTACAAAAACCCTAAATGCCAACAAAATACATTAAAGAGTAATATTTAGCATGGTGTTTACTGATTTTTTTTACCATCTCTCAAAACGCCCTGACTACTTTTTATGGCTATTTCAACAGACTAACAGAATCAGTTTTATTTGCCAGGTTTGTGCACACAAACAATTTCACAAACAAGTTCCACTTTGTTCATGATAAGGATATTTTATATATAAATATATAAGAAGAAAAATATTTTTTTATTCTTTGATAAATATGTATGTACTGTATACAGTGCTTTTACAAAAGAGAAAAAAAACATGGTCCAATATGCTTGGAAAGCTTAAGGGAAGAAATTGTCTCTGTGGCTGCTAGTATTGCAAATAGCCCTCTGTAGAGCCAACCTGAAGGTAAGTCTAAACAGCTAGTATCCAGGATGTGTGGGGTCTGGAGAGATTGCCCTTTTCCTGACCCTAGACTAGTAAACGTCCTGGATGGACAGAAGGTCAGCCCTGATGATTCTCTCTTGTTTTGCGGATGATTAAAACCACACAGTGATGGAAGAACACAGGACAGACTGAATAAAGGCATTGTAGAAGATGACCAGCAGCCTCTGTGGAAGGTTGTTCTTCTTGAGTTGCCTCAGGAAGTACAGTTTTTGCTGGGTTTTCTTATGAACAGTGTCTATGTGTGAGGACCATCTCAGGTCACAAGAAAGGGTGGTTCCTAGGAACCAGAAGTGGTCCACAGACAGTGTAGATAATTGCTGTATTTATCTATTATTTAAGAAAATAAAGTACATTTATTTATTGTTAGTTACTGATTTTGTTATTTTTGTGAAATGTTATTATGTTTTAGATTAGGTTTGTTTGCTTTCATGCTGCTTCTAAGTTGAACCAGTTCTGTTTGAATACATTCCAGTGATGATAGAAAGACCAACCATAGTAAACTACATAGACCAGCGCTGATGCCACATATGCCCCGAGCACCTGGGAGAGGCAGTAGGGTACCAGCCTTCCCCATCTCACCTTCCTCAAAACACAGAAACTTAGAGTCACTGCTGGGTTCAGATGGGCACCTGAGGAGAATGTAGATCAAGGAATAAAAGGAAGTGAAAGGGAAAAAGATGTAAAGCCGACGGTTTCCCAGATTTTCTTCAAGAGATAAATATGTCAGTCAAAGTACTTTTTTAAAAACAGAATGACTCTTTTTAAGGTGGAAAAAGGCATAAATGTGATAATGCTGCTTATCTGCTGTTGGATTTAATTTTCCACAGTCCACACTGGTCGGGAGAGTGATATTTTAATAAGTTCACACATCATACAATTTAAATAGTGAGTGCACATGTGAGCTCGTAATATTTTTTTACCTGAGATCCCCTTGGTCAGGTACATGGCTGACATCACCCCCACGGAGAAGGACATGTTGACCGATAGAAACTGGCCTTTGGTTTCTCGGCTGGTTTTTACCTGCGCTGCTGCAGAGCAACCAAAGAGCTGTATGGTACACAGAAAGAGGAGCTGTTATTTCGTTTATTTACTCGCCTTCAAGTTGGACGAGGAGCCATAATTGTCTTTTTTCACCATACACAGTGAGAAGGGTGGAGAGGGAAGGCAAACTTGGAAACCTCTTTTCTGTTCCACCATCACAAACATAAAGATGTCGAGTTTGCTGAATGCTACAGTGACTTTATCTTGAACTGTGGGCTTTGCTCAAATCAGACTAACATTGACCTTTATGTTAACAACTACTGCAGCTGGGTCTGGTGTGAAACACCACTGTGCACATTGATGAGTATGGGTGTTTCTCCTAAAGGCCCTGGGACCTTGTAAGGGTGCATGGCATCATGATCTCTTTTAAAATACCAGGATATTTTAATAAAGATCTAGTGGTCTGACAACTGAAGATGCATCATCTTTTGGTTGTCCAGCATGACGGTTCAACAGCTTGTCTCCAGACCTAAATCCTACAGAAAACCTGTGAGATAAGTTAAAGAGAGAAGAGCAGACCCAGGACTATGGACAATTTTGAGATTGTGCAAATCAGAATGGTCAAAGATCAATCTGACTCAAAGCCAGCCAAGGGCTTAAGAGAACTAGGTCACTGCTTAGTGTCCCTAAACCATCAAGAGCCTCCCATATATGCTTACATTTTAATACAGAACATAGATCTAACATTTTTAAATGTGTTTCTTGAGAATGAAAATACTATTAAATCTGACTGATGGTTTTATCATAGATACAGTTACATTTAAGATTTAAAGGAATTGGGAAATTTACTTTGTAAAAGTGCAAAGAATAATCTTCATTGTTTGATTGTTGTGTTAACACAGTTACTATCTGATGCTAAAAGTTTAATCTTTGCTACAGGTTTAATCTTCTTTGTGTTTGAGCTTGGTTTGTTTACCAATACCTCTCAGCAAAAAATAATGAATTATCCGTGGTTGCTTTTAAGCTCGGCCACTTAAACTTGGCCCCCCTTCCAGATTCCACCAAGTCTGTATTGAAACACTTAGTGGGGAAGGGCCCCAAATCACATTCTGCATAAGGTCCCATTAACCTTGGGCCTGCCCTGATCTGTCTGTCCAACCTTGTGAAATCTTAAAGGAGAAGAAGAAGCCCAATTGGCAAAGGTGAGTCAAAAACTAATCAACGAATAGGGGTGGCAAAAAGTTTGACGCAGAGGATTTTGTAAAAATGAAAACATTCTTAAAGAGGGATTTCTTCCTAGACTAAATATTTTTTAGATAATATCTAGGTTGGACTTTTTTTATTTAATGCAATGATAATCTACAAGATCATGCTGGTGTGGTAAAAGATTAATTTTATTTTCAGCATTCCAAGAATACTGGAAACTGAGACAGTCAGTAAAAGAAGTTTATGAATTTGTTGTGTATGACTGTAATTATCTTGGATTAAACTAGATGAAAACAACAGAAAGGGAATTTCAAGATTTTAAAATATTAATAAAACTCTATTGTTACTCACCATCAAGACAAACGTTCCCAGGAACTCAGCCATACATTCTCTCACCAGGGCAGCCCTCACTCTCACTATACGCAGCTTCTGCATGGCTCGTTCTCCACCTTTGACACTGTCCTCTCTGCGTCAGCTCAGGAGCTGATGTGATGAGTTTTAGCGAAGACTGGGACAGTCCTGGGACAAAATTATTGCTCCTTTCCACCTGAGCAGCCGAGGATGCGCGGACTATATCTTTCGTCTCTCCAGGTTTGCCTTAACGCGCCTCGGAGTTGGACAAACACTAAAGACTATAAATCAGTTATTAACGCCGGAGTACTAGCTGTCACAGATAATATGATTTGCTGCTTTTGTTAGAGGTCGCTCAAATGAACAGAGACCATAAATTTTCAGATAAAAAGAACAGAGCCAATAGCGGCTGTTAAGCCACACGGTGTATTACAACTTGTCAGCAATTTTCTTGATGACACAGATGTAGAAGGACATAGAAAATTACCTTGTTTAAAATTTTATTGGTGTATGTGAGACGCAACTTGTTAGTCAATGTATAAAACACTCCAAGAGGACAAAAACCAACAATGTGAATTGCTTTGCTGGCAGTGAGCCCATTACAAAAACCACATACGATTTATATCATGTCCTAAATGCCCTCTCTAAGTATTTAATGGAAAGTGTGTATATCTTCATTTCCTTCTCAGGAATTTGTCCGGCATGATTATACTGTGCATTGAAAAAAATAATAATACTAATTTTTAAAAAATTATAATATATATATATATATTATATATATATATATATATATAATATATATATATATATATGTGTGTGTGTGTGTGTGTGTGTGTGTGTGTGTGTGTGTGTGTGTATGGAGAGCCGTTTCATTCAATATTAAATAAATAAATACTGCTGTTGATAAATTATTAATAAATATTCCATGAAATAAATAAATATCCCCATAAGATAAAACAAAATAATTATGTTAAAAGAAATGTTCATCTTATTTTATTTAATTCATTTCAAAATTTATTTAATTTACTTAAAGATTTATTTATTTATTTCATAATGCAGTTTTATTTTGTGACACTTTTATTTTGTAAAGCTACTTCACGTACTTCAGTGACTTTTACTTTTTAACCCAGTTTTTCATTTTAAGCTCTTTTTATTTCATGTTCTTATATTTAAATGAAGGGGGGAGTGTTATCTGTGGGGCGGCGCTGGGACAGCAGGGCCGAGATCAATAAGTGGTTGTGGCTGGCAGAAGCATGCCGCTGCCTGCCAGAAGATAGCATGCCGGAGGGATATTTATTTATTTCATGGAATATTTATTAATAATTTATCAATAGCAGTATTTATTTATTTATTTAATTTTGAATGAAACGGCTCTCCATATGTGTGTGTTTGTTTGGGTGTGTGTGTGTGTATATATATATATACAGGGGTTGGACAATGAAACTGAAACACCTGGTTTTTGGACCACAATCATTTATTAGTATGGTGTAGAGCCTCCTTTTAACGCCAATACAGGGGTCAATTCGTCTTGGGAATGACATATACAAGCCCTGAACAGTGGTCAAAGGGATTTTAAGCATTCTTCCTTGCAGGATATGGCCCAGGTCACTACGTGATACTGGGGGAGGAAAACTTTTTCCCTGACTCGCTCCTCCAAAACACCCCAAAGTGGCTCAATAACAATTAGATCTGGGGGACTGTGCAGGCCATGGGAGTGTTCAACTTCACTTTCATGTTCATCAAACCAATCTTTCACCAGCCCTCGCTGTGTGTATTGGTGCATTGTCATCCTGTTTACACGGCACCGCCTTCAGGATACATGTTTTGAACCACTGGATGCACATGGTCCTCAAAAAATGGTTCGGTATCCTTGGCAGTGACGCGCCCATCTAGCACAGTATTGGGCCAAGGGGAATGCCATGATATGGCACCCCAAACCATCACTGATCCACCCCCTTTCTTCACTCTGGGCATGCAAACAGTCTGGGTGGTACGCTTCTTTGGGGCTTCTCCACACCGTAACTCTCCTGGATGTGGGGAAAACAGTAAAGGTGGACTCATCAGAGAACAATACATGTTTCACATTGTCCACAGCCCAAGATTTGTGCTCCTTGCACCATTGAAACCGACGTTTGGCATTGGGATGAGTGACCAAAGGTTTGGCTATAGCAGCCCTGGCCGTGTATATTGACCCTGTGGAAACTCCCGACGGACAGTTCTGGTGGAAACAGGAGAGTTGAGGTGCAGATTTAATTCTGCCGTGATTTGGGCAGCCGTGGTTTTATGTTTTTTGGGTACAATCCGGGTTAGCACCCGAACATCCCTTTCAGACAGCTTCCTCTTTCGTCCACAGTTAATCCTGTTGGATGTGGTTTTGGGCCCCTTCTTGTGGTATGCTGACATTGCCCTGGTACCGGGGGCTCTTGATCCTCACAAAGACTTGCTGTCTTGGTCACAGATGCGCCAGGAAGACGTGCACCAACAATTTGTCCTCTTTTGAGCTCAGGTATGTCACCCATAATGTTGTGTGCATTTCAATATTTTGAGCAAAACTGTGCTCTTACCCTGCTAATTGAACCTTCACACTCTGCTCTTACTGGTGCAATGTGGCCTTAAAACAGATTGTATTGTTCTCTTTCAAGATGGTTCCCTGAACCACTAACCTTTCAGAACAAAATGTCCAATTTGACTGCAGTGAGAGCAGGTAATGAACTGAACTGGCATTACTGCTCGACTTAATAAAATGTAATGTCAGTTTTCCGGGGTTTTATCAACTTGATCACAGATTAAAAATTAGACCTTTTCTTTTTAAAAAAAAAGGATACAGGCAACCAATCTTGGAGAAGAACAACACAAGCATTCTGTTTAAGGCATCGATTGTCAAGAATAAATTAAACAACAATAGCAGTTGTAAAGAATTTAATGTAACTATAGAAGTGATTGGAAATTCAAAGATGTCCAGTTACAGTGCTTCTTTGTTCTCTTTGTGTCTCTGCTCTGTTCTCTCAAACCCCCAGTCAGTCGTGGCAGATGGCCGCTCATACTGAGCCTGGTTCTGCTGGAGGTTTCTTCCTGTTAAAAGGGAGTTTTTCCTCTCCACTGTCGCTACATCTATGCTCAGTATGAGGGATTGTTGCAAAGTCAACACCAGTGACTGTCCACTGTCTCTACATGCTCATCCAGGAGGAGTGAATGCTGCAAGTCACTGACTTGATACAAACTGCTGGGTTTTCTTAGAAAACTTTTAACCACTTTGAATAATAAACTGAATCTGACTGCACTGTTTGATAATTAGGATCAATTGGAATGTATGTACCTGACTTAAAATCTGTATGATTGGTTGAATTGACTCTGTAAAATCCCTTGAGGTGACGTGTTGTGAATTGGTGCTATAAGATTAAACTCAAAATTCAAATAAATCATTGCTGGAATAGCAAATACCTATACCTCTATTAATTATCAACATTACTTATTTTTAATAATAAAAATGAACAGTTGCATTTCAGAACCTTTATCCAAGAGTCACAGAATAAACAACAATACAATGAGGGTCAAAATTTCCAATACTGACCTTATTGTGTCATCTTGGTTCAAAACAGTATTCTTAGAAGTATTCAAACTACTTTACTCCAACTGTTTTAAACTAAACAGCTCGTTTCACACAGCCCTGATGGGACTATTTAGACTGTGTACAGTTCTCCATGTTTTCTAAAATTGAAGAATGCTGGCAATAAAATAACGTTTAGCAGAGAAGAAGAAGAAAAGAGACCGGCCCATCCACGTGGCTCTGCAGGAATGAGCTTCTTGTGAAGGAGAGGTGTTGACCCACAGACATTTTCTTTCTTGTTGGTGAATGCTGTGATTTGTTGTGGATTTTTAAATTTATTTTATTTGCATAATTAAATACAAATCAATAATCTCAAGGGAAAAAAAACAGTGCAGGAAGAGGCAAAAAGCTCACAGTGGGCTTATATGAAGCCTCCACCCAAAGACTAGGAAAAAATATAATAGAATCCGACAATACAATCCGTGTTCAGTTTATCAATAATTTATGAGATACATTAATATAAAAATAGAAACATACAAACACCACTTTCAAAATATGAATGATAATTTGAAGAAAATATGTAACAATAAGAATAGTCACAATCACTTTTCACTCTTTTCACCTAAACTCTTTTCACAATCACTCTTTAAGTAAATACAGTTTTAAATAACTTTTGAACTCTTTTACAGAAGGGCTCTCCCAGATTGCTCTCCTGGAAATTCAAACCTCCAAAAGGCAGGAGAGCAAGCATGAGCTTTAAATGTCCTCTTACCTGTAGCTAACCACCACATGTACACAACAATAGTGAGAAATCCTTACTGGAGCAGTTCTGTCTTTAAGCTTTGGGCTTTTCTTAACAGTTCAATCGTCTCCAACTCCTTTACCACCTTTTGAATTACCTTGAAAGTGTGGCGGAGCTGTGATGGGTAGCACATGTTCAAGGACTAAAGAAGTCCAAACAGCATGGCTGTTGCAAGTGCAACATTATCCAGATCTTGAAGAACCAGCACACCCTCGATGATGATGCCAACATCAGAAAAATTCTTGCCTGGGGTCTGTCCGGTGACGTAGATTCCCACTGTTGTTTTTTTGATGGCATTCTGTGGCATGACTGAGCTTCAGTGGCCTTGGTCATGTCCTGGTTAAAGATAAGACATTTGTTGAAGCTTTTTTTCCTGACCAGTATAGCAGATTCCTGCTATACTGGTTAATGTCAACATTGGAATTACTTTGCCATATTAAATTAATTGAGAGGGTAAATGGACATTGACAGTCCAAATAGGATCAAAGGGTTAACTGAATATGTTTCAAATGTAGCAAAGCCACAGTCTATTAACAAAATACTTACCATGTACTCTTGTCAAAGATGTGAGGATCATAATTCAGGTAGATGCAGAGTTCTTTAATGATGGACTCTCATTCAGCATCAATGTCATGCTTAAAGCTGCAATAGGTAACTTTTGTAAAAATGTATTTTTTACATATTTATTTGGGTCACTATGTCCTGACAATAGAATATGAGACAGATTATCTTTGAAAAAAAATCAAGCTCCTCTGGCTCCTCCCAGTGGTCCTACTGACGTTTGCAGAATTATACCGCTCCCGGTCAGAAATAACCAATCAGAGCTTGGAGGAATGTTTTAGGAGTGTCAATCCTGTACGTGCTGGAAGGAGCTGTGGAGGGAGGGCTGTAGCACAGCAGAGAGTAAGGGAGAGGGACCTGAAAGGAGTGCTTGCTCAAATTGTCAGACTAAGTCTATGGTTTTCTCAGAACTCCCTACTGTAGCCTTAAGAATTTAAAAATGTTTATTTAGTAGTTTTCATTAGCATAAAGGAAAGTGATCAAAGACACAAAATGGTCTTATACTAATAACATTAATCACCTGTTTGACAGTATTTACAGATCTGCTATTGAGGACATTACCAGAGGCTGCACTATGGCCCAATCTCACTAACGCTAAGGTGCAGTTAACACACAACATTACTGAATAGTAAACTGACAAACAATTCAAACAGAATACCAGAGTACATTAGAAGCACAGAAGTGTTATGTTAACATTGATGGCTCTGGCTAAAAAAATAAAATAAAATAAAATAAAACATGATAAAACAGCGCGAGTAAATACGCTAAAAACAATAATGTTGACGTTACATGGTGACTCTCAAGACATTAAACTACTTTCAGCTGAGACTTCAAAAACATTCAAAAATCTAGACTTACCGACCCAAAGAATGGCGAACTGTCCTGCGAGCTCTTAGATTTGACTGAAATTGTTGCCTTCTTTACCAAAGATTCAAAGCGCACAAAATGAGATCTCGTGCGGTATCTCGATACTTAAGACTGCAACATTATTGAACTGCTTAATTCCAACATGATCTGAACAAATACATTTGCCCTCGTTGCAGACCTGTTTTCTCAGTTGCCTTAGGACCAGAACTAAACAAGGGAGGGCAGCATTTATGGAAATAACTCCATGAAAACCTGAGATGTGAAGAAACCATTGGTTCCTTTAAATCAGAAACCGAAAACATGACTGGTTATTGCAGTCATTTATTAAAATAAAATGTTTATTTTATCAGTTTATCAGATAATTTGAGTAGCTTTCACTGATCATTTGTTTATATTTTATACCTGCATTTATATGCGATTCCTCAGGTGTTTTCTAGTCTTTTATAAGGTGATTTTTTAATACTTCCTTAAATTACCTGCAAAACAATTTGAAGTAGAAAAGCACTCATGGAGCGCAGACCTCTGCCAAGGCAATAGGGTCACTGACACATGTCAGCTTTACTCCACACTGATGGGCTATACTCTGTATGATTTCTGGCTACTGCGTGTCAGCTGGTGACAGGGTGAGGAACCATGGGGAAAGCTGTTGCATCATAGTTTGGCAATGATACAGAATCCTTCAAAAAAAATCTTGGATCTAGATGGTGCTTCACATCACCACCAAATCGTATGTTCCTTGTCTTAATCTACACGTTGTCTGCAAACCTACGCCAAAATAGGCATAACCTCACTGTTGGAGGTAATTACCTTGTGCCGTACAAATAAACTTGCCTTGCAATAAAATTGTTCCCTTAAAAATCCCTTTTCCCTTTTAAATTTCAGTCTTTTCATTTTCAGATTTGTTTTTATCTGAAGTTGAAATTACTATGACAGAGAAGAATCAACAAAAATGCAACAATCAAGTTAAGTATTTTATCAATTTCCTTTGCACATGTTATTGCTTGTCCTAATAACAAACTAATAAAAAAATTAAACAGCATGAAAATTAATTCCTTTTCTGACAAATAAAACACTTTTGTTTGAAAACCATGTAAGCTTTGCTCACATGGTTTTTAACGCAGATTTAGTAGTGGAATTAAAACTTCAGTTCGACTTGCAATCAAGACGAACGTTCCCAAGAACTCAGCCATACATTGTCGTATTAGGGCATTCCTCATTCTCAACAAACATGGCTTCAGCATGGTTGGATTTAAGTCAGACACCTCCTGTAAGTCTAACTATCTCTGCTCAGGAGTTTAAAGCAGTAAGTTTTACTGAAGACAGGTGCGGTAAATAATTGCTCCTCTTCACCTGAGCATCCAAGAATGAGCCCCCTGTATCCTTCATCTCTTTAGGTTTGCCCTACAGCTCTTCAAAATTAGACCAACACAAGACGAGGATTGGCTGCTGCAGGTAGCATGATATCTTACATCTTTTAGGGGTTGCTTGCATAAAGAGAGGCCATAAAAAACTGATAACAGGACAGCTGTAATGAGCCACAGGAACATTTTTAAAACCTATCAGCGGCTTTTCTTTAGGTATTCAGAATAGATAAGGATAAGTACCAGTCTGATCAAATATGTTTTTTCAAAGCCTACTAGAGATGCAACATGATATGCAATGACTGTAACACCCAAAGATACAGATGGACTTCATAACACTGTGCAAATTGCAAGCACGATCAGAGATTTATAGTATATCCTGATCATGCACATTGCAACTGGTGGTAAAAAAAAAACTTTTATTCCTTGATAATAATTAGTTTGGTGTGATTATTTTTTGTATGCAAACTGTTCTGAAATGGAAACATAACATAGCCTTTAGAACAATATCTGTGCAGAGGCGCTTACTGGATTTTCTGTAAATTTGTATCCTGAAACATTTTGGAAATTTCACTGATCTTGATGACAATTCCTTGGAAAAAAAGAGAAGTGTCTGGAAGCTCAAAGCCTTACTTTCGCTTTTATGGACTTAGGGTATAAAAACGTGCAAACTTTTTTTTACTATCATTGAAAATATTGATATGTTTTAAATTACAGCTTTATCAGGGATTTGTGACATAGATCAGGAGAATAATTTCTGTGTTAAAGCTAAGTGCTTCTGCTCAGGGGGTTAAATAATTCTCAACCCCCTGGTTGACTAAATGTCATCCAATTGAATGACATTTAGTCATTCAATTGGATGACATTTAGTCATTCAATTGGAGCTTTATAAATAAACAGAACTAAACTGAATCAAAATAAGATATATCAACAGCAAACTTTCTAGTATTTACCTGCAGTTGGTTGTGATATGTTGTAATCTTTCTTTTGTGACATTGGGCTTTGGTTTATTAAACACTCTCATCACAATGAATATTGTTATCATCATGATCGCCTGTTGAAC
Source organism: Crenichthys baileyi (assembly GCA_036173005.1). Taxonomy (NCBI): domain Eukaryota; kingdom Metazoa; phylum Chordata; class Actinopteri; order Cyprinodontiformes; family Goodeidae; genus Crenichthys; species Crenichthys baileyi. The sequence goes on along the minus strand of JAHHUM010002052.1, from coordinate 226,792 downwards.
CTAGGACTGTTATGCAACCCTAATAATTTGGTTGATTTATTACGCTGGTATTGGCGTAGATTTCCATCAGCTTGGTCCAGTTTGGTCCAGTTTTCTGCACCGATGAAAATGTCGGATTATACAGTATGCAATATTTTTATCTTAGTGACAACACTTTCAGAGACGGGCACTGGCATCTCGTATATTTCAAAAGGCAACATATCTGCACAAAATGTATTCAATTAATTACTTAAAGTTTTGTTTGTTAAAATTTGTTTTGCAGCTGTAGATGCTTACTATGCTGATGGAGGCGAAGATGTTTTTCAGTAGGAGTCTGTGGTCACCAGCTAATGCTCTCCTTATCATCAGGAAAATGTTGCAAACCTACTTTCTCAACGGTTTTGACGGAGGTCCAAAACTAACCAAACATGAAACATGACTTTATTAAAATATTGTACGTTATTTTAAGTAACAATATTTAAATTGTTTTAATGAAAAAGTGCAAACGATAAGCCTTTAATCTCTTACCTCTATGATCAAACAAAGGGCAGCTAAAAGTTAAAAGTAACAGCAACTGCAAAAATATAGCGTTTTAAAGCAAGTGTAGAAAATGTTCTGTTACACATTTGGATGTAAGTATAGAGGCTACAGTTTCAAACTGCTGTATGTGATACATTTTATTCACTCTGTATGCTGTATGCTTCCCTTGGGTCATATTTACCCTAAATACAATGTTACACTCTGCTATTATGCAGACGATATTTGTAGCAGTTATTGGTACTTTTTGCAGTGTGGTCAGGTGTAAAGTTCGGCAGGAAAATTAAAGCGGCATCTTGCCAAGGCCAAGTGCTCTAGAATGTCCTTATCAATGGCTGTACTGACTTTGAACTTGATAAAACACTGTAGACCAACATCAGCAGAAGACTTGGCTCCCCAAATCATCACTGAATGTCGAAACCTCACACTGGAACTCCAGCAGCTTAGATTGTTCACTCTTCTCCTGAATTATTGATGTGACGTTGCCTCACAATCCTCCCAAGCCTGCATCTTTTTCTGCCACTCTTTTTCCTTACACTGACCTTTCCAATAACATTTGTTTATTAAACAATGCTTTTTTTCTTGGTGTTATGTAAGATTGCTATTATCTGATAATCCTAATGTTGGGTTTTCATTAGCTGTAAGCCATAACAGACACATGAAACATCACTGTGATTGTAAGGCACCTATATAGCGGCTCTCTTTTTGAATTAAATTACTGTAATCAGTATCAATCAAGTTTTCAATGATATTCTCATTTATTGAGTTGCACTTGTGTTTTTGGCACAAATCCACTGTATACTGCCCACATGACGACAGTTAAAACAGCATTAATTACTTCCAGGTTCTTTATTTTGCTATTTCCCTGTCTTTGTTGGAGATTCTGTAGCTGATAGTGTCTCTTGACTTGCTTATTTTGTTTGTTTAACAAACACGGTGCTGCATTTTGCTGCTAAGCACTGCGACTGTTAGATACTGTTATCTTGGCTGTATTATAAGAGGAAGTCCGTGTAAAGTCCTGATGAAGTTCTGTTTTAATTAAATATAGTTTATATGAGGTCATTTATTGTCTTTTTTCCTTTTTAAGGTCATTTGTTAATTTATTAGTACACGTACTATTCATCGATTCATATTCATATTGATTTACAGTTTGGGCTTTTTAAACTCAAATTGTGCTTATTAATGATGTCTCTATAATTTTTGTATTAACAGAAAAAGAACTGAGTTTTTCCTTACTTTTTATTTTATTTTATCTCTGTCTTAACATTTCTTGGCCATGTAAATTGGACACAACTGAAAATAAAGACTGAGCCTCTGCCTTACACAGTTTTTGTTTAATAAGCTGAACCACCAGGCCTTAAAGTGGCAGCAACTGAAGCGCAGTATTTAGGAAAGTGGCAAGAATACTGCAAAAAGTATAAAAATATAAGGAATGTTTTTTTAATTAAATGATGCTCTGTCACATCTAACACACCATTAGAAATATATATAAAATGTCAATTAGAGAAAATATTTCAAAAACACTTTGTAGTTGTATTTAGAACAATAAGATAATAAAACAGGATGTTAATCTTTCTCTCTCTCTATTAAAAGTAAAGATACTCCATTTAATGAGATTGTTCTGATTTATTAAAAAGACATAACAAAAGTAAAATCAGTTATTCACAATAAAATACACTATGTGTCATGGTTTTATAAATTTTTACATATTCACAAAATTTGTTGTTTTAAATGTTGGTTAACTTTATAAATGTGTAACACATTCAAACAATTTAGTTCAGCATTCCAGGCCTTTAGGTAGATATGATCCTGTTACGTAAAGAGATAAAATGGGAAAAAAGTAGACCTTTGACCTGGTTTTTAGGCTTCCTTTGAGCACCCTGTCATTATTGAACAAGGTTTATTTCTTTTTTAATTTTATTGCGGCACGAGTGGTCTTTATTTTTTTAATTTGTTATAAGTAGGTAGACAGGAAGTGGAGTAAAGAGAGGGGGAGGACATTCCGTACAAGTCGCCGGGGTTGGGATTCGAACCAGGGACAGCTGCGTTGAAAACTAAAGCCTTCAGGTTGTGCACTTTACCGCTGGAGCCACACACCCCACCTTACAACTACTCCACGTGCCGCGCCCCACAAAGTTTATTTTTAAAGTTATTTTCCACGGCAGAAGCTGATGCCTTCAAGAGCAGCCTTCAGTTTCTGGTTGATCTGCATTCTCTGAATTGTACACCAGCTGACGCATCCGGTCGTTGCAGCTCCACCTCCACAGGCCCTGAGGGAAGAGTTTTGATGAAAGTCCACACCTCCAGACGTCTCATCCCAACCACACTAATGCCTTGAATTTCTAAAATTTCATCACCAGGGAACACCTTGTCAACAGGACCACCTGAAGCGATAAAAAAATAAAGAACTTATTATGTGGCTTTTCAACAAATGCATGAATAACATTTTAACAGAAAGATGTTAATACAATCATTCTAGTGTTTAAATCCTCTTCAACAGAAATCAACAAATTCATTGGTATATTAAACATATCAGTTTAGGGTATGCTTACTCAACCAATTAAAATCTTTGGGGTCACATATTTATTTTTCTACAGTACATAAAAAAAGATTTAAGACACTTCCAACATAACTAATAGTTTGACATAAATAAAATAAAAAGGATGCAAAACTAACGACAGATTAATTCAAAGTGAAAAATAATCATTAGTATCAACTTGGAAACAATTTTAAATGAATTTCAACTGTGCCTGATGTCACAGTTAAAGTCCTTGCTCTTACATATACAGTGTTGTATTTGCCTACTTTCATATTACTACTGTCTTGCTTTTTTGCCGCACTTAAATGTTTAAGATTTGGCCATAATAAACAGCTGACTAATAGTTTTGAAACAACCAAAGCTTTATTTCAAACAGAAAACCAAATGTGGGACTTTTTTTCATAGCTCAGGAGACAAAATTTATAAAGAGCATGCTGATGATCAATAAGCATGACTACTTTATGTCCAAACTTCATATATGCATCAGATGGAACAAATATCAGAGTTTTTCTAACAAACTTTCCATTCTCACCCTGGAAGATTTTCTGCACGGTGAGAGGTCTGTTCCCTTCACTGGATCCTACACCTCCCTGAAGGCTAAAACCCAGATCCCTGCTGTTCTTCTGTAGTTGGACGCACACACGCTGCCCTTTGAGATGTGAAAATACACACACATTATAAATACATTTACATTCCTATTTTAAGACAACTACGTTCTCTGATTTCTTTGTAACGCATCGCTTCTCACCTGTCTCATACTGAGTTCTTGTTTCCATGTCACAGTTTTCCTGCACTCCCACCTTTGAGGCACCACTGAGGTCACCTTTCCTCAACACCACCACTACTGTCTCTTGAGCCTTTGCCTTTCTGAGGGTCCTCAGAGCCTCCCAGTGAGCACTTTCTGACAGGGCAGTGCCGTTGATAGACATAATGTGGTCTCCCTCCATAATGGAGCCCTCCTGGGCTGCAACACCTGAGTCAAAAACCTTGTGGACCTGACAGCAAGAAAATAAGCCAGCACAGAAATGAACAGACTGAAAGCAGTTTAATATTTACCATGACAGAGAGAGAGAAAAGAGATATTTTCTTACAGTGATAGGTTTGTTTTGGTCTACTCCCCCCGCCAGACTAAAACCTAGTCCTGCTCCCACCTCCTTATGCAGAACCACCACGTCCACATCAATGTAGTCCTGCATAACAGACAACAATGGTGGAAGCATGATTAATGCAAAAACACCTTTTGGAAAATAAAATTCTGAAGAAAACGGAGAGTCCTCTGGACACAGCAAATGTTAGCTAAACTTGAACCACTGTCTTGACAATAACATGCTCATTTAAACACTCAGACAGCCTCTACACGATGGCCTTGCACATAAAAAGCAGATGAGACACTTTAACAGACCCTTTTACAAGCAAGCCGAAGGTGGTTTGGTTAAAACAAACAAATGAGGAAACAATAGTCTGGCCTTTTCTTCCTGAAGTACAACACAGTTTGTTCAGTTTCCTTTAGGAAAACCCATGAAAGAACACTAAAGGTAACAGTTTGACAGATCTAAAATTGTTTTTAGCACCAACAAAGCAATTCTCAAAGAACTGTTAGTTGAAAACTTTACATCCAGTAGGTGATCAACTGAAAGATGACGTGTCTTTCATGGCATGTCTTTTAATTCCTCTGTTTTTTAGGTGTGACCCTGTTGTTTTGTCATCCACTCTCCTAATTTTTAAGCAGACACTGAATCATAGGTTATCATGAGCAAATGCCAAGGACAATCTTTGAAAACTTTTAAAGAATGACTGGTTTATTGGAAGCATCACATAAAGCAACAACACTGTATATATAATTAAATTCTCTGTCTCTGAAATATGAAGTAGAATGACCTAGTTAGATGCAGGAAAAATGGGCAAGCGTTAAGATTTCAGCAAGACTGGGTCAGAGCATCACCAATCATCCCTTGTAGGTTGTTCCTAATATATAGTGGTCAGTTTCTATCAAAAGTCGTCCAAGAAAGGAACAATGGTAAACAGGGGACCTTCACCTGGGTGGCCAATACTCACTGATGCATGTGGGTGCAGAAACTAGCTTTTGAGGTCCTATTCACAAAACATGCTACTGTAGCTCTAATTGCTTGGATGTTACTTTGAACGTTCAAACATTCAGAAGAAGAGTTGCTAGAATATCAGTACCTGCAAGGCTTCGTCCCCCACGTTCTTGACGTCCTCTACCAGCTTGTCTAGCTCCTCAGTGGGGAGCAGAGAGACACAGGAAAAGCCTGAAACATCTGAGCTTAATGAAGCAGATCGTCGGCCCCGCAGCTGCCGATCATCGCCCTCAGCTGATTCGTAGTCCCCACCAGAGAAGTTGCACAAGTCTGAAAGACTACAACACAGTAGCAGTGTGAGAAGAAAACAAGTTGGTTACTTTAACTATGAATTTCATGAAACAGGAAATCTGATAATGAAAACATTAGCTACCTGAGACTGAAACTATTGTGTTTTGAGTGGCTCATGTTACTGGTTGTGGTCACAAAGGAATCCCCAGAGTCTGAGTCGTAGTTTGAATCGTCATCCTTCTGCGTCCTTTCATCATCATCCTCATACTCCCCCATGTATTCATTCCAGCATTTAAACTCTGGGGTTATGTGAGCTATCCACTCGTTCAGGTCCAACAGCTGCTTCCTTCCTTTCTGTAATTCTGGTTTGACATCTGGGTAGAAGACATCCGACAAGTTGTTATGGGAAGAAGTGTCAGGAGGAAGATGTGGAGAGTCCTTATCTTCTGTTTTCTTTGTGTGTGTAATGAAGACGTCTGACTCGCTGTTCTGGGAGAGAGTTGTGGGAGGGAGAAGAGTAGAGTCTTTATTTTTTGTTTTGTCTTCTTGTCCAATGACAGGAGGGCTTGTGTTACCTGCAACAACAAAGATATCCTCTGGTTCTTTGACAGGTGAAAGAAAAGGAGAGCTGTTTAGAGGAGTGTTTGTTGGGGTCTTGTCATCATCACTAACTGGTGAAGAAATTTCACACTGGGGCCTTGGGTGCATGTCAGATGTGTTGGTTGTCATATCTTTCATGTTTGAGTCCTCCGGGCTTGAATGTTTGACAAAATCTGTCTCATCAAAGCAAAGCAATCTACTGCGCCTTTGAGCTCCTTCATTAAGAGGGATGTGTTGAGTTTTCTTGAGGCTGGAATATTTACCTAAATCCTGAGAGAAGTCCTTTTTGCTCTTGTCTAAGAAATTACTTCCATCTGTCTCTGACTTCTCAAATCTGATTCCGACCTCGTCCACTGATAAAGACCTCTCTAAACCAAGCCTCTTTGTCTTTTCAATGCTTTCATATGTCTTCATCTCCCACTTATTGCTTCCCTCGTCAACATATTTTGCAAACCCATTCCTTTTCTCCCCCTCTTGGGCTTTGTTGAGCTTTGCCGGTACAGAAAAAGTCCGTCTCGGGATATGGACTTGGCTTGTTGCTTTTTGTGTCAGGGCTTCAAACTGACTGATCTTATTTCTCACGCTGGCTGAAGAGGGGACGGAAGGAATCTCTGGAAGCTTATTCCTCTCCGGTGATTGCAGGCTACCCTTCCATGGATTTGTATCAAACACATCTTCTTCTGTAATTCCAATTTTCAGTTCAGTTTGTTGTTTTGTGTTTTCATATCTTTCTTTGTTCCTTTCCTTCACTTTAATTCTTTCAGTCGTGTTTTCTCTGCTTTCTTCTCGGTTTATGCTTGCTCTTCTCTGTTGAAAAATGGATAACGTATCTCCTACAAATGCTTGGGGTTCTTCCTTACCTGCTGCAGTCCTGACAGACCTAATTCGAGCAGCTACTGTGTTCCGGCTCCTGAATCTGTCCAAGGACTTTGTGCCCATTACCATTGCATCCCTCACCCACTTATCATCCTCTAAATACTTGCTGCTGAACTGTCCTTGTCTCTGTGTTCCTGTTGATCTTTCTTTAAGCTTGACCGACTCAGAAGGAGATAAAGTCTCTGACCTTGTAGGGTTGGTTTCTTTTTGTGCCCAAATGGATGGCAACGTTTTTCGCACCGGACTGTAGTCTTCACCTGATGAGAACCGCCTGGGAAAGGTTCCTCCAACTGTCATCTCACCAGCAGACTCAAAGAGCTGTATCCGCTCTTGGATGCTCTGTCCACCCTGGGGCCCCAACAGAGAATCTGTGAACCTGAAGCCCGGCTCAGACTCAGTTTTAAATCGGATAGGAAGTGATTTGACTCTGTCCAAAGAGTATCCTTGTTTTACTGAGCAATTGTCTATAATATAACTTGGATCTGCAGAGTTGAAACCCTTTAAAGAAGTCAATGTTCTCGACGTGTTGTTCTGAATTTTTGTTCTTTGTTCCTCGAAATCTCCAGCTTCTCTTTTACCTAACAATTTGGTTTCGCAAGCTCTGGTACTCCAAGGAGGGCTTCTTGCCCCCGATCCCCAGTCTAAACTCATATTTGTGCTCTCCGATGTGCTATTCTGGTTTAACTCTGTCTGGTTGACAACACCCATGTCCTCCTTTTTGTTTGTACCACTGGTGCCTTTAACATTGTCAACAGTCAGTTTTTTCCTTACACCTGGACTGCGAGTGAAACTGTATGAGGGAGAGTTAGCTGAACGGACTGTGAAGCGTGCACCACTCCTCAGTGGTATGTTTTCACTTGTTGAAGGAGAAAGCAAGTCCATTGTCTGACAGTAAAAAAAGGAAATGATCCTTTCTTTAATTGTTCCCAAAAAGTGAAAAGTAGATATTGATGTTTATCAGATTCCAGTCTTTTAGAGTTTAGGGTGAAAAGCTTCATCCACTTATAGTCCTTTTGAAGGACTGTTGCAGAAAAAGAAAAACCTCAATTCAAAAATGATGTACTCCTGATGCATCCGTAATTCTGGTTAACAATTAGATCATCTTCTTTGGTTCCTCTTCTAGGTTTCTTTTCCACAGATGTTTTGAATTTCTGATCTCAGGTTCAGTGACAAACTTTCAGTACCTGTCAAACATAAAAAGGAACACATTTTAGTGTTCAAAGAAGACTAGAAGGAACTCTCTTGACATGTATAACATAAAAATAGTCAAACAGGGTCACAGTGGCAGAGAATCCATAAACCCAAAATGTAACAGTGTGACATTTAGTAGGTAGTGATTCATGTATAAAATGTATAAAACAACAAATGTCAATGTATTGTTTTTGGGGACTTTTTTTACTTTTACAGGGCACTACAAAAAAATAAATAAATAAATAATGGGAAGGAAAAAAACCAGAAGTTAAAAACCTACTTCAGTGTTTTCTGTCATCTAATACTACAAGTTTTTGCTGCCTCCCTGATATTCCCCCTCAGAGTAGAACAAAACATCTAACCTCTGACCAGCTCTCTGCTTTTAACACTTATTATGACTTCTGTTTACACAGGCAACAAACTCAAGACAACCTGTTGGGTAAACCTGAACTAAAAACTGGAAAAACTCACCTTACAGCATTCCTACTCAGCTAAAAACAATGCTTTTAAATCACCACCATAAGATCAGTCTCTGTGCCGGTATCATTGAGATAACCAAACCGATTGAAAAATCTGATGCAAGTGGATTCAGATAGAATAAGTGGACATAGTAACAATAGATGGGAACAAAACTGCTTTGATTTACATACAGGCCACTGAATGACAGATAATATTACTGTCAGTGACTCATCGGTGATCTGAGTATGCAGCAGCAACAAAACAGGTGCTTCCAGCAGGTGAAACTATCCCAGAGGGATGACTGCTAATAAAAGAATCCAATATATTGTTCAAATATAAAGTCGGAAAAACCACAGCATTATAACTTTTAATAGTTTGAAGCATTTTAAGTTTATCTTACAGTACGTATTTTGTTAATAACAGCCTTTAGAGGTGCTTTCCAGTGTAGGAGAGTCAGAGTGTCAGCTTACATAAACACCTGTCCTGCTGGCTTCCTAAGCCTTCCATCTGTGTAACCTGGGATAAAACTTTAACCCTTTATTAATTGGAAAGTAACGAAGCTACTCATAGATCCATTCATATATTAATATAAACATGAACCCTACCTTCACCAAAATGTGTCCATCGTATTTGGTGCATAAAGTGGACAGCAGTCAGTGGTGACATCAGCACCTAACTCCTCTCTCTCTCTGTCGCTCTTCTCTTTCCATCAGCTTTGCATGATGGACTGTGAACAGTGACGCATACCTGCTCCACTGGTTTGACTTCCTGTCCTTGTTCTCTTGCTTCCTCCCAGCTTCTTTCTCTGTCATTCTCTCTCCTCCCCCTTTGCCATTGTTGTTTTCCACCCTTCACAGGGTAGCATTCCTGACTGCAGCGTGTAGTCCACGGCAGAGTATTGCTTCGTTACAGACTTCTTCTGCTTTGTGCCAAATATTCAAATAAATTTTACTATCAAAAACAAAATTGAGATTTTATTTATTGAGGGAAAAAAGTTGTCCAAACCAACTTAAGCTTGTGTGAAAAAATAATTACCCCCTAAACCTAATGATTGATTGTGCCACCCTTGGCGGTAGCAAATGGTATCATGTGTTTGTGAAAAGATTTGTATTTTAAAGAATTGTGGAGGTAATGTTTTTTTTTAATTCAGCCACACTACAGGGTTTTCAAGCCTGTTTCATGCCACAGGACTGCAATTGGATTTAGGTTGAGACGTTGACTAGGCCACTTCAAACCTTCATTTTGTTTTTTGAGCCATCCAGAGGAATACTTTGAGGTGTACTTAAAGTGGTGTTCACACTGTGTGATTATCTCAGAGTTTTGTGTGACAATGCACCGACCACCTATTTAGTAATCCTGTGACCTGCAACAAACATCACGCGATGTCTGATATTTTCTTGGAAAATCGTGTAGTATGACTGCTACTGCAATCAGTGTCTCTGATTCCTGACCGCTTGAAGGCTTTAGTTGTTGAAATTTGCCGTGACACGCTTGGCGCTGTCTCCTTTTCCCCTGCTCCTGTCCCTCTTTTCAGCATTTCACTGTAATAATAAGCACATTAACAGTCATAACTTGCTTTTCATGTTTTGGCTGACTGCTATGTTTGTTGCATCTGCTTGATTTGACCAGTCTGGCATCTTTTGTGACAGCAGCTACTATTACATCTGACTCGTAGCGTACAGTGGGACACAATCAAGTCCTGTATGATTTTTTAATTTGTTAAGTGTATGCTGGGCCTAGTCTCATTCCTCTTCAGAATTGTCTGATAGAGATTAGAATTCATGGCTCTACCAAATATGATAAGTCATTCAGGTCCTGAAGCAGCAAGTAGCCCCATACTACCATATACAACCACAATGTTTGACTGTCAACACGACAACACTCTCTTTCTCTGAAACGCTGTTTCGTTTCCACACACGCCTTACAAATAATTCAACTTTTGTCTAATCAAACCCTATAATATTTTCCCAAAGGCCTTGAGGATCATCGAGATGCTCTTTGGAAAATGTGAGTTGGACCTGAGCGCTGGCTTTGGCCTCGGAACTCTCCCATGGACACCATTTTGCCCAGGATATTGAGTCCTTTAGTGCTTTAAATGTTGCTTAAATGTTGTTCTTGGTTCTGTTCTGACCTCCTGGGTGATTCTTCGATGTGATCTTGAAGTATCTCTAGTAGGCCAACCACTTTCAGAAAATGTCACTATTGTCACTGTTTGATGTTTTCTCTATTTGTGGATAGCAACTCTTGCTGGAGTTCTAAACCTTAGGAATGGCTTTGTAGACTTACCCACATGGATATATGTCAATTTTTCATTTTGAATTTCTTTAGATCAGGGCATGATGTGTTGTTTTTCAAAAAAAAAAAAAAATAGCCTACTTCATGTTGTCAGACGTGTTCTATTTAAATGACTTCTTTATTCTTCAGGTCAAGAACTAATCAGGCCAGTGTGGCTAGTGTAACTGAACCAAAACTAAACTGGTTAATCCCAGTTAATACACAACAAAAAGGGCCGTGAGTAGAGCCAAGTTGGTTTGGATAACTTTTGAAAACTAAAATTTGTAGTAACTCGAATTATCTTTGATTGATATTACACCCAACAACACAAACTCCTAGACATGTTTGCGTAAGTATGTTTGCCCTACAAATTCTTCAGGCACCTTCAACCCACAAAAAACAGCATTTTCGTCTCCAGAGAGAGTAGATGCAATCAAGATACTTGTGTGACATAAGCATGACTGGCATTTTCCACTACAAGATGATAATTATATCCACCCACCTGAAACTTTAGAAAAACCAGATTCGATTGAAGTGAGTTGAGCAGATATTAAAACATGTAATAACAGAGCACTCTTAAACTGGACCAAAGCCAGAAGAACCAGCAGTGATGTTAATATTTAAAATGCAACTCTCTGATGTTATAATTTCAACAAAACTGTGTATAACAGATGAACTGGTTGAGAAGCTGAGGGACAGTAGCTTTGCAAAATGGAAAGTCCTACATTGCTGACAATTAAAAAACAGTTAGTAGAATAGTGTACAAAAATGTATTCAGTAAAATAACAGAAAGAAAAGAGTGGTAAGATGAAAAAAACATTATAAAAAGTGTACTTACAGAATTTGTTTTGACACTAGGGCTCATCGTCCTGCTGGCGCTGCTTTTTTGCATGCACCTGCTTCTTGCGCTGTCTTCGGTTTAAACAAAGGAAACTGTGGTTGCTGCTGCACTAAATATGAGAAGGCTTGATTCCTCTGTGCCTGTCAAACTAAACTGAATTAAAATTTGTGATTTTAGGTAACATGTTAGAATCGTATTTTACCAGTGAACGATTTGCTGTACAAATGCAGGGCTGGTGGGTTTTTTGGCTGGGAAAAGCTTGTGAGTGGGGGTAAATAGCTCAGGCACCTCTCCACAGACACCCACGTCTGTTCGTGGCAGAAGAAAGACCCTCAGTGTGTGGCAGATGGATGCAAATAAAGGTCTGTCTCACACAGGCACACTGGTTCTTTAAAAACATTTTTGATTTATGGTGTGGGACTCTGTAAATGTCATGAGAAAGGCCTCAAATTAGTTTTTAAGCTACATAGAGCAAACCAACACAGGATCATTCAGAAGAAACGGCAATAAACGCTGGACATTTAAATGAAGGCTATTCCACTTAATTTATTTTATTATTAATAAAAAACTATAATTTTTCTGTTTGTTCGGCGCGCGAAACCAACAGCAGGGGGCAGCAGAAGTCACACAGACACGGAAGAATACCTGCTGCATGAAGAGAGCGAATCGTACGTCATCGTCACCGCCATATTGTGAGTGGCACTTTTGTTGACCCCCAAAAGCTGTGCCAGACTATTCTGTTCCAAGGGTTTAGGTAAAACTGCGTGACTCTGTGGTCTGTTGTCATGCTGCGAGACCTTAGATTTTCACATTAAATATAAAATACACCCAAACACTTACCCTATAATGAGAACAATTTGATACAAAAAAATTGCTGAACTATACTATGTATTATAACTAAAGCTGAAATAAATTACGTGATTTGGTATATTTTTAGAGGTAAAATATGGTTAGCTTAAGTGGATTTTAATCACACTGTGTTTTATAGTATTGTATAGTATAATAATATTTATATTTCCTATTTTAATTTGCAGATTGTGCATTTTGTCTCATGGATCTCAATTTTTCGTAGTGTGAAAGACACTAATATGTTGGAGTACCTATACAACAGATGCTACAATATATAATGCACAATTTTAAAAGCAGTTCATTTTAATAATTTAGGAGGTACACTTTGCTTGCTGTAAAAATTTGATTTGTCTTTAGTTTTAAATCCCCGGTAAATAAATAAGACTGTGATTCTTTAATTTGACCAGAAAACAAGAATATTTTACATAGGCTATATATTAGTTAATCGTAATAAGCTGCCCCTTTTTCTTCATGCTGTATTCTTTTCTCGAGACAACTGTAGTTTGAAAAGTTTAATTTTACTTCAGGTGTTATGCCCCTCTGATAGAAAGTGCATTTCGGCGCTTGAACGAATAAAGCAACGGACGGTTTCAAGTTAATCCAAATAATCAACATTTTTTGTCACAATTTCAGTTTAATATGCAAGCGAGCTCGGCTGTCCGATTTTCCGACAGAACCGTTACTTTTACGGCACAGCAATCACGTGACTATTGCGGAAGTCAACAAAGGAGGCAGAGGAATGTAACGAGAACAAGCAGTTTACCGGAAACCTCCTGTTTTCTGTTACTTTTAACAATTTTAGAATGTGTTTTATATATGAAAACTTAAAGGAATCTTCATTTCTAATGAAGATTAAAGTTTGGACGCACTGAGAACTGATTTTTTAGCTGGTTCTTGTGAAAAACAACAACAACAAAAAAGCTACAATTTTAAAATGCCAGACGACGGGTTCCTCTCAAGCGTGAACGTTGTTCTTGTAATGGCTTACGGCAGCCTGGTGAGTTTGATTGCTATTAGTTTTAAACAGATTATTATCTATTTATTTGACTAGGTACCTATCAAACTAACCGACTAAATAAATATATAGTTTTAAAAATGTATTTAACTAAATAAGTAGGTAAATAAATTAGCTAAAAATGTATTCCACACACTTAGTTGTAAAGTTCATATAGAGTGATAATGGGCTATAACAAGCTGATATTAAGCTAGTTAATAACACAGGCTATCTGTTGGGGTAGAGTCTTCAGTCAGCTGCTAGACAAAAACGGTGCCTATGGCTTCCTAATTGTAGTTTTAAAACAGTGTTACCTCACTGATGATCTGTGAAGTTCCCTAATTTTCTACAACACTGCTGAACCTGTTTTTCAGAGCATGAAATATTTGTAGTCTGCCACATTCACATTTTGTGTAAGCAAGGGATAAGGGCAGTAAGCTTCTTTCAGCCAGCTAACAGGTAGTGCGCAGGAACAGCTTGGGAAGGGGCAGTGCTGCGTTACTCTTTGTTCCCATGCAGCCAGGGGAAACTCTTGCATCTCATGAAAAGGGCTTGAAATTATAGGAGCAGTATTATACAGAATTTTAGCAGTTTTAAACGTGTAACTTTAAAAACATGGATTAATATTCTAGTTCCTGGCCCATGCCTTCCATTATTTTTTTTTTCTTTTTCATGTCCTGTCTTTGTCTTTAGCAAATATGAATAGTCAAATATCTATTGCTGTACCACAAAGTTAATTTAAGTGAATTACCTAATGAATACATGTATTTAAAAAAGAAGAAAGATAAAACAAAGATTCACTGTGTATGTTTGTATAAAGTCAGTTGTTTTGAATTAAGCAGACAGTGTTGATATGATACAGTTTTCTGCTGAGAAACTTCCATTGCTGTAGATAGACTGAAGGGATCTGCTGCTCACATCCTGTTAGGAAACCCGAGTTTCTGTGTCCCAGCAGGTGAAACCTGTTCAAGCGTATTCTGTAATTCAGATGGTTTCAATGTTCTGGCTAATCATTGTATATACACACAGTATACATGCATACGACGTGTCTAAAAAGGCTATTTTATCCCTCTAACTTGTGTTTAGGTGTTTGTTTTGCTGTTCATCTTTGTAAAAAGACAAATTATGCGCCTTGCCATGAAGTCTCGGAGAGGACCACATGCTCCCATAGGCCACAATGCTCCTAAGGTGGAACAAGCACATCACAAGTTTGATCCTGCAAAGTATTTTACTTCTTCATCCATCAGGTTAATGTGTTGCCTTGGTCTTTCAGGAGCTGAAACAAGTAATTGAAGCCAAACTGTGCCAGGTCCAGAAAATCCACTTTGAGCCTCGTCTGTTGTCCCCAGCTGACGACCGTCTAACGCAGAGACAACAGTCTGGTGAGTGGAGCATACAGAGCCTCTACATCAGTATTGCAACCATCAGGAATAGTCCCAATCATAAAGAGATCTATGTGTGTGTGTTTGTTGTAGGTTCTGATGACTACCTGTACAGGATGAAAGCACTAGACGCTGTCCGGGACACTGGTAATATTCTGTCTTGGTTTAGTTTATGTTTTTGTGATTGCATGAGAAATAATCCAGTCTCCTACATCCACATCTTGACTTTGCTTCCTTTAGATTTTCCTTTCCGTGAACTGGGTGGCGCCCCTTCCGCTGTTACTGGAAAACAATTTCGGACCTGGCTGCTGCAGCTGCGAAAGTCCCTGGACAAAGACAAACACAGCTCTCTGATATACACAGTGTTAGATGGCTACAACAGAGCGCGCCATGGGGCCGAGGTCAGCAGATTCTTTCTTGTAATGCATTACTCTTAACTGTGGTATCAGCAACAGATTGAGGCAACACAGTTTGATGTCAATGTGAATTAATGCATTTGATCTAAAAACATTTACCAACTCAAGCAGTTCAATCTAAATGATTTTGTTGTTGCTAAGCACATAATTATCTACAGTAGCAAAGCAAACAATAAGTGTTTTATTAGGATTTATAGAAAACACTTGTAATGTAGTTTTCCCATCTTCTTGGAAGTGATTTCACAAGCTTGACACAACTTTCTACAAGAAATTCTTAGCATTCTTCCTGATATAACGATTCACGTTTTATCAAGCTGGATGTTTCTGGTTGTATGTTCACATGCTGTGCTTGGTTCAGATCCAAAATCTAGTTGTGTTTTTCAAATGTGACCCATTTTTCATTCTGTTTGGAGTTTTGCATCAGCAGTTACAGTAAAACACATGCACAAAATGATGCTGCCATTGTCTCAATGATGATGATGATACTTTTTGGATAGTAGGACAGCACCGTCTACAGTTAGTGGCCTCCCTGTTAAGGATTTGTAAAATAGATTGATCTTATACTTCAGCAGCATAAGCTCACATATCAAAATACTCTAAAGTTGTGAACTTCTGCTGTGTAATACATTTTGAATACATTTTGGATTCAGTTTTTTCTGATGTTTTACCTGTTTGTGTCCTCAGGCATTTGGAGAAGCAGAGTTTATCAAGTACCAGGAAGCTCTAAGTGAGCTAGCCTCTATGTAAGAAAACACAACCTTTCCCTACACTGCACTTTTCCAGATTTGCTTTTGTTTTTGCTAATCCCAACATGGAATGTAAACAATCTGCTTGTTTCAGCGTGAAGTCTTGCAGCAGCACGCCGAGCCAACACCAGTCAGCAGCCAAAGACCTGACTGGTACCACCGAGCCCACCAGCCCCTCCTCCTCTACCTCCTCTCCCACCCAAACCACCTACCTCACATCTGCAGCACAGCAGCGCAGCAAGAGGCCCAGAAACTTTCTGGAGCTGAAAAACTTCAAAGACAACTACAACACGCTGGACAGCACGCTCTGAAATAACCCAAAGGAAAAGGTCAAAGACTAATGCCTGTAATCCCAGTGCCTCGCTCACTGTCACCTGACTAAACTAAAAAACACACTGCCTTCATATAACCACATGCACTGCAGAATACTGCATATCAGCATACTGATACACTGCTTTTTAGCCCAACTGTAGCACTTTTCTATCCGGTATTATTGCATGTATTAGTGCTGAACTAATTTAACAAAATAGCTAATGGTAAGTAGGGTTGATTTGACCAAAAGACGAACACCTATTGGGCTTATGCAGCAGCATAGGACAGTCAGTATTATTTGCACAACGTAAACACCTATGCAGATGTGTTCAAATTAACCACATGTGTGTACAAAATAACCGTTAATGGTGTTTATAAAGTAAACTACTGTTTTTGTGTTTTTATAATGAAAGAAAACCCTGTTTATGTCAGTAATGTTTACATTTGTTTGTTTTCTTGTTCTTCCTTTGAGCCATGGGTTTTTATTTCCTTTAAGCCTCTTCTTACAGAAGCCATACTTCTCTTCAGGAATTATATTGATTAAGTGCCTCTTTTTTGATCAGTTATTTTCACTAAACCGTATTTTACTGCATTTATGTGTTTTGGATTTGAAGTATAACCTCAGGGGAAGACTTTTTTTTGTCTTACAAACTAGCCCTCTGATATCTGAGATGCATCAGTTTTATTTGGTGTTAAAATTATCTAATGTCTGAATATTTTTTCTTTATTTTCTGTGGTGCCTGTTATGCACGTTGCCATGCAAAAACACAAGTCACAATGTCAAGTTGAGTTAAAATGTTGCACAATATGCTCAACATAATACAAAGTAAACTCTGAGATGAACTAGCCACCTCTCGTACTCTTCCTTTATTAAAGAAACAGTGTGGACTTATTAAATGGTTTTTTTTGTGAGCAACACTGAAGTAAACAAGAAAGCTGTAAGCGAAAAGCACACATTTATAATGCAGAACATCACATAAAAATGATTGTTGTTAGAAAGATTTTTTTAGTAGATGAAGCCACTCTTTTAGGTAATGTGACAAGGGGGAAGCAGAGCTAATTCATTTGGTCCAGGAAAAGATGCAGTGTTTTAATTGGGATAAATGTATGTATTCTTACCTCTCTGCACTGTAATTCAAAAACAAAAAATTAACCTTGATGAATTCAACAAAAGCATATAAAGTAAAACTCCATATCCTACAAGTACCTTTATTTATGTATGTAAGTGTATAAATAAATACCAAAATAATCAATTTAAGCTACTAAATTTGAATCATATACATAATTGATAAGTTTTTTTTTTGTATTTGAAGAAATTAGGAATATACTATTTTTATTAATAAATTACGAAAACATTAATGTTTTGCTTTTAAAATAATTAGATTCTTTGTCAGAAAATCAGCAAAGTATTCAAACAATCTTTCTTTCTTGCTTGCTCTGACATTTACTTATTTATATTCAATATCTAATTTTATTTATGAATAATTTTTATACTTTGTTCTTTGTTCCGGAGTGCACGTCAGTTTTAGACACGTGCAGAAATATGCAACTCCTCTTCATCTTTTTCTTTTTTGTAATTCGCATTGAAACTTTTTTATTATGCCATGACATTATTTACTTTTATTTACATGGCCAAAAAATTGTGCTGTAGGTCAATAAAAATGTTTTAAAAATGTAGAAGCTCTTAAACGCATCTGTAAACCATTGAATGTGCAGGTATTTGTAGTGGGAGAAATGTCCAGTAGAGGGCACCATTATTATTGCAATCCACCAGTTTGATTGGAGGGAAATAGGAGCGACACCATTAGTCCTGATTCCTTACGGCAAATTTAATCTCATCTGTAAAACTCATCAGAAATTAAATTTTCTTCAGTTTCCACTAAATTCCAACCATAATACCTGCAGGAGTTGCAGTGTATTTTTCATTGTCATCTATCAAGGATGGTGCATATTTCCTGTCACCCTCTAAAGCACGCTCATATGTAGGAATGTTTATTTAAAAAGTTTATTCACAAAATCACAGAGGTAACAGATCAGGACTCGTACTTCATACAAAACCTCTTCTATCAAACAGTCAGGTTTTATTAATAGCATAAATAAATACAGAGCAGAACGTCTTTTTTAATTTAAGCATCTAATTACATTCATTAAAATATGTACAAGACAACCATCATGAACAACAAGGTGAGGATTTAGACAATGATGAAGTGAAATACACAATATATTTAGAGAAATTATGCAAATTAAGAAATCTTCAGTTTTCCTTCTGTTTCCTCACAGTTTCGTAAAGTGGCCTTCTGTTTTAAGGGGTCAAAAATTATAAATGTACTTTTTAAAATGTGAAAGACCCAAATAGCAATTTTTGCTTTTTATAAACCTCTTCTTATATATGGCTGTGTAGATAAAAGGATCATATATTTACCCATAAATGTGAAGAGAGTAAAAGATGAGAAACAAACCTGTACAAAGACACACAGTTCAGATAAAGTTGTCAAAACTTTTTACATGATCCATCAGGACAGTATGTAAGCGACAGTACATCAATGCTACATTACTTTATTTGAGCCTCGTGATGTGCTAATGAATAGAGAGAAAAAAACGCACAGCAAACACCATTAACTCAGAGTTCAAAGGTGTGATACAAAGGAGAGATCTCACTATTAAAATGCACATCTGAGTCTCTACATTAAAGCTGACTTACACACAGTCATGAGGCAAAGACACAGTGGCTGCTGCTAATCACTTTCCTTCAAACGCAGCTTTAGCGGAGCTGGTACAGTTGCAGGTTTGGAAGGCTCAGCTCTGATCCTGCTAATGTTCAGTCAATCTGATCTAGTCATCAGCAGAGCTGCTGTTTGAGTTGAGTCTGAAAAAGGTCGGCTGGTTCTGGTTCTGGGTCCGGAGTTCTTCTGTTGTTTCATGACTTGATCTCGATAACTTTGATGAAGGGGAGAGGTTTGTTAGAGGAGGTGGATGGCTTCAGTGGTTTACTGCAACAACAAGAGGAAAAGAAATTAATCACTTTTATTCTGAAAACAGCAGGAGTCGCACGCACAGAAGATAAAAGACACATAACCTTATTTGTCTCAATGTATGAAGTTTAATTAGAATAAACCTTTCATGTTTTAGGTCAGTTAAGATTACCAGAATTATATACAGGGGTTGGACAATGAAACTGAAACACCTGGTTTTAGACCACAATAATTTATTAGTATGGTGTAGGGCCTCCTTTTGCGGCCAATACAGCGTCAATTCGTCTTGGGAATGACATATACAAGTCCTGCACAGTTGTCAGAGGGATTTTATGCTATTCTTCTTGCAGGATAGTGGCCAGGTCACTATGTGATACTGGTGGAGGAAAACGTTTCCTGACTCGCTCCTCCAAAACACCCCAAAGTGGCTCAATAATATTTAGATCTGGTGACTGTGCAGGCCATGGGAGATGTTCAACTTCACTTTCATGTTCATCAAACCAATCTTTCACCAGTCTTGCTGTGTGTATTGGTGCATTGTCATCCTGATACACGACACCGCCTTCAGGATACAATGTTTGAACCATTGGATGCACATGGTCCTCAAGAATGGTTCGGTAGTCCTTGGCAGTGACGCGCCCATCTAGCACAAGTATTGGGCCAAGGGAATGCCATGATATGGCAGCCCAAACCATCACTGATCCACCACCCCCATGCTTCACTCTGGGCATGCAACAGTCTGGGTGGTGCGCTTCTTTGGGGCTTCTCCACACCGTAACTCTCCCGGATGTGGGGAAAACAGTAAAGGTGGACTCATCAGAGAACAATACATGTTTCACATTGTCCACATTGTCACATTGTCTTGGTGGTATGCTGACATTACCCTGGATACCGTGACTCTTGATACATCACAAAGACTTGCTGTCTTGGTCACAGATGCGCCAGCAAGACGTGCACCAACAATTTGTCCTCTTTTGAGCTCTGGTATGTCACCCATAATGTTGTGTGCATTTCAATATTTTGAGCAAAACTGTGCTCTTATCCTGTTAACTGAACCTTCACACTCTGCTCTTACTGGTGCAATGTGCAATCAATGAAGACTGGCTACCAGGCTGGTCCAATTTAGCCATGAAACCTCCCACACTAAAATGATAGGTGTTTCACTTTCATTGTCCAACCCCTGTATATTTGCTAAATGCCAGAATAATGAGAGTTCTTAGATACATTTTTCTTCAGGTTCTAAAGTTTACAAACATTTTCTCAGTATTTGGAGAAATTGGCTCAAATGTTTTTGTTCAACAAGCTAATTTAAAAGTATGCTAAGTGTCGTTGTCCATTTAGAAGACACATTTGTGCCTACGCTTCAACTTCCTGGCTGATGTCGTGAGATGTTGCTTAAATATTTCCATATGATGTTCTTTACTCATGATGCCATCCATTCTGTGAAGTGCACCAGTCCCTCCTGCAGCAAAACAGCCTCACAACATAATGCTGTCACTCCCATACTTCACAGTTGGGATAGTGTTTTCAGGTTTGCAAAATAATTAAGGTGTTTGTCCTTGTGTGTATTTGAAAACTGTAATCTGGCTTGCTGCTGTTTTCAGAATAATGGCTTCCTCTCCGCTGAGTGGTATTCCAGCCCATGTCAGTACTGGACTTAAAGATAATACTCAGGAAATGTATGTGAACTAAGCAGTAAAAATATATATTTATATATTAATATAATATTTACACCTGAGGGCAAAGGAGCAAAATAAGTTATATAATTCATTAAATTGCGTTAAAATAAAAACATACTACACTAGCGTAGCTAGTAGCTCTTTTCTTGTAGTGCTTCCTGAATTATAAAGATCAACACACATCTGCAGTATTTAAATGTTAGTTCTCTTGTCTTTGCTGATTTCAAAAGTGCCTAATCAAAATGGCTCCCCGACTAATATTTAAAAGTTTATGGATACTTTGATCCCCATTATAAATAAGTATTAATTAGAAACATATTTGAGCTTACCAGAACTTCACAGGTTTTGTTATGGATTCTAGTTTTTACTAGTTTCTCTTCGTGAAAAGGCTAAACGTTTTTGATTTGAATTAAAACTTAACTCAATTGAACTCTGATTTAGTAAAAACATCATTTTTGAGGGTGTGATTTTTTTCCCCACTCATTAAATTAAAGAATGGATTTTCCCAAATGTTCAGTGTTGGATCATGCTACTAGAGTACAAGATTCATTTATTTTAAGGGTTTTTGTAAGATCAATCACCAGGGGTTCCATAAATTATGGAGGGTGCTGCTTTTGCAGAATAAATACAGGGTAAAATCGGTTACCTGTACACAATCTGTGGGTTGCGCTCTGATGAGAGATAGGAGTTCGACCTTTGTCCTCCCAGGAAGTAGTCCATCTGGTCACGCATTTCTCGATTCTGCACAAACAAAAGGGGTTTAAAGGTTATTACCAAGCAGAGCATCTTCTTTCTCTTTGCAGAGATGAGGCTCTTCTCTTTAAATTCTCTATGACATTCCAGAGATCCTTTGCTATCGCAGAAGCCAGGAGCAGTTCTCACCTCAGCCTCCAAGTATGCCAGTTTCTCCTGCAGCTCTCCAATCACGCGGTCCCGCTCCTGGATCACCATGCGAGAGTTCTGGAGCTAAAGACGAGCAAACAAAGGGACCAAACAGTGAGCAAACCCTGCACAAATATGAGCACAGAGACGATATGTTTGCCTTATAGAGTCTAGCGTATGTGCTTCTCACCTGCTCGATCATGTGTCTGACTTTCCTCTGTTGGCTTCTCAGCATGTCATCCAGATGGTGGATCTTTTCTTTGAGAATAGCCACCTCCTTCTCCAACTGTTCAGCCCTAAAAACACACAGACTGTTACGGCACGCTGTAATGTCATATTGTCATGTTACAAATACAAACTTAAGGAAAAGAAAAAGAATGGGAAGGAAAATATATGTGGTTTTCAGGTTTAGTTTTTGTCTTTTTTTGCAAAAGCAAAAAAAAAGACAGTTTTTTTGTTAAACAAAATTGCTTTTAAAGGTGACCTAACAAGTAAATAGAGTCCACTTGTGTGCAATAGTAATTTCACAGAACTGCTGCGTAAATACAACAGGGAACGAACAGCATCATAAAGACCAAGGAACACAGCAAACAGACCAGGGAGAGAGATGTTTAAAGTAAAGATAGGTTATTAAACAATAGCTCAAACTCTGAACATTTCACAGAGATGATGATGAATCATCATCTGAAAATGAAAAGAGTGTGACCCAACGGCAAGCCTACAAGGCTTGTTGAGCAGTGCCTAAAAAAAGAAGCAGCAAAGAGGCTTATGGTAACTCTGGAGGAGCTCTAAAGACCCACAGCTCAGGAGGGAGAATTTATCAACTGTTTTTTGTGCACTGTACAAAATCTGGCCTTGAGAAAGCTATATTTCAAACAAAACTACAAGACATGCAGCTTTGCCACAAGCAAGTAGGCAACACAACAAAAGAAGAAGAAGGTTCTCTGGTCAGATGAGACCCGCACTGAACCTTTTGGTACACATCTAAACCACTACCACAGAGTGGTGAAAATCACCCAGGACACCCCATTCCCACGGTGAAACACGTTCGTGGGAGTATTATGATGTAGTAATGCTTTGTTTTCAGCGAAAAAGAAAGACTTTAGACTGGGGCAGAGGTTCACCTTCCAGCAGGGCACCTGTGACCTCTGAAGGCAATTGTTGCCACTAGATTTTATTTAAGAGAATCAGAATAAAGGAGGCAGAATACAAATGCTTGCCATAGTTTTCGGATTTTAATTTTAATTAAGTTTTCCTAATTAAGTTTTGAAAAATATTCATCCTTTTTCTTTCCACTTTATATTTATGCAAAAATTTTCAGTCCCTTTAAAATACATTGGAGTTTGAGATTGAAATGTGACAAAATGTGAAAATGTTTGTTGGGTAAGAGTAACTTTATGATGTGTATGTGTTGTTTTATGTGAATTTGTAAGCTGACCTCTGCTCCCCCTGGTGGCCTTCCTCTCTGATCTTCTGCAGCTGGCACAGTTCATCCTCACGGCTGCGGATGGTCTCCCTCAGAGTGGCGCTCTCTTGCTCCATCCCTCCCAGTAGCCTCTGCAGCTCTTCGATGCGCTTGTCTTTCCCTTTGCCGGCTTCTTCTGTGAACCTCAGCTTCTCCTCCTTGTCGCTCAGACACTCTCTAAGCCTGCTGCCTTCAGCCTAAATAAGACAGTCGAGCTTGTTTAAATGGTGACATTGATAATGAGGGGTAATAAACTCTGTGCATATATATTACCTGCAGTCTCTCTCTCTCCTCCTGGTGCTTCTTTTCTGCCTCCTGCATCTGCGCATACATGCGCTTGCTGACCTCTCTCAGCTTTTCTCTCTCTGCTTCATCATCTGCATCCTGTAGATAAACAAACAAACTTTTAGCTTTGTTACATTACAGTTGGACGCATACTTTTATGATGACCTAATAAAAACTGTTTTTGTTTCTTTTAAGCTCTAAGGGTTTGTCTGTCATAAAGAAAGAGGGTGTGTCGGCGTGCGTCACTGGAACATTTAGGTTGCAAGAGTTTGCCTCCAGTTTTTGCAACATGTAATGCATACAATGGTGCTGCTGGGTGACTGACAGATACTACTATAACTGGGACATAAACACACAGTTGTGTTTGTGCAAAGAGCTGACCACAGGCAGGCTGTTGTGAAGGTGAAGAAATGTGTGGCTCAAAGACACAACAAGAAAACTATTTTAGTTTGAAGCATCTGTGGAATGAGGAGGGCCTGAAAACAACAACACAATGGGCGGGAGGAACAGAGCGTATTCCAACTGTATTCTCCTACAACCCCGGGGGAATATATGGAACTTTTATGCTTTCACAATATTTTTTTCTGCTCTTTTTCCCACTGAACCTCCCTGTTTGTGCCTCTGGGAAGGGATTGCTTTACACAATGTTCTGTAAACTAAAGCTACAAACCTGAGATTCAAAATGTGCACTGACAGACTCACACGTATGAAAAGTATCATCAACAGTGGCTTGAAATAGAACTGGTTCACGTGTTCATCTGCTCACCTGCCCGTCCGCTTTGGATCCAGTTTTGGGAGCAGACAATCCGTTCTTTCTAAACGGGATGCTGACCTTCCACCCGTTTGTGTGCGGCTGGAGAAAGAAAAGGAGGAAGTCAGCAGGGAAGAATGAACCACGGCAGGAATGATATTAGAGGTGAAAGGAAATGCAGGATAAGTGGCAAAGAATAAATGCTAGTGCACAACAAAATTTAGCTACCTTGTTTTTGGCCGCCATCTGTTCCCTCAAGTTCTTCAGACAGTACCTCACCTGCAACAAACACCGACACATTGTGAGTGTTGTTAATCAGACAATTTTATCAACTTAAAATAAATGATATTCCAATTTTAAAATATTCAGTATGGTGACTTTCAAATTATGCTATTTCATGATTATCAGCAACTTTTAATCTTAAATTCTGAAAGTAAGCAGATGTGATACACATTAAAATACACTCATGTATGTAGTTGTAACCACTAGTTTCTCAGCTAGTTGCTTTGGTTGATAATAGCATGAAAGCAGAGACCAAATAGGAACCTTTCTTTTGGTTTTTAACTATTTTGTGAAATGTACTTACTTAATTACTTTTGACATGTTATTCATATTTTTTGAATTTTACTTTCCATATAAGTACAATTTTGTATGAATACACAGTGATATATTGCACATATTGCATTTCATGGATGATTGTTTTTTTCCTGTTGTTTGATGTCTTGCTGCAAAACCAATTGCCCTTTTGGGGGCAATAAAGGTTCAGTTGAGGTATTTGAATACCAAACCAGACTGACGCCTAGCCAAGTTTGAACCATTTTGCTGAAAGTGAAATGCCTTAATTTACTCAACTGAAGCTAATTTCCTTTAAAGAAATCGCTTGGTGATCCTCAGATTGATCAACTTCAGTCAATCGCCATTAAAATCTCAAGAAATCAATTCTGATGCTTTCTTTGAGTATTTGGGATGATTATATCAAATGCAATTATCCACTTCATTCCTTTTATTTCACATATGGAAATATATATAGAGATATTGTGCAGCTCTAGAATGCACCATAATAATTAGAACCAATAACACTCTTTCGTGTGGAAGTTGTCACTGAGTAAAAAGGACTCTTTGTTCGATATTTAAATAATAAAACAAGGATGAAGAGAGCAGTATGTGAGCCAGAAGGGTTATTTACATGATCCAAAAATGCAAATGCTTTATATTTCCAGGAAGCATGCTGACTGACAGCAGTTTTATTGTGTTATGTTTTAAATGAGTTAGTCAGGGAGAATAACAGATCAGTCACTGACCTCCTGTATCTGTGAAACCTCATCTGATAGCATCTTCAAGTTTTCTTGTTGCTTCTGCTGGTCTTGTCTGCGTGCCTCCAAATAAACCTGAAACAAATAGGCACATCAATATTAGACACCAGAGCCAAGTCAAAGACCTTTGCACGCAGACGTTCATATCTGCTACACGCACCTTGATGATCTCAACCTGCTCCTCTTTCGACTTCACCGGTTCGGGATGCGAAACTGTCCTCTCGCTGGCCGGTTGCACCAGTGCGAAAGCTCGTCCAATTGGCTGCAGGTCAGGAAATAAGAGGTGGTTAAGGGCATGAACATCTTCCACATCTATCAAATCCGCCTGATCAAGGAGGAGTTGTTTGTAATCAACATTGCAATACAGTATTTGGAGGAGCAGCCTGGATGTTAAATAATCGATGTGAAACATCGGTCAGGAATGTCGGCATCAGTGATGCAACTGTTAACTGGTAGAAGAAAGGGGAACATACTGTCCCGTCATCAGCAAACTATCCCTGTGTTGCATGTGTCCTAAGCTTGATACTCCATCATAACGAGGGCAGAGCCATTTGGTAGAAATCTCTATGGAGACCAGCCCATAAACATCTGCTGCTGTCTTGAGAATAGGGGGACACCAGACCATGAGCACAGAGAGAGAGAGAGAGAGAGAGGGCGGGAACGTTATGCAACCTCACTGCTGTAGAGGTCCCCGGTTCTGGTAGAACTAAACTTGCCGTAAGACATGCAGATTGCATGTAAAATACTCTAATAAAAACCATGATGGCTGCTGAGAAATGATTACAAGCAATACTTACAGCTGGTGAGCAAGAATGTTGCACGATGCATTACAATGAGTTTATTCCTCATAATAGTTCATTGAGAACTTTGTGTAATGTGTCAGGATCAAAATATGGACTTCATAACTAATCTTTCTGTGTGTTCATTCATGTGTATGTGGAAATTTTAGCTTAGATGTGCAAAATAATCTTACACAAGTGTATAAAATGTATTCTGTATTGATCTTTGTACTCCAATTAAATCCCAGAATAAAGGTCACATTATTATGCAAGTCTGAGTTTGCCTATTTTAAGTCTATGATGAGTCAACTTACTAAAAAAACAACCTAGCACAGTAAAAGACGGTAAAATCTATATAAATATACAAGTATAATATCCTAAACGATCAGCTTTGCCAGATCCATTTTACTGGGGTCCAGTAAAATTACCATTCAAATTTCACAAAATATAGGTGATTTAGACCATAAATTCAATAGGAAAACAAGTAGTAATGGTATTTTTTCATGTACTGTATATTTCTTATGTGTTTGGAACACATTCATATCAAAGCCAACCCTCTTTACAGACCTCTTAACTTCTTAAAAGTATAAGAATGGAAATTTCGAGCTGACCTTTATTTTTATTTAGATCTTATGACCCAGTTTGGATTTGTGTTCATCTGGGCTCCTGTCTTAAACCACGTACCAATTACTGCTAGTTTATCCAAAGCATTTTTCCTCAACACTCAAACCACATAGTTTTATTCTCGTGGGTGGGTTCTGCTTTTCATCTTTTATCCAATATGTTTCTTCATCTGCAGGAAATTTCTTACCTTATCTCTGTGCTGCTCTGTGCTCCGGATCGCCTCTTTCTGGTCGTGGAGGGTGAGCCGCAGTCGTCTACACCCCTCCTGAGAAACAAGACGATTAGAAATAGTCCGTTATGTGATGGAGTGTCTGTTTAAGGGCTATTTTGAGGAGGAGGAGAATAAAGGGGAAAAAAGAGGAGGAGGAGAGAATGAGTCATTCAAACAGGATGGGAGAAAGTGGGCAGCAACAAGTACAAGACTGGGAACGAGCGTCAGAACGAAAGGGAAACTTTTTACAACCCTGAACAGAGACAGATTGTTTGATTTAAATTGTGCGCTGCGGACGTCAGAGGGACTTAGGCGAAAACCCTCCAGACGCTCGCAGCCAGCTGGAGACAGAGGCTGGATTTCAGGGAAAAACTGTTATGTGGAGTAAAACAGACAGTTTCCATGGCGACAAATCCACTCAGTAGCTATAAACAATTTGGCAATGGAATAAAATAAGTGAGAGGATGAAGACTGAGAAGGGGAAAACTACAATTGACAGCAATCTGACAAAGATTTTATGTTATTTTTAAGTATAAAGACTGAGATCTGTGCAATTTGGAACCATTTCAAATAAACATACTCTAAAAAACCAATGATTTACTGCAGACTGTGAACCCCAAGGACTGTAAAGTTGTAATATAGTTAGATCTAAGTGTAACACTGTAAAGATCGCTTGTTTCTTCTAAAATATCTGGAGTTCTGCACCCAAATGGCTTGCATCTTGTTTAGCTATTTTTGTGCTTGCTTTGTACATGCTACCCATAGTAAATAACTGTTACGCAGATGAAATGCAACTAAACCTTAAAAATCCAGAAATTCAAGATGCACCTCTTGGACTGCATTAGCCAACTTAATAAGTGGATGGCAGTCAGCTTTTTAAATGCAAATGAAGGCAAGACAGAAATATAATATTATTTAAAATCTATTGATGCTGCAGTTCATGTAGCTCTCAGTTTAGACCCCTTGGCAAACTGTGTAAAATAACCCGACCTCATGACCAGACTACAATGCTCTTTATTATGGGTTGAGCCGGTCTGTGCTGTCCCATCTGCAGATACAGTCTAGGGAAAATCGTGCCAGAAACGCAGTAATGTCGGCGTTTAAAAGCTCTTTTGATTGTACAGTATGAAATAAAATGGCCTGACTCGTCTAAATACTCTGAGATTTTATTTACACTTTGAGGAGAATGCAGGACGCGTGGTAAAAGGAATGTAAGAGAGGCTTCTGTTGCGGGAAATATCTGGAGCAGGATGTTACTGGGTGGGTGTTTTACAATGGTAAAGCCCCCCCCTCAACGGTAAACTCTGCGGATGTGAGGGAAGAGGTCACAGATGTTACATAAGTGACTCTAGCCAATGCAGCTAGAGGCATTGGGGGTATTGTTTGTTAGGTCTTCTTTTGTTCAACCCATAATCAAAGATAAATTAGACTATGGAAGAAATGTCAGAACTTTAAACATGGACACAGAGCCTCATTAATAGCTTTATTAATGACGTTGGGAAAAATTGGAGGAATGTCTGCTTTAATGTTCGTCTGTGTGCACTCACAGTGAAACTATGATGTATCTTCTGCCTGTCATGTTTAACTATTTATGATTTGCACTTCCTTTCTTAGTGCCGTAGCTTGTATTTAGCAGCTTACCAACAGCGCTAACAGCCAAGCTTCAGCCTATTTCCTATGTTTTAACAGACTGAAACATTGCTCGGGTTTGTTTTTCTGTTTGCCTTCAGCACAGGGTTATAGCATGACATCCAGTTCAACAAAGTCTGGCACCGGTTGAAGTCCATGTACACTTACCGGTCACTTTATTTGGTATACCAGTTTAATTACTCTTTGACAAATAGCAACTCAATTTAGGCATTTAGGCGTTTAGACCTGGCAAAGACGGCCTACTGAAGTTCAAACCACGCATCAAAAAGGGTTAAAAGGGGAATTGAAATGGTTTTGAACATTTTTGTTGGTTTTTAGGGACCTCTGCACAAGGTTGGGTAGGGCTGGCTTTTGTTGTGCATAAGCAGTAGTAAATACAAAATAGGAATTTGCTTTACGTTCAATTAAGTATACACTGTGAGTATCAGTGTGGCTTTGTAGGAAAACCCTGCTGTCTCCTGATTTTATCCAGGCCAAGTAAATATATTAGGTCTTTTTACATATTGTTATAATAAAGAGCAGTCATAAAAGGGAACTTGTGTTTGCAGAGCCTATCAATCGGCTCCTTATCTGTTCAGGGGTAACAGCAATAGAAGAAAAGGCAGTTAGAGGTGGATTTAAATGGGAAAATTAGCAGGAAAGAAAGGGAAAGCAAAAAGCAAGCCTTAGATGGGTAAATCAACAAAACTCCAACTACAAAAGAAACAAATCACTTCTTGTTTAGCATGCTTTCCTCTTAAGATTGCAGACATCTTAAAGCTTCCATGGGGTGCAGGAGGCCAGGAGAAGAGAGGAGGGGTTTGAGAAAAGGGAACAGTGGGAGAGTTGTTGAGAAGGAATGCATCATTGTACAACTACTCCGGCTCTTAGCACACAGGACTCTGTTAATCCTCATTCTGGGGCGAGCTATTTACACGGTAGCCTCCCTGTCTGCTCTCTCTTTTTATTTCCACAGCCATGATAAAATGCTGTCCATCCTCAAGCTGTAATACTAGCCCTCCCTGTGAACCCAGACAAAAGAGCACAGTCGGATGGGACCTGCAAACAGACGCTTTAACACAAACACAAGCAGAGCGCATTAGCTTCTGGCCACTGATAGAAACATGATACGGGGCTCGCACACAGAGTCGACACAGCCCGCTGTACCTCAATGAGGACAAAAGATCAGGACAAGACGAAGGGACGTGAGCACGCTTTTGTTTTGGACTCAAACATGAGGAGGTAAACATGGTGAGGAATGGTGAGACACCTGGGAATGTACCTGGCAAATAGAAATTCAGAAGAACTCTGTTACATACACAAACAGGATTTAAAAAATGCTTTAATGTTCTGACTTTGTGCCTCCAGGTGCTGTTCCTGCATACCACAAAGGATTCCACACCATCACATCATTATGCATTAAATCTTTTGTTTCTCCTGTGCACTCACGTTGTACAGATGTCACTTTTGTCTTTAGTCCAACAACAATATAAACCTCAGCTCTCAGACAACAGGTGTGATCCGACAGATGAGCTGCAGGTGGGTTAATTATCGTTTCAGATTCATCCATCCCTGCGCTGATCCTTCAACCAATGGTTTGGTGTGATATTCAAACAAGGACACCAGCAACGCAAAGACTGCTGTTCTTCCATGATCGTCTGTGTTTACATTGTTAAGAGCACCAGTAAAGGCTCTTTCTCCAAAGAAAAGATAATCTAACTTCTGAGTTATTTTTAAGATCATGAAATGTTTGATTAAAGAGTAAGTCAACAAAGCTCCAGTACAAACTTTCAGGACAGCAACTAAGGGTTATTCTGGGAACATGAGTCTCCTCAGCAAAATAAATACTGTGGTTAACACACCCAGCCTTAGCTGACAAGGTGCACTTAAAGCTAACCTCAAACATCTCAGAGGGTGACTGGAATTAGCCAATTTTCAGCTTGACACGCTTTAGTGTGACAGCTGTTACTGAGGGAAGAAGACTCATTATTTATCGGTGAGGTATTCAACAACTCAGATGAAGATCATAGTTGTAAGAAGCCTTTTAACAGCTACAAAAATATTTTGAATGACGTTTTGATAAAATGTTGTAATATAGACTTTAAAGAGAAATCAGAATCAGTTAAAATCAGAATTGGTGGGTCAGATTTTACAAAAAGCAGATTTGTGATCTGATTGGTGCAACTCTGAAATAAATGTAAGATTTTTGAACATTTAGCTTATTTAAAAAGTCCTTTTATGATTTGAGAGGTGACAGTATTGTGAATAAAAGGTAACACAGAAGAGTTTTCCTGTATGACGCACATACTAAAGCACTGGATGAACGATTATTTTATGGGGACAAGTTGAGCAGAGCTGTGACGCAGAAAGCTGGGTTGTTTGTTCCTGCGTTGCCACCATGTGACACCTTAAAGGCTTGACAATAAACATTAAACTATCTCCATGGAACTTGGTCACAGAGTGAGAGAGGTGGGATCCGGACAAAACCCACAGTGACAACGAGATACTTAAAATTTAACTACTCAAGTCCGCACTTTCTAATGAAACCAGGTGTGCTTTGGCATACTTCAGATACGTGTGTAAGTCATGTCTGGCCCATTCCCAGTCAGTGATGTCAGCCTTTCCTGACAAATAATGAGGAAAGACATGGGGAATGTACTCAACTGAGAAGTTACAACATCTAAGGGGATAATAGTATCATTATTTAAGAAGCTCCTTACCAGACAAAAGAAGGTAGCTTATAACAGCAATTTTAAACTGAAGAATATTGTTCGCGAATAATAACTTTATAGAACATCTGTGTCAAAGTCTGTGTCGGTTGTTTTTTTTTTGTTGTATGCCTCCTGACTACAAAAACAACACAACACACTGCTGTACATCAGGTTCTTCTAAAATTGACTCCCATAGTCGTCCCTCGTCACCATTTATTAACATTTCAGTTCTGCACTGCCATTTTGACACAGGTGAAACTACTTTCATTTGCATTAACCTGAAAAACACATCAGAGATCAAATATTTAAATACTGAAGGTGGGTGATTGTTTGCCTGCTGAACTTAACTTTGATAAGGGCGGACTTGTGTTCTGTGTGACAAGATGCAAAGTAATGACTGATAGATTACCATGGCCTGAATAAACACAAGGTTTATTGTGGCTGTACACATTCCTTTGTGCAGTTTATTAGTTTATCAGGTATGTGAGTGGTGCTGCCCTTTAACCTTTCTGTTAGATGTACATTTGCACGGAAAGTGATAGATTGTCAGCCTGGACTGCACAAAAGAAACGTGCAACTTGATCTTTAAGTGGGTTACATTTTTCAGCCCAACCTTAGCTGAGAGGGTTTTTGAAGTGTGGCCTGATG
Source organism: Crenichthys baileyi (assembly GCA_036173005.1). NCBI lineage: Eukaryota > Metazoa > Chordata > Actinopteri > Cyprinodontiformes > Goodeidae > Crenichthys > Crenichthys baileyi. The sequence continues at coordinate 194,518 of JAHHUM010002052.1, read as the reverse complement.
GGAGCTCAGCAGTAGAGCGCTGAAATGGAAAATGGAGGGTGATAGTGTCATGTTGCTATGCAACTGCGCAAAATGAAGTGCTGCTCAACAGTCTGCTTTTTCAGGTGAGGTCAGTGATTAAACCAAGAGTCTCAGACTCTGATAACCCCAATCTTTGTCAGTTCTTTCATAAAATGCAGCCCTGGGGGATTCTCATTTTGTCTTGATGCCAAAAAAAGAATGCAAAATGCTCTTTTTTTGTCTTTCAAAAAATACAGTAAAGAGTTTCAGGTAAATTAATCTCTGTTTAGTGAAGTATAAACCTGTTCAGGTCTGATCAGTCTCAGTATTATAGGTTTAAAACTAGATGCAGTTCAGATTACTTTAAAAAAGCAGGAATCTTACATGGCTTACATAGTGTACAGCCATATTTTCTTACACAAAACATGCAAATAAAAACCTGTTTGAGCCACAACTGCGGATTCCCTTTTTTCAAAACTCAGAACATTAATGCTCTCCCCTAACAAAAAGGTGCCCTGGGCAAAGAGCACATCGGCCATATCAAAATCCCTATCGAAGTCGAATGCTCCAATGCATAAATGCAGCAAAGCAGAAGCTGCAAACAAAGAGTGCTTTTTAATCCGTCTTTGCACAGGTGGTGGACAAAGTGCACAACCTGAGCTGCCTTCTAGGTCTGTCACAACTGCTTGGAAGTGTAAGACCTTACATTATGTGAACAGAAGGCGCCTGTCACAGACACAGATGTTATCTGGACTAATTCTAACCAGGCTAATACTTTAATTACTTTAGAGACTTTAGTAAATACAGCACTTAGAGTAGATGAAGGCAGTTGCTCTGAGGCATGAAATTAAGAATAAAACAAACAGGCATGTAGAAGATGTAAAGGGGAAACATTTAAAAGGAGCCTTTTAAAATTTTTCCACAGAGAGTAAAAGACATTCAAAGATATAGTTTGACATTGTTCTCTTAAAAAAATTCAAAACGTATGAATATTTAAAGTAACTTACAGCATATTCATGGTTTCTGATGTCTTCAATGGTGCAAAGACTCCTTGTCACCCCGTTCATTTTCCTCTCAGATTCAATAAATGCCCCACACACAAAGAAATAAATAGATAAATAAATAAATGAACTGCACTGTGTCTCCTCGTGGACCATCCACAGTAGCTGCTCAGCGTCTCCCTGTCTAACCCACACTTCTGCTGCTGCCTGTCTGCTCTTCTCAGGAATAACTTTTCTCGGTGCGTCACTGTGGGAGTGAACAAACAGACCCGCCCACAAAACGGGCCGAAACAGCCAAATAGGGAACAGGAGATAAAGAAAAAAAAACTGGGCATGACTCTAAGGGAAGGGTCACAAATGAAGCTGCAACCGCTGGTACAGCAACTTCTGGAACAATAACCTCCTGAAACTTCACCACATCAGAGGAGAAAATTTCAAGTGTGAAACAATGTGACCATTGTTATATAATACAAATGGTCAACTTTGTATTAAATGCAGCAACGCAGGGCACAGCCCAGTTTCCATGTAAATTATTAAGTGAGAAGGATTTAAACGCCTGACTGAGCAGGTTTAAAAAGAGTCTTCTCACATTACAAAGAAGTGGAAACAAACTGTGATTTCAATATATAGAGCACTAAAATATAGCTAGTTTACAAACAAAATTTAAATATGAACATGATCTTTTTTTTATTAACAAGCTTTAATTAAAAGAAAATTAATTAGTTTTGCTGAATAATGTGTTTTTTCTGTCAGCATGGGTGGTTTTAGATGGGGGCCAACAGGGGCCCCTGTAGAACTGGTCCTGGCCCCTGTTAGGGCCCCTTTACTGAAGACATAATACTAAATCAGTTTCTTGATGATGCGCTGGCACAGAAATCTTAACTTATTGGTCTCTTGGACAATTGTCATTATTTACCTTTACAGTTTACATTAACAATGAACTAAAAATTAAGGTGTCGTGAATAAGAAATCTTAACGGCAAATATCCGGATGCATATTAGCCAGAAATGGTGCATCGAAACAATGTGGTCCAGTGAGACCCAGACCAGGAACACTGGTTCAGTGACTATAGTTTTTAAAACCAACCTCTAGATAAGTCTGTGGATAATGTTTGGATAATGTGGATGATGTTTTCCTTCTGTTCTTCCTTTTTAATTTACAAATCCTCCAAAAATATCATAAAAGAATCGGATGATACACCCCTGCTGTGCGAATTGGGCATACATTTTCTGCAAGGGTGACAAGGCCATTTCTAAGGCTTTGGGACTCCAACAACCCACAGTGAGATCCATTTTCCACAAATGGATAAAACAGGTGGTGTATCTTACCCAGAGTCCCCAACCAACCAAAATTACTCCAAGAGCTGAAGAGGACAAGTCACCCGGAAACAAATAGCATCCATGAAATACGTTCACTGCCAAAACTACTCCTGAACTCATAACCTGTTTCAAATTTCCCAAAAAGCAACTTGATAATTCCCAAGACTTGATAACCCATCAGTGTAGCTGAATTAAAACTACTCTGCAAAGAAGGGACAAACACTGTATCATAGCAATGTATTGTGTGTTATTCTTTTGAAACTTTTAACAGTAATGCAAAATGTCTCATAAATGAAACATATTAATGTATTATTTTCTTGTGATTTAGGGCCAGTTGTACAGTCGGATCAGCACGTTTTCAGCGTTGACTGAGGTCACTTTACAGGAACAAGAAGACAAAGTAACAAAGTAACAAACAGAGCATTCCTCTGGCGGCATGCAGCTGACTGACGGAGGTCGCAGCACAAACAGACTGAAAGTGTTATGGGCAGCTGGGGAACAAACAACAGCTCAGAGTGGCAGACAAAGTATGAATAGAATATATTTAACACAGGACAGAGACTCAAACAAACACAGAGATGGGCGCTGAAATAAAAAGAATACGTCTGGTTAGTTGAGGCTTTAATTAGTAAACTTTTCGGACTAATGAATCACCAGGCAAGAATGTGGTTATATTTTAAGTCACCGTGGGTGGTGTTTTTTTATGGTTGAATTATCATTTGGAATGAGACTCCTCCACATGCACAATATCCTCAAAACCAAAGCACAGCCAAACCTCGTAGCTGCGTGTTGGGATGTGTCCCGCAAACAAAAGAGTCAGGAGTTTGCATCAGACCATTTTCAGACACACTGATCCAGAGATTAAACGCCAGACTGTTGAGGGAATACAAATGTATTTACATCCAAGTCTGGGACTGAAAATATTAAGAGATCACAAACCGGTTATTCGCTAGGGTTCAACTTCAGTGGTCTACTTGCCTTTCTGGTTGACAGCAAAAATCCTGGAAAAATGGCGGAGTGTAAAATTTTAGACTCGGAGGATTTCCCAAAATATCAAAATAATTCTGATTATGTAAAAATAAATACATGGCTTCTTCAAGGGCAGGGCAAGGTCTTTACCTCAAGCAGAGGAGTTTAAGTACCTTGGTATCTTGTTTCAAAGTGATGATAGGATGGAGCAGCAGATGGATTAGCAGATTGGGTAATAATGCATGTTGGTCTGCTGAAATAAAGCAGAACTGTTTAGCAAAGCTCTTGATTTTGACCCTCATGAGAACGTGACTGAAACAACGAGATCCCCATTATAAGCAGCTCAAATGACCTCGCTCTGTAGGGTGGCTGGGCTCACCAGCCTCGCAGATAAAGAGGTCTGTCGTCTGAGGGGAGCTCAGAGTAGAGTCGCTGTTTCTCTGCATAGAAAGGAAGATTTCTCTTGTTTCCAGCCCAAATCAGGTGACTAAACAGATTTCCTGGCAGATTTTAGTTTATTGACTCGGCTTTTCCAAAGCGTTATTTTTTTCCTCTCATGAAGTCATTCTTTTGTTAATTTGGTTTTATGCTTGTACTCAATGTGATGCTGAAAAATAAAATCCCTCTTAATCTTCAACTTTCAGCAGTTAACCGAAGGTTTTAGGTCCAAACTGACTGGCATTTGGAACTGATAACTTAATTCCCCTTGACAAACACCCGAGTTACATTTGAAAAAAGGTGATCCCAGAGCATGATGCTCTCACCACCATATTTCTTTCTGTGATGTTCTGTGTTGTTTTTTGTGTTCAGCACAACTTATAAAACTGTGGCCCATCACATTCTCCAACAAGGTTTTAGGTGATTTTACTTAAAGTTGGATGTTTCTTAGGAAGAAAAGGCTTCTGTCTTGCAACCCTAGTCCAAACATATGATGAATACAGGAGATTGTTAACAGAGGAAGAACACAATCTGTATTTAACAGGAATTCCTGCAGCTCCTACAGTGTTGCAGTCAGTCTCTCGGCAGCATCACTGACCAGTTTTCATCTTGTCTCGTCAGTTTTCTTGTCCCATATTTTTTTCAAATAAAATCATGTTCAATTAATTATAATACGCGTTCCAACAAGGCTCGTTTGTCAGATTAGAAGTAACTTTTGAAAACAACAACCTTTAAGGAGGTATTAAACAAACTTTTCATTAAGCCCACATTTCTTAATTGACAAAGATTTTTATTGGTCTCATATTATATGTAAAAAATGAATGTTTGTGACATCACAACATCCTGTCATGTTAACAGTGGTATGATGGGTAGCTGGATGTTTATGCAGGAAACCTCAGCTGGATACTGAAAGGTCGGAATCACTGCTATATGATAAATTAACAAAATATCTTAAAAAAACACTAGAGAGTTATGAGAATAAACACTATAAAAGTTACTTTCAAATGTTTAATGATACAAAGTAAGTCAAGCCTGACATGAAGACATGCAATGTGGGAATGATTTTAAACTGTGTTTCCATGGGTCAATAGGCCATGGTGATGAAATTTTCTTAAGACTAATGGTGACAAATGCTTTAACTAATGTCATCTGATATTTCATGGAAAGGTGAGTCTGACAGGAAAGAAAGTGTTTTTCCATAATTTTCACTTGTTTTTCATCACCCAGGCTGTGTCGTCCACTCAGGGTAGGACTGGTTCTGCATTTTTCTGTCAACTTAGAAAATTCCTCAGTTATATAAGAAGGACTAAAGTAAACCTGTGACTATTACAATTTGTTAGTTTTTCCTCCCAAACATTGCTTCACCTTGTTCTGGTGTTGTCATTACCTCAGCCTACATGTGGATCACATGAATCGGTATTTATAGACGTGTTAGAATGATGACAGAGTTGATCTCCACTCCTCAGCTGAAGGAGTTTTTCACAGGACAGGTGGTAACACGTCGCTCTATGTTGTCCAGGCCTGAAAGACTCATGTTTCTTTACGTGTAAGCCCTGGAGGCGGGTAAAAACACTTTGCTCTTTGTTTCTAGATAACAAAGAGCAAACCCTCAACAATTTCAAAACTAGTCACACACCCTGCTGTTGGCCAATAAGCCCTAAGGTCAGTTTCTGAAAATCTGCAATATGGAAATTCAGTCCTGCCCATGGAAAGTATGTACCAGTCTATTTTATAGTCTGACAAAGAGGTCGTACACAGAATATGTTGATGTTGTGCAGGTTTGGTTACTCCAGTGTAGTGAAAGCTGGATCTGGTCTCAACACTGAAGGTGTGACTTAATGCCAAGAAATCAACTCCGAATAAAGGCTTTAAGGTTCAGCTACTGATAAGCAGGACAATAAAAGCCTTTTTTTTGGTCCCTCTTTTGAACATCAATCACACAATAGCACCATGGGCTGTAAAGGTACATTGACTTTGTTCATTTTCAATGAACAGATGCAAAGATAAACTCTACAAACAGTCTAAAAGAGACTGTTCTGTGAGCTAACGTGCCAAACAGGATGTAAACACTTATATAACCTCAGTAGAAGCTGGAGGGTGCCGACTTTTATCTATTTTCAAACATCAGTAAACAAATTCCTGATCTGATGAAAATGTTTCTTCTTGAAGAACAAGAGCACAATATTTAAAGAGATTTTCCCGATATTACACAGCTGGGTTGGATCAAGATACTTTTAGAAAAATAAAGATTTCTTATAGCAAAATCAGATCTTGTTTCACAGAAAAATCTAGAAGTTTTGAAGGAATTTCCTATGAAGCATTTTTCATGCTAATTAAGCTTGACAGCACATTCCTGACGTGCATTGTCCAACAGAGCTTGTGGCAGCAAAGTGTTATCTACTGTACTCTGGCATGCACCACAACTAATATTTGGATAAAATGACCCTTAGCAAGTTGCATAAAACCCACACGCTTCGTAGAACTGGTAGAGTTTGTTTAAATAGTTTGGTTTCTCCACACATAGCCAGTTTAAGATTTGTCTATAAATGTTCAACAGGGTTGAGGTGTGAGATCAAGGCTTTCCAGACTCTTTGTGTCATCCTGTTTAATCCATTCCTGTTTTTATTTGTTTGGCATCATTTTGCTATTGAAAATCTGGTAACACACTGACCTAGGAATAGCCCCATACCATGATATTGCTACCACCATGTTATAAGGTTGGTACAATGTTCTTAGGTTTGAAAGCCTAACGTTGACTCTTTAAAGCAAATTCTTATCTGTAAACCCCCATTTTGCTCAATATTTGTCTGTAATAGTTTCTCCAGATGCCATTTTCCTTGTTCATGTGGACTTTCAGAAATGCCAGTCTAGCTTGCAGGTGACAGTTTTGGAGCAGGCACTTCTTTCTTGATCAGCAATCCTTTCAATCCATGTTGATGTTAAACTTGCTTCCCAGAGGACAATGACACTGGTGCTTTTCTTTGTTCTTTAACATCTAACCATTTTACTGTCATCTGAGGGTGACTGTTTAAGTCAGAAACTTCGACACATTTTCAAGAGGACAATAATCCCAGCCACACATCTAAACTGGTTTTGGATGGCTTACTTTAAGCTTCCTGAACGGACTTCCCACAGCCCTGACCTCAACCGTATTAAAAATGAATGGATTGCACTTTAAAGTTGTCTCTCTAAATTGCCCTAAGGAGTGTATGTGCACATGGTTGTTTGCACTGTGTGTCTCTATGTTGCCCTCTGATGGGTGTGCCCTGCCTTTCAAAGCCACTGTAAATTGGGAACCAACCCCCCTGCGACCCTGCAAGGACAAGTGAGTGCACACAGCGGATGGGCGGATGAATGAAGCTGTTTGTTGCATGATCATTTCACACTGGAATAAAAATTGTTCTACGGGTTTAAAAAAATAACAGTTTTGTCTGAAACATTTCAGGTAAGTGGCAGAAGAAGGTATTTCCCTCAGTGAAGAAATAGAAAAGTAAATCCAGTATTTGAGTCCATGTACAAAGAGTCCTGACACTGATTGGCGAACAAAGTCCAGATCTTATCCAGTGAATTATTAGTTTAGCTTGACAAAATTACCAATTTACCAAGATATAACATTACTTTTTTATACACTCTCAGCAAATATAGCCTTAGATTTTAGCTTTGTTTTTTTTTATGTAGTTGGTTAAAAGTACTGGTTAATATTTCCTCCCTAACATTTAAAACTCAGTCAATGAGAAGAAAGCTGAGGTTTACATTTAAAGAGGGAACTATTCAATGACATGGGAAAGTGTGATCTGTCCTCCTTCCTTGTGTGATACTTATTAAAGCTGTGATGAACAATAACAGCTCTGCAACAACAGATTAGACAGAAAAAACAACAACAACAACAATGGCGTGTTTTTGGCTGCTGCAGCTGACCCAGACAAGTATTGTTTGGACTTTAGAGCTCTCAGTGAAGCTAGTAATTAGCTATAATTCAAATCTTCCATTATGTTGTATCTCCACCAAACTCAATCTCCAGCTAGATGGTGTTGCATCAATGTCCTGAGAGCTGCTCCTCAGAGACATTTCTTAGTTGTGTCGTGCAGTTGTTGACCTCCAAAGCATTCAGTTGTGTTAAAGTCAGGCAAGATTCCTGGGAACGTCAAAGTTTTCAGTTTTTTTTCTGTTTGCCGGCAGTTTTCTTTATAACGTCTTCAAGCAGAAATATTCCTTTCCTGTCAAGCTTCTTATATCTTTGAGTCACTTCTTTATTTGCAGCTTCAGCTTTTGTACCAGAGCAAGTTTTCCACATCACTGCTGTTTACTTTCTGCCTGTTTATTGTTTTTCTCTGCTGGGGGAGTCATGACTTTACTGTCCCGGCTCACCGATGGAGGCAGGAAAAGGAAGTTGCATTGACAAAGATGTTCGATAGATGTTACATCCACATCATTTTTTCCTGTGGTATGGAATGCCTTTTTAATGATCTGTCACTGAGTTTTACTATTTTTAAGTTCAGGAACCGAGTTCGATCTTTTGGGCATGTTGGTGGTTCTTCTCACAACAGTTCAGCAGTTTTTGATATCAAGACTCTGACAAAAACAACTTAGAAAGGTCAGACATCAGCTCTGCAGACTAGTTTTACCTCCCTTACCATCCTCCTTACTAAACTTGGGTCCACATCATGCTTGTTTGTCGCATTTCCAAATCCTTCAAGCTTTTTAACTACTGCTGTCTTCATAGAGCTTACTTGGATAGTATGTTCTCCTGTTTTTCTATTTTAGAGGACTGGCAATGGAGAAAAGGGCCTCTTTGTCAAATCACATTTATACTCTATGGAAATACAAACTCATTGATTAAACATAAACAGTAGTGGAGGGGTGGGCGATGTTGCTGATGGGCTTTAGGGGACCCCTGGAGACGGGAACCCCAAAAAACAAAGAACATAACAGTCTGAGTTTCCGTAAGAGTTGTTTCTTTGTGAAAATAGGTTTCTGTTAAGCTGTATCATTTTAGGAGAACACACACTGCTGTTCTCAATAAAACTGAAACTGTCAGTAGGGTTTTGAAAGGGTTACTGTATCTTTTTACATTTTTATCCAGTCAGGTTTTTGATTTCTTTTACAATCTGCATCTGTGTGAAGAGACGTGATCACGTTATGCTGTTTACCTGGTCATGGTTTGAATAAATCTGCACGTCCAAACTTTTATTCTTCTATAAAAGAACAAGCACTTATCAAGCACTAAGTATAAAGTAACTAAACATAATTAGAGCAAGAACTGAATTGCTTTCCAAGTCCCTAATTTGTTTGGGTATAGGGCTGCTGAAAAAGGGCAGTACTCTTCTTAAATTGGCATTTCTGTGACAGTTTTTAAACATGAGTAAATACAACAAAGCCATCTAGAGTATTGAATGTGTTGAAATTTATGAATACACAGAATTTCTCTACTATTCACTGTTGGAGTTTGAAGGATGAATGTTAGAGCTTAATGTATGAACTGGATGGCTGTGGGTATATAGCTCTTTGGGATTATTAACATTGAATCTAATTTGCACATTGTTGCTCTTAGTGTAGTTTTATAACCTAGGTGTATGCCTGAGCTCCAAGTGTATAAAAAAACTCCAAAGAAAAACATATTTATTTTGACAGATGAATGCTGTTAGCAGCGTCGACTTTGTGTGCAAGAGTATCATTTAAGGCCATCATTTCATCTACTCTGTGTCCTCTAAAAGGAGAGAGCAGATATCTTTCCAATGTTGTCATGCTTAACTTTAATCCTTTAAAAGCTTAAAGTTTTGCTTTTTTTAAATCATATTATAAGTTACGTAGTACTTTTTTCTCCCTGAAGTAGTCATGACGACTCTTGAACACATTTGTTGACACTCTGGCTGTAATCTCTTCAGCTTACCGAAACAGGAGGGTAAACCTATCAAATTTCACTCGCGTTGTAGTTGTCAGCAAGTCATCGTATGGGCTTTGAAACACAACAGAAATCTTTTATTTAACATAAAATATTTATTGTAGCTAAACGAACAGACAATAGAAAGCGGAAAATGTTTCCAGTTAATTACAGTGAAAACCAGAATTGTTTCATTCTTCAACATTGAACAAATCATTCAGTACCATTTTCCAGATTAACTGAAAATGCAAGTGAAACATTACATTTAATTTATCCATAACCAACTGTTTAAAGTGTAAACAAAATAATTTCAAAAAACAGATTTACATAAACTTCACAATCACAAGTTATTTTTCACAACGGAAAGGCATGACAGTATATACAGGTTTCACTGACCTAATACAAAGAAATGCATAGTTATTAAGCCACCTTTACAAATATGCAGACGTTTGTAGCTGGCAGATGATGTTTTGGCCTTTTATTTTCTATTGCAAAAGGAAAACCACTTTAATTAGAGCTCTGAAGTCATTTCCAACAATGTTCTCACTACAGGGACATTAAACGTTTTACACGTTGAGCTGTGAAGACACACCAGGTGAGTCCAACCTCAACGACTGTAGTATGATTCTCACAAATTTGCATGATTATACACCAGTATAATATAACAGGAGACAGTATTTCTGTCTCTTTAAAAACTCTATGAGGGTAATCTTCCTGTTAGTCAGTATTTTCAGCGGTTCGGACTTATGAGCAGATTATAACTGGAAGCTGGAGCAAATTCTCATTCAAAGCTAGCTTAAGATAAACTGCATTTTTTAAATTGTAAAACATATGTACAAACAATATGTGACATGTTTCAGTGAACAAACTGCAGCACCTCATTCAAATGTGATTTTATGAATTTATTAAGTTTGATTAGGTTAATAAGTAAGAAGTGTACATAATCTGCTGCTGCCTCATGTGTGACAGTTTTCTGTGCTGGTGTTCAGTAATAAATCATGCAATAGCTGTGATGCTGTTCAACTGCCCATATTAGGTAATGATGCGAGTATTGCTGACGGTTCTGTTCAAAGTGGCTGAATAATGCTAGCTGTTTGGGTCGATTTCTTTCAACTTTTCAGCTGGCACCACCTTGTTCAGAATGATAAGTAAGCTGCCCTGAAATAAGCTAAGAAAACCTTAAAAAAGAAAATTGTTCAGTCATGAAAAGGCAATTGGAGGTTTTAATATTTCCCGTCATGCCGTTCCTACAGTTTAAAGCCCTTTTTTGAGTTAGCATTGTAATGCAGCACTGCCCCTCCCCGTCTTGTTGCTGCGCACAGGTGGTCAGCTGGCTGAAGGAAGGCCCCTTACTTTTCTGTCGCTTACAAGAAATACGTATTTGGCTGTTTGGAAATATTTCTGCAGAGAGAGCGGCGGAATGCGAAACAAAGGAGGGTTATGGTGACGCCGTTTCAAAGCTACATATTGCTAAGTGCCATGTCTATAAAGCAGCTGACTGATAAGCAAGCTCATATCAAAATGTTATACTTTTAGTGTTCCTGTATAAAGAGCAGAACAGCAAAATAAGAACATGGTTCCTAAAGATTTTAATTCTCCAAGCTCCAAGAGTTTTATGACATTCTGGGCATTTGAGAATAAAATCATGAAACAAAACATTTACATCAAATTATAATAGTGTGGTCCAGTGCAAACTCACTGTTTTTTTGTTTTTTTGACATTTTTACTAAGATACATCTGATTGTGAATAAGGAGTTGCATATGTTAGACTAAATGCAGATCATTTAAAGGTCTGTTGGTGATCTTTGACCCCTTTTTTCTGCTTATAATTTTTTTACAAGCAGAAAAATAGTGGTTTTATTGCTTTGTTTAGTATTATAACAAGACCCACCCAGTTTAAGAACTACAGGTCGAGCTTAACCAGATTTTAAAGTTGTCCATAAAAAGTAGTGAAGTGGCCCTCTGTTGATTTCTCAAGGCATTCAATCAGTAAATCAAAAACCAAAAGACAAAATTGTAAATCCAAATTGTGATGTAAGAAAATCAAAGATAGAGCATGTGATAAAATATGAATCAATGTAAAATATACTATATGCATTAAGCTTCATTAGATTTTTGTTCTTCAGATAATAGAAAAATCTACAGAACCAAACTTTTTTTCTATACTCAATGTTATTGTTTCCATACAGTCCTGGAAAATAAAAGCAAATTCCAGTCTTTTTTAAGCTGTGTAGGAACCCTGTAATAACCTGCATAATAACCACATGAAAACTAACAATTTAAGGGGTCTTTATTTCATATTCTTGCTTAAGCCTTTTTATCAAAATAAACTAATAATCAATATATTATGTTATTTAGCATTAGTATGAATAGTTTCTCCTTTACAGTTTTATCATATTATGCTGTTCTGTTTAAATAAATACTACATATCTGTTGTATTTATTTAAGCAGTAAGCACAGTAAACACAGGAATCTTATAGCGGCTCATGCCAAGTCACGGATGACGATCGCTGCAGCTGCAGAAAGCTTTTCAAATTGTTGTGAAGCTTATGAGGAACAAGTTCTACATGGTTCTACCTGGACGATGGCTCGTCTCTTCTTCAGAGAGAAACTATAAAGGCTCTTTGATCCACTGCTGCTGTGATAATGACTATGTCATTTAAGCCAGGTTTCACCTGATGACCTCTGAACTGGAAACTGTTTTAGAGAAACTTTTAAGTGGTAGTAAAAAGAGAGCTGAGCGAATTCAAAGTGAAACATGCTTCAGAAGTGAAGTAGCCCTGAAATGGTCGGACTTACTGAATTCATACTAATTCATACTACCTTATGTTAGGGTCATGTATTGTGTGCCTGAGATGGAGGAGGGCTGAGGGAAATTCCTTTTAAATGGTGGGGATGTTTTGTTTCCTTACATTCATGCTGGTGTGGAAAAATTACTCCCAACCTTTAGCTCTACAATGTGTTGTTAAGGTCCTCACAGCGCGCTTTTCCTCCAGTCCACACACACCTCCCGTCCATTTATTGTTCTCCACAGTGTTATAGAGTCCACCTCTGTTCTGTTCTGCCCCCGAAGTTAATCCTTAGCAGGAGCTGGTCTGGAGGTTGCTCTCAGTGAGGAATGAGGTGATAGTGGAGGGGTCGTACAGGCTGTCGTCGTCATCGTCGGAGCTGAGGGCTGATGAATCCAAAGCTGGCCGCATCGAGGCTTGAGTTTTCCTCCTATCAGAAACAGACAGCAATAAATTATAAGTTCAAATGTACAGTTTAAAACCCTATGAAGTGTTCTTCTACTTGGCCTATCTACAGCCAATCATAAGGCTCCCTCCATTGGTCAATTAACGTAACAACATGTTACTCTGGTATTTGGGAGCGTGTTTGTGATGTAATGTTGCCACTAGTGAATGAGTAATGCACAATTTCAGCTTAATAAGGAAAAACACTGCACCTCAGGAAGGTTGTGTAAACCTCTACCTGCAGTCTGTGTGCCATAGCTGAAGAATGTACGTTCACTAATCATGATGTCATTTTTACAAACAGTTTTATTCATCTTGTGACGTAAAGAGGAGGAGGAGGCTCTGTCCCTCTATTACTCACTCAGAAAGACAGCTGTGATGATCTCAACTCTACGAGGTGTGTTGAATAAAATTGAGAAACAAACCCAAAAAGAAATGCTTACTTGAGGTCCGTTTCCAAAGTGGTGACTCTGGCCTGCAGTGCATCTTTGAGCTCCATTTGCTCCTCCATGTCTCTCTGGGCCTTCCTCCTCAGAGTTTCAATCCTCTCCAGCTCAGTCTCTCCCTCGTCCACCTGCCTCTTCAGAGCCTTCACCCTCAGGGCAAGCTGCAACATGCGTTGAGACTTAAATCTGATGCAGTGTGTTCCTGAGCATCAAAGTCCTTTGTTTCATAACCCTGATGATACCTGATCTCTCTGTTCAGTGTGCGTCTGTCTTTCCTCGTCCAGCGTCATGTTGAGCTCTTTCAGTTTCCTCTCCAGTCGACGTTGTGACGACAACATGGAGTTCTTCTCTCTTTATGATACAGAGAAAACAAGACATAACAGCTGACCAACTTCTCACCCTTGGCATTCTCTAGGTTTTGGTGGTTGTTACTAAAAATGTAAATGCAACTTTTTTAATACAAGAGTGAAGCATGTTCTCAGTACATGTTGCTCTGTACCTTTCCTCGGTTCGCAGGCGGTCCTCCAGCTCCTGAATCTTGTTCTCCAGCTGAGAAACTCCTACTGAGGAGCGAGACTGACCCTCCATCTCAGCCACACGGTTCCTCAGCTCTTTAAGCTGCGGACACAAAAACAATACTTAAAATACACCACAGCAGGGGATCAGCAGTGGGAAACTATTTAATTTAAACCTCTTCCTAACTGAGGTAAGAAGGCTAAAGAGCAGGATAAAATGTTTTTTTTTTTTTCTTCACATTTTGTTTATTTTACAACCACACATTTCTGTGATAAAACAAAACAAGGAGGAAAAATATGGTTTTCATAACTTTTTAGAAAAAAAAAAATAATCAGAAAAGTGTGACTTGTCTCCTACATACTTTGTTACAAACTGCAAAACGTTCTTTTTTCTACTCTTAAAGACCTGCCAACAATCTTCCACCTGAGCTTTGGATCCCTGCAGCTCCTCCAGAGTTATTTTGGCTACTTCTCTGATTAACGCTCTCCTTGCCCAGCTTGTCAGTTTAGGCACACAGCAATGGTAGGTTTGCAATGGTGCCATAATCTAATTTTGGATCATGGATTGATCTGTGTGAGATGTTCAAAGCTTGGCATGTTTTATGGGCCAACTCTGCTTTAAACTTCTCCACAACTTTCTCCTTGACCTGTCTGCTGTGTTCCTTGGTCGATATGAGTTCACTAAGGTTCTCTAACAAACCTCTGAGGCCTTCACAGAACAGCTGGATTCATACTTGGATTAAAATCACACACAGGTGGACTGTATTTACTAATCAGGTGACCTGAATGGGATTGGTTAAAATGGATTTTATTTAGAGCTTTCAGATTAAAGGCAATGTATTACTCATCATTACTAACGCAGGTTGACATACGTGTCTCTCCATGGCATTCTTATCCAGCTCCAGGTCCTGTTTGGAGGATCTCTCCTGCATGAGCTCAGAGCGGAGCTGATCGATCTGGTCTCTGCTTCTGGACACTCGGTCCGTTAGCATCTCCACGGAGCTTTTCTCCTCCTCCAGCTCCAACTCCATACGCTTCAGCTTGTCCTGATAGTCAGAAGATACCAACAAGCTCTTCACAAAGCTTGTTCAGTCACACAACACATCCTTCATATGTATTAAACGTCTGTATTATTTTTCCAGATTAGACACTAAATTCAAAGCAAAGTGAGCATCTAACCTCCAGGATGCGAATTTCACGCGTTTTCTCGTTGAGGCTGTTTTTGCTGGCCTCTACCTCTCCCTCTAGGTGGCGCAGTCTGTTGGTGAGAAGCTCCTTATCCAGCTGGTGGTTGTCTCTCTCCTCACATGCAAGCTGAAGCTCTTTCTTCTGTCGCAACATCTAGTTCATGTGACAGAAACCGATACATTGCCCATTTATTATTTTGTGGTTTCTTGCACATTAGTTACATTTCAACACCTGAATTTATTTTAGGAATTCAGTTTAAAAACTGCAACTCATTTAGATTCATTACACACATGGTTGTGCAGGCCATAACTGTATTAAACAATTTGTAAGGTAAATTTCAAGGTCTAACTATTTTCAAGGTCTAACAAACTCAGTTTGGGGTTTTAATTAGCTGTAATCATTAAAAGGGACAGAAACAAACCCTTGAAAAATATCACGAATGTGTAACGAATGTAACGAGTTTTATTTTTTGAAATGAATTAATGAAATAATAATATTCTAAGTTACAGAGAGGTTCCTGTATATCACATTCATCCATAACAAAGAAAACCTGACCATTAAAACTTTTAAGAGGGAAGACACTTGAAAACAGCTTCATACTTCTTCCTCCAGTCGCCTTAAATTTAGTTGGTTTCGTTCCAGCTCAGATTTTGAGTCATTTCCATGACGTAGGGCCTCCTGCACCTCCTTTCGTGTTCTCTCTCTCTGCTCCTCTAGCTGAACCTTGAGATTCTGGATCTCCTCTTTTGAGGTCACGTTCAGGGACTCATGCTGAGAGAGAGAAAGTGAGCGGTGAGAAACACAAATGGAACAAACCTATTTAACAATTTCCTTTAGAGGAGTGAGGATAAACGGTGAAATCAGCCCTTCTTACTTCTTTGTTAAGTTTCTCCATGGCTTTCTCCTGCTGCCGTTTGTTGTCCTCCAGTTGGCTGATGGTCTGCTTGAGCGTTTCTCTGTCCCTCTCTGTGCTTTCCAGACGTAGGGCGAGTTCACGGTGCTCCTGGCTGAGTCTGGAGGCTTTCCTCTTGGCCTCATCCAGCTCAGATCTGAGGCTTCTTACTTCGGTTTGCAGGGCGAGCTCTGCCTCTGAGCTTTCTGTAGCGTTGCTCTGCAGCTGCGTCTGAGTAAATCACAAAGGGGATCAGTTATTATTTTATACCTGCTGCTTTTAGGGCCTCTTCAAGCCTGATAATATTTGTAAAGACTCAGCTTTACCTCTAAACGTAAGAGTTTCTCCTTGAGGCGGGTGTTAGCCACCTCCTGATCCCTCTGAGCATCTTGGAGAGCGTTAACGTCCATCTGAGCTTTACTGAGGCCTGTTTTAGCGGTTTCCAGCTCCTCTTCAGTCACAGAGAGTTTCCCTTTAAGCTGGCTAGCTTCTCTTTGTGCCTCACTGAGCTTTTGCTCTAGTTCTGAGATGGTTGCTGGGCTGGGGAGCTATTTGAAGGGGGGGAAAAGTAGTAGAGAGACATTTTCGAGGTGTAAAGTTTAATATCTTACCATAATTTTAGGATGACAGTAAACTAACCTGTTTATTTTTCTCCTGTGCCTTTGCATAGTCATCTTTGGCCCTCTGTAACTGGTCCTTCAGCCTGTCGATCTCATACTTTTGCTCAGCCTCCTGGTTTTGGTGAGACTTTTTCAGGGAAATCATTTCCATGACCTTCTTGTCATACTCAGTCCTCTGCTTCTCCAGCTCTAGCCTCACCTTCTGCATATCAGCTCTGCACCGCTTGAGCTCCTAAAGAATGCAAACACACAAGAAAAGATGGGAGGAAAGTCACAAGGAAGCGAGAGAGGATGGAAACGACAAATGAAGGGTGGAAGCAAGGACACAACAAAGCCTGGAATTACACATATTTTGCCAAACTCTTATTTAATACTATTACTTTTATTTATATTTTCAAACTTATTCAGACCGGGAAAATACTGAAATCAAATTAGTTTTCAAGACTAAACTGGAGATGATTAAATAAAAAATTACTTTATGACTTTTTAAAAGCTCACAGATACCCTGCTGGACGCCAGTAAATTTACTGCACCTGGTTGAGGGCCTCTGACTGGCTGGAGTCTGCTGCCTGCTGCTTCACTGTGCTCATTTTCTCCTTAAGCTCCTTTAGCTCATCTTCAGATTCCTCCTTCTCCAGACGGATTTGCAGAAGCCTTGAAAATTTTTCAAAAGCAACTTAATTACTAATTACAAGACATCGTACTGCTATGTTAATGACCATTTAATCACCTCATCAGCAGCTGCTGGATTGTACGGGTGAAAATCATGAGTTTGATTTGGGGCAGTTAATGAGCAAATAAATGTAGCAGCTTGTGCTATCACATCACAGCAAGATTTATATTCACAGGAACACATATGTGTTTTTCACTAAACACAAGCAAATATAAGACCATCCACACCGCTCCTGTGAGTTCTGTAGAGGTCACAGATTTGAATAAATTACTTTAGGAAACAATAACAACCCCATTGGTACTAGAATAAGTATGATTCACTGTTGGTACCGAGTCACGGACCCCATGATTAAGGGAAGCATCATGAATTAGTTAATTTGTGTGTGGATAGTCTTAACACATGGTGAGAAAGCTGTTAGCACAGTTAGCCACATCTAAACTTCTGCATGTCTACACATAAATGCTGTGAAATCAGCGACCCTCACTGTGTTTCAGAGTTGCTGGTTGGCTCTCTGACAAAGAGAGGGAGAAGCAGTGACCAGGAAGAACAAGAGAGGAAAAAAACAAGAACACATTAGTAGAAAAGAAAGTGAAAAGAGAAACCATGGAAATATGGTGATAAAATCCACATCAAAAACAGAGACTTTATGAAGCTCTGGGTTAAACTCACTCTTGTTTGGTGCTTCGAAGCTCGTCTCTGGTGGTGTGAAACTGCTCCATCCAGTGGCTGCTCTCGTCTCTGCAGTCCTCCAGCTGCTGCTGTAAAGTGCGAACCGACGTGTTCACGCGCAGCCGCTCGGCTTCAATTCCTGCGTGAGACTTCAGGAGAGAGCAGAAGAAGACCAGATTGTGTGTAAGGCTCAACATTTTTCTGTTTAACGTATGTATAGCAAAATGACTTAAATCAAACAAACCATTTGTTATTGTTTCAATCTTACAAAAAAATTTGGACACTGACATGGAACAATACAGTAATGTCAATTCTTGACGTCAACAACAGAGGTACCATTAATAGCAGTCGATAAACTCTTCCTTTGAAAGCTCAGTCTAGTTTTATATTTCGCATCACTCACATACAAAAACAACCCAAAAAGCTGAACGGCTGCAATAAAAATTTATCACATCATTTGACTTTTCCTAAATCAAATAATTTTTATTTTATTTTCTGTTTTTTATATCCTTCATGAAGCTTAAAAACTAATACAATTGCTGATAAATGGCTACTGGCTGTTCACTAGAGTATGCTTAGATGTTCTAAGGGTTCTGGGGAATCAACTCCTCCTCAAGGAGAAACGTTTGATTTTATGGTGAAAAAATATGAACCAAAAAGCACCAAGTGCATCAATGAATCATGTTCAACCCATGTGAGTCAATACTTTGTAGAACCATCTCCCTGAACCTGGCTGCTGTGTTCCTTGGTCTCCATGATGCTGTTTGTTACCTAAAAACCTCTGAAGGCTTCAACTGTATTTACATTGAAATTAACAGAAATAATCGCACCGCATATTATTGAGGGGAATAACTAATCCAAAGTTTTATTTGCAGTAGTATAATTCCACGCCAGAAAAATTATGCTCTACTCTCTGTTGGTCTGACCCAACGAAAGTCTTAACTAAATACAGTGATGTTTTGTATTTTAAGGGACCAGAATGTGGAAAAGTTCCAGGGAGTGAATCCTTTTGCAAGGCACTTGTGCATACATATTATTGTTGACCAGGAAGCAAACAGCAAACACATCAATGACCCCTGTGGCCCTTTACCCAGTTTGCCTCCACCCAGGCCTATTCTCAACATGTTTCACCCCAAAAAAAATCTCGGTGTGTTTAACAGGCTGCTGTGAGCTCTGCACACCTGAGACACCTGCTCCATGCTGCTGCGGAGCTTCTCCATGTCAGCGCTGTACTGCTCTCGCAGCGCTTCGATCTCTCGGTCGTGTGTTGCCACCTCTTCCTTCAGAGCACCTTTCAAAGCTGTGAGCTCCCTCTCTCTTTGTCTGAGTGTTTCCTCCAGCTTCTGTTTCAGCAGGAGGACCTCCATCAGCTGTGCTTGACTAGACATCAGGTCCTGCAGACGGAGGGGATTGATAAGATTTTCAGTACATCTGGCTTTCTACAAACCTCCCCCGCCAGAAGGACAATGAGGCTGTTGTACTGTCTTGCTGCCGTTTTCTCTTCGTAGCTCATCTTGAAGCTCCGCCAGGTGGTCCTCCATCTCTCTGAGCCGGGTTTCTGCCATGTCCCTATCCATACGCAGCTGAGTCAGCCTGCAAAAAAAAACAAAAACAAAAAAAAAAAAAAAACAAAACCCTACTTGTATCTGCGAATGATTCTTTCAATAGAAATAACAGACTGTCTTGTTTTTGGTGCGAATAAAAAAAACAGAAACTACTTGTTTCATTAAACTGTCTCAGTCATGACTCACAGACAGTGGCACAAAGCCCTCCTGTGAGTCTGAGTGTGTGAGTGCTCCTGTATCCTCACTCTGATTGTGTTTCGTTTAATTCCTTCTTTTTCCGGTCCAGCATCTCCTGGAGCTGCAGATTGTCCTCCAGACAGGACTCGAGCTCAGCTTTCAGAGCGGGATCAGAACTGCTAGCGGAGTCCTGCACACAAGCAAGGTGTGATGAATAAATGAGAGCGGTGAAACACGAGGCGTCAGGCGGCTCCGGCGGAATAAACAACTATGCTGCAGCAGCATGCTTTCAATCAACATGCATTCGAGCTTAAGTTATTAAGCTCTATTTGAACTTAGGACTTACTAAGCTCCCTAATGTATAATCGGTCATTATAGAAGATGGATTTTTTGGTGAGTATTTATGTACACCTCCAACAAAGCCTGAAGGCTTTACGGATTAATCTGAGGATTAATCTAAAGCACGCTCCCTTAAAACCCCATTAGCCCTTCTGGTTAGATTAGTTAAACAGCCGAAGAAACTATAAAAAAACTATTTCCTCCCCTCAGGCAAACAAAATAGCAGGTGAACCCATTTCTCATGTCCAGGCAGCTTACAAGTGTTTATGTGCTGGACTAGAAGTGAGCCATATAATTAGAGCCAAGTTGCTCTATGGAGGCCAAATCCCATTAATGGTTCCCCCTTTCCAATAAACAAACTGAACTGAGAAAGTCTCAATGTAATCCAAAACGCAAAAAACTACTGTAAATCTGCACAAAGTTCTGCATACATTTACAGGACCATAGAAATGTGGTACAGAACTGGTCAGATGTTTACATACAGGAAGAACCGTTTTTTCCAGATTGCACTCATAATCCAAAACACAACTTCTATGAGTTTTTTTTAACCAAGCTTTTGATGCTGAAGTTTATTGCAACATTTCTCTAATCCACAAATGGTGACAAGTGCACACACAGACTCAAATATGTACATACATTCCCTCAAATCTTTGGATAAATGTCCCTTTACAAGTTGAACAGTAACCTTGTGCTTTTTGTAGCCATCAACAAGCTTCTGGCAAAATCCTGACTCCCCACTCTTTATGACTGAAATGATGGCGTTTATTTAAAGAGATTGTTTGACTGTTAGGGAGCTTGATGCTAATCTGCTTTATTCATTCCAATACCAACAGTGATATGTGTTTGAGATCATTATCCTGTTGGAACAATTTATTGTGTCCATGTTTCAGCCATCTAGGAGATTTGAATTAAAATCTGAAAAAAATTGTCCTAAATGTTCATTGTTCACCCCTCTTAAAAAAAAGCACAAGCCACATTGGCTCAAAAAGAACCCCCTCAGAATGATAGAACCGCCACTTTGCTTTACAGTTGGTACAGCGTTCTTGGGTTTGAAAGTTTCACTTCAGACTCCAAAGGTGGTTCTTATCATTGTGGCCAAACAGCTCAAACTTTGTCCCCTCTGACAATAAAACTTTTCTCCAGAGCACGTTTGGCTTGTTAAGGACTTCAGTCTGGCTTAAATGTGCCAGACTTACAGATACCTTTTTCATAATCTGCATGACTTCAGTTCATGATGAAGTTAAACTGGCTTCACTGTGAAGTTATACTGGTGTTCAAGCATCTTCCCATTTGTTAGCCTTGCGCTTTGGCTGCTTCCTGGGTTTCCTTTTTTCTGAAGGGTGACAGCTTAGGCCAGATGACTGAAAGTTGGACACCACCGGTTGTTCCAACTAGACAGTGATCTCAAAAAAACATCAAAGCTGGTTTTGGAAGGGACCTGAACTCAATTATGTTACAATGTGTTCCTAAAGGCTTGGTTTTGACCAGGAATTTAAGCAGTTTAAAGGAACCGAACCAGTTCTGTCAAGAAGTCTTCAAACACACAGTCAGAAATCTGTCATTTCTCTGCAACCTGTTACTTCTCCAAATACAAACAGTAGTGTATGTATACATTTGAGTCTGTGGTTTAAGAACCCCCACATTAAATTTTCCCCCGTGCACCCAGTTGTTGTTTATAAAAATCACTTAAGTTGTATTTTGTATCATAAGTCCACCCTAAATACAGAGTGGCTCAAATATAACCGTTAAAGCCCCATATTAATTTGCAATCTAACATGCAATCCATGTGTTCAACATGTGTATGCAAACTTCTGACCGAGGCTGTACGCCAGTGAGAATATCACTACTTAAGACTTTGTTAAATGAAAGCGGAAAGAAACAGGACAAATGTTACCTCGTACCTGAACGTCACAAGAGATCTCCGTCACATCACATTTTCCTCTGTGCTCCACTTACCCTCCGCTCTTCACGCAGGGCAGTCTGCAGTTGAGCCACCTTGGTCTCCAGCTCCCTTTTTTCTCCTATCCACTCCTCCCGAGGGTTTTCTTTAGGCTGTTTAGAAAAGCAGACGGAGCTGTAACCCGTCTCTGTATTGAACAACATTAGGAACAATTCCTAAAAATAGTTTAGTTTCAGAAAGAACAAACCATTAAGCTCTGAAACTTCTGAAAAATGCTTTTGACTTTGTTCCTGATGACGGCATCACTCTCAGAAGAACTAGGGGAAATAAAAAGGGACAATGTAGCTTCAACACTCTGATCAGTCAAATGTAAACGATAAGTATGCGGAGGTCTGTACCCCTGTCTCAGGATGTTGTACACAGTCTTCATGACCTGCTCCTCCTCAAAGCTCATCTCAGCAAACTCAACCTGGTCCAGCAAAAGGTCAGGGGTCACCTTAAGACATAGATCAGAAAACTACTCTTGCAATGTCGCATGCCTTGTTTTGTTTATAGCTCACAGAAAAAAATCTGCTGACACCCGACCAGAAAAAAAGGTTCAGAAAAAAAAGGTTCTTACTTGTGAGTCGGACGGATCCACTCGTCGTGGCTGCTCTAAGCCCCACTGATTGGCTGAAAGCCCAGGGACTTTGGAGCCCGGAATCTGGCCATGTCCTAAGCTGCTGTGAGCTGAGGGTGGAGGCGAGTTGTAAGGTTTGGGGTGGAGGAGTGGAGATGTAGCTCTGGGATGCTGTTGCGCAGGTAGGAGTCCTCTCTGCTGACTTCCAGGTGTTACACCATCAAACCTGTTAATCAGTCTGTTGACAGGAGTCTGTCTCTGATAGGAGGGAGGCTCGTTTGCTTGTTGGCGAGGGTCAGGGTAAGAATGGTTGTTCCTGACTGATTCCAATGACCTGTTAGACACTGCCTGGTGAGAACTATCCCACATACTGCTTTCTGCAACCCTTTCTCTACTGCTGACCACCTCTCTTTCTCTCCTTACTCCAATCCCTCCATCCAGATTCCCATAACTACCAGACTTTCCATCTCCAGGGGGTCTAGAAAGCTGAAAATCATCACTGCTGACACCTTCATCTCTGTCTAGCAGTGAGCCATGAGACTGAGCCCGGCGGAGCGCCCCTAGCTGGCCTCCCACTCCTCCAACATTTGCCCCCTCAGCTACAACCTCTGCCTTCTCTGTCCTCCGAGGAAGGCTGCTGTAGTTAGAGGAGTAGCCTTGGGTCTTGAGGGGAAACCCCCGAAACGATTTCCCCCCTCTGTCCCCCCTTTCAGGCCCACATCCCGGCTCCCAGAATCCCCTGCCCCCTGCCCTGCTACACCTATTTTGGAGGGGGTTCTGGGGTTTGACCCTTAGGCTGGGGAAAAGGGGCTCCCCTCGTCCAATTTCATAGAGATCGTTGAAGTGGAACTGGACTCCGTAGTCCACCGGGGTCCCTCGGCCGGAAGACTGTGTGCTCATACTATAACAAAGAAGAGGAAGAAAAAAAAAAGATTTGGTTAGAACAGACACCACAAGAGGCTGGAGAAGCATCATCATAATTGGACAACTATTTCGCCTAATCGACCCTCAAACAGGTGCTCCGTTTTATCCTTTCATGTTTCCAACGTCTGTTGTGGGATAAACTGGATTTTGAAATTTTTTGCAACCTTTTTGGAAAAACCCGAGAGGGAACGCACAACCCGGGTTAGTAACGGGTATCCATGGGTAAAACTAACGTAAAGAAGCTAAGGACAATTTTTACATTTATCTCCCTAATCAAATTTGACGTGGTTTTTAAAAAAATAGAAAAACCTTTTTTTTACATAACGCTCTGTGGCCTATCTTTTTCTCCTCTCCCAAATAACGGGTGAGTTCATTAAGGGAAAGGGTAGGAAAAAAATATTCAGAATGATGTTTTTACATATTCTTAGATTATAAAGTTCTCAGCCTTAGCAACGCTTGACAAAAGACAGATCAGAAATCTGTGATAAGGCTAAAATTTTCAAAGAATGTAGATTGTAAACCAACATTTGTTTTTTTTTTAAACTATTTAACGCTCTTCCCCACCAAAGACTTTAAAACTAACTAATGATAACGTCTGCATTTTTTAGGGGGAAAACAATAATGTTTTTTTAAACATTGGGGCTAAATTTCTTTGTTTTTTTTATGCCCTAAAAAAAAAATTTAACGGGTTTTGGGACCTTCTACTGTACAATTGAACAAAGAGTAAATAGTAAATTACAGTCGGTGCAGGACGAAGTTTATTCTTTTTGGTTTTTTTTTAACTCCAAGAAAGGAACCCTTTTCCCAAATGAAAAAAAAGGGGGCAAAAAGGAAAATCTTTGTTTAATTTCACCCCAATTTCTTATGTAAAAATAAGGGTTTGTGTGGTTTGATAATAAAAGGGAACCAGTTTCCTTTCACAGTTAGTTGAGGTAAAAGAAAGCCAGAAATCACATATTTTATAAAAGTACCTGATTTAGTTTTTAGCCTTCTTATATTAAAAAAAAAGGTATAAAAATATGAAAATAACTTTTTTTGGGGAGACAATCAACCCCAATGAAAAAAGTGATGAAAATCCAGATATTTCAAATTGGCTAACAGTTTTTTTTTATTATTTAAAAAAACATTGAAAACATGACCTCTACCATATAAATTTTATTCTATCTTTGACTTTACAGCTAGACCGAATCAGAATAATTATTTATACTGTGAATAGGTTTGGAAACAACTAATAACACCTCATATATCTTCCCAAACACAGACCCATGTAGTTTATCTGACATTTTGACAAGTGCCCATTGAGTTTTTCCATGTCCAGGGTTTAGCAGCGTGGTGTGCATATATTATTTGTAAAAAAACGACCAAGAATTACAGACAACTACAGCTGAATCTTTAAACCATCCAAACAAGTAAGAAAGAAGACATCAAGACAGCAGGGTAAGGTTAAAAAATATGTGTATGTTAAGGAAAACCTGGTCAAAATGCAGTTTGCAAATGTCAATGCAAATGTTTGAGCATCTCATCAGATTTAAGTTCTCCAATTTAAATGCGTAAAGGTGATAAAGACAGAAACAAATTTACACAGGTAGCAAAGATAGCTGTTTGCATAGTTTGTTGATGGACTATAAACTGCTGGAGAAATACATTTGATGACAAAATGATGCACTTTTTCACAATAGAAAATAAACATGTGTCTATGGATCTTCAATAAGCAGCGCCTGTGGGAGAACCGAGAAGGAGAAACATTGAGATGCGATATCGGTCGAAGCAAGGTCGAAATTAGCAAAACTAGAGGAAATAACTGAGAAAAGAAAACTAAATGCCTAGTTTTTGTGTCTCGGTTATTTTCTGAGATATTTTATATAAAATATCAAATTTCAAAATTACCTAACAAACCAAACCAGCAAAACTTATAGCCATGCAATTTTTTTAGCCAGGCTTTAATGGAAGAGTCCTATTGAAAAAAAGCCATGAGGAGTCCTGTTTACAGTTTCCCACAGATCATGTAGGGCATGAAGCAAAAAGATGCTCTGGTCACATGCAACTAAAATGAAACTTTCAGCCAACATGCAAAACATTGCTGTATGTGTGAAGGAAGACCAACAATGCCCATCCCACCATCTTCACTGTTATGATGGTGGCAGCATCATGCTGTGGGGTTGCTTTTCTTCAGCAGGGATAGGGAACTAAATACAGAGCAACATTGGAGGCTTAAAAATAATTGAGACTAGTGTGGAAGTTCACCTTTCAGCAGGACAACCGCACTAAACAAACAGCCAGAGCTACAGTGGAGTGGTATAAATCAAATGATATTCATGTATACGAATGGCCAGTCAGTGTCTAGACCTAAATCTGGTCCAGTCTGTGGTAAAACTAGAAAAATAATGTTTACAGAGGTTCCCCATCCAATCTGACTGAGCTTGAGCTATATATGATGGACACAAACACTAAAACATTTGCAGAGTTTAGTAGATGAAGAGCTACAGTATGTATCCTTTTTCTTTTAATTCACAGTTATGTCCCAGTTTGTGGTGGTCTATCGCATAAAAGCCGGGTTAAAAAGGTTTGTAGTGGTAAAGTTTGAGTACTTTTTCAAGGTTACTTTAACTTGTTTTGTAAAGCAAGCTATTTAACAATGTGGACTTTTTATTTGTTATAAATATTTCTGTGATTTAGAGGCAGTGATAGACTTAAAGTCAAGAAGATGGAGCTACATTTATGACAGTTTGTTATGGTCTCTCCACCTCAACATCATACCACGATATGCTTTGGGAGCAAATTTTACTTTCATGTTGCTAATTCCTACCATCTGCATCAAAATCAATCGGTTTTTAGGGAACTCTAAAAATTATTTAAAAATCACAGAACTCTCAATAACAAAGCCTACGTAATAAAAATAAAAACATAAAAACAGGAACAACAATGTACTTCTCCTGGGATAAAGCAGGTACAGAGAATGAAAGGGTGAGCGAGATTTTCAGACGCTGACAGTTTCTGGTCCTCGACTGAGTGAACTTTGTTCAGGTTGCTCCCTATTAGTCATTAACCTGAAAGCACACACCCAGACATGACTCTCCCTTTGAGAGGAGCAGCAAAAAAAACTTTTGGATGTCACCATGCCTCATACCGGAGCGGATTCCTCCGATAACATTGAACAGCCTGATTATGGCACCTGAAAGACAGGTGCCATATTCACTGGTTCAACTCAGCACAATAACGTCTGGCAATGCGTTTCAGCTCAACTCACTTTAAAGAAAAAGTAGCGAACTAAACATTCCAAGCTTTCTCATAATAATGCCCTGTGTTGGGTTACAATGTAAGATCCAACGTTACAGAGCTGCAGTTTATTGCTGCGACTACGTAAGCACCAAAACACTCCCTCCGAACCTCTCCACTAGGCACCTTCCACCCCGCCTCATACCTCAGGGGGGTGGGAGACAGAAAGTGGGCAGGGAGGGAGAAAGGGAGGGTGAGTTGAAAGACAGAAAACAGTCCACTTTTCTTCTCTTATCAGTGCTTCATGCGATAAAATCCAGTCACGCTGTTACTGTGAGTGAGCAACCCTCCCTCCCATTCACACAGAGGGACTGACTGTAAAAGCAAGCATCAAAAAACGTAGCTCCGCTCTGCTCTGAAACATCAATTCTATCTCTCAACAAAGACTTTTTTCAGAGTGCTTCAGTCTGCCGTGAGAAAAAAGAAAAGCGAGCCAATAGGGAAAGCCCTTGCGTTGCGCGCAGCAGTAACAAATTAAAGAGGAAGAACAGGTGAAGGTGACGTCTGTGCTGTCATTAAAGATGACACAAACAGGTTTCAAGGATACCTGAGGTATCATAGGAATTTTATTGTAGGTGGATACCATTGCCAGGTTTGTGCAGTTCGTCCATTTTCCCACCCTACAGCCCAGAGGAAGCATTGTGTCAAAAGAAATATGTGAACTCATGCATGAAGTCTGTGACCCAGTGGCTCTTACACAGAGTTCAAGGATACCTGCTTGAGATTTTTTCACACAAGTATTATGTAAAACACCAAGAGCAGTGTATACTAACGTAAGCAGCATCGACTTACAGGAATGCAGAGTTGGAGCTGAAGCTATTCTTCCTGTCTAAATATTTGCTCCACTGCATGTTTTCCCCCGCAAGAGTTTCACTTTTTATGTATCAAAGGAAGAATGAAATGCCAGTTCATGGGGATGGGGGTGATGGCAGGGGAACTCATCCCATTGTTCGCCTGATGTGGGGCGGAAAACAAGGGCAGCGATTTGGAGAACGCAAACAACTGTTCCCCTTCGCCTCCTTGCTTCCCTGATCTAATTTCAAAAAGCTGCCTTCAAGAACGTCCCATATCGTCGAACTCCACTTTTAAAGTTTTTTGTCAAGACCTCTTCAAAGAAAATCTCAGGGACAACTCTGATTACAGCCTTTTTCTTAGCTTTAGGTAATACGGCCATCAGGTTGATTATCTATGCTGATTATGTTGCCATTTGATGATAGACCATCAAATATTTCATAAAGCATGTAAACAAAACATCGTGGTTGGAGATGGACCAATGAACTGACTGAAGACGGTCATTTACTTCCTTGATTAGCTCTGACCAGGTCAAATAGGTAAACAATGGTTGTTGTTGTTTTTTTGTCCTGCTCATTAAAATCACCAAAACTGAAAACTCAAACTGTTTGGGGTCTGTAAAAGCTTCAAAAATCAGCATGTTCATTGATGTGCTTTGTTCTGAGAAATAACAGGATTCAGATTAGGGACACATGGTTTGACGGATAAATCAGGACATGATTCCTTATTTTTTTGTTGGATTAAAAACTACAGCATTTATCATGGAATCTGCAGCTATTTTATTTTACCTTTTGCTGTCAATGTTAGTTACATTTAATTGTAGAATAAAAGTTACATTTAATTGTAGAATTAAATCTGTATGTGTTATGGACCTTAGAAAGAAAATGTTAAATTAGCTAAAATGGAAATGGGTGCTTCGGAGAAAATCGATATTGGTCAGTAAAAGCCTGACTGCGGTGATTTTTTTTTTTTTGGTATTATTGAAAACTTAACTGCAAGCAATAAAATATCAAAATCATAGTGTGTTTCTTTCTTTTTTGGCCATACTGTTCTCTAAATATCCTCCATCAATAGCATGTCATTGGTTAATCATAAGAGATCCAATACGCTACAGGAACGTTTCTTTCAGGTTTGCTTGCCCAGCTTTTGCAAGTCATTACCCTGACGGGTTCTCTGCCTCTGACCGCAAATTTAATTCTCACACAGTGAATTGAATTGGAGCCACCCTGCAGTTAGGATCCCAGATGGAACGGAAAATAGAATTAGCAGAAGACCGCAAACTAGAAGTGACACGGCAGAGGGTCGAATCCTGCTGAAACACATGCTCAGAATATCGTTTCTCTGGTCTGATTATTAAAAAATAATAAGTCCTTCTGGTTTCTTTCTTCCCTTACTCCTTCTGTCATGTTTTTGTACATGTTAACTAAGCCGAAGTTTTGTTATCAGGATCATATGATGACATCCAGCGCAACAACGTTTGGCATGAGCAGAGGTCAAGGGTCATACATGAATACGTTTGTTACAGAATCATTTTGTGTTGGTTTACCACCCCCACCATTTTATTTTCTACCCTTCTTTTGAAATTTTCTCCCCTCTAGGGTGGGCATTATTAGGGTTGTCCTGATCAGGATTTTTCTGTCCCGATGCCAAGCTGAGTCATTAAGGATTGGCTATTTGCCAACACAGTCTCAGTCTGATGCTTAATTAAAGATGATGCCATGTTAATGTTAATGCTTGCAAACTGGGTAGCTTTAAAGTGCAGTAAAATAACATGTTTTTAATAATACTTTTTGTCAACTAAAACAGATTTTAATGAACTCATGTTTTTCTCGGACTGTTCATGTTTTTATCCTGAGCATTTGGATGAAGTGCTAACATCACATTTACTCTGCTTTGATTTAACTTGTTGAGAATTCACCTGTGAACATATTTCAGTGTAGCTACGGTTAACAGAGTGCAGACAAACCTTAAGGAAAGGGGGTTTTGATACTTCAGAAGTAGTAAAGCTGCATGATATCAGGAAACTGATTTCCACATTGCAGTGATGATATGGATTACAATTAACGTTGGCTCTTTCCCAATATTACAATTTCCCAACCATTTACTCTGAACTTCATCAAGGCCAGTTGGAGAATATCCAGCTGGTCAAATAACCTGTTGGCATTCAGCGTGTGAACGTATAGCATTTGAAATATAATATTTCAACCAAATACTGAATTAAACGGATTCTTTTCAATTGTGATATTGCATACGCTGGTAATCTAATCCAATATATTATGCAGCTGCAACTGGAATAGAGCATAGCAAGCAAGGCAGGTCACATGCCATAGAAGGAGAAAGCTGCAGCAGCCAATACAGTCTTTCTTTCACCGTGAACATCATTGCAAAGGGTGAAAAACACAAGGAGTGTTTGTAAAACCCCAGGGTATCAACAAAACAGGGTTAGCAGCCTATAATAAAAACAGTTGATTATTTTATTTAATAACCTTTGTATAAAATTACACAACAAAACAAGAAAGGTTGTTACAAATAAAGACTAAACTTTCTGAGTGATATTCCCTTAATGACTTGAAGGTTCAATGACTGGTTGAAGTAACAGGACTCCTTCTCTGCTCCTAGCGGACAGTTATCCACTTGCTCCAGAGGGATATTCTCCTTCTCAGTGACACCCTTGACTTAAAACCAGACCCCTGTCCTCTCCAAACTAGTTACTGCTCCTCTTTCACACGAACACAAATGTCCATTTATTCCTCTTTTCACATCCAAAGTAGTTCATTGGCATGACAAAGCCAGACTTCAGTGTAACACAAATGAAAGCATATTAGAAGCACATAAGTATGGCCCTCCCTTCCTCTACATTCCTGACACTTGTGCCTCTGTCCCACTCACCTAATAAAACCCAAGAGGCTGATTTCTGGGATTTTACATCACACTGGATGGTATCAACTGCTTGTAAAGTTAGACCGTTTGACTTGTGCCAAACTATTAGAAGATGAAACAGGTTCAGAGGTGTTATTAGTGAAATGTGTGACACAATCCATGAGCCATTCGCTACATTAGCACAATAATCTGTTGAGATTTATGTCATCAGTTTCATCTGAACTGCCCTTGCTATTACAAAAGGAGCAAACCGTCACTGGAGTTTTACTTAATGACTGGAGAACCAGATAAACCCTAACTGAACACGACACAGCTCTGTCTGCAATTTCCACCTCATTGAAAACAGTGATTTCCAAACTTTTACGGCTGTTGAATTACAAATGACCCCTAGAAGAGAGTCGTGACCCCGGGTCCTAGTCGAGTATACAAGTATTAGTGCTAAATCAGTTTAACACCCGTGCCTCTTGACAGGCTGAAATGTAATCGGGCTTCTGCACAGGTTAACATGGACATGGGCAGCGATTATTCCTAGTTGCATTCAAGAACAACTTGTAAACTAGATCTATGCAAATTGAAATAAATGTAAGACAATGAAATTGAACTGCGATCAGAAACTTCCAACACTTTATTCAATTCCTCCAAAACAACATCTACTAAGGTTTTTACGTGATTTAAACTGATATATTTTGGTTTCACTTAAGGATGAAATGGGACTAAAACAAATATAGTCACTACCGCATGAAAAACAGACACGTTTCAGACTGTCTTGTGTAAAACTGTAACCACGTGAACAGTTTCCCAGATGTTTATCTTAGATTAAAGCTAAGATAAAGCTTTTTTTCTGGCAATGTATGGATTTTATTATTTTATAGTGTTTGAAACAGTTGCCAGAGTAGATCTGACGTATTTTAATCAGGTTCTATCATTAAACAGAACCAGTATACAACACTGAAACCAATGTCACATAAATCATCCCCCGAACAAGCTGGTAGGGAAGTTTCTTGGCGACTTTGGGATTTTATCTGTTTATGGCTTTTTCAGAACATACTATGTAGTTTGCAAAGTGTAATTAAAGGCACCTTGAAGTAATTGCAGTTTATACCATGTCGACCATAAAACACAGTGCAGAGGCACAATCAATTATTTTTATTATTGTCACTTTTACCATTCAGCTTGATATCTGACGAGGATTTTAAGACCCCACACTTGTTTTGTTGTGGGCCCCCAGAGTGGCCCCGACCCTAACTTTGAGAACCGCACAGGTGTTTCTTTCATAATCCTGAAAATTACATCTTCATTTTAAAAACGAAGTTGCTCTTTTACATTTATATTCACCCTTTCACCTCTAAGGTGGCCTTTATAAGGCGGTTGTTTTACATCACAGAACTAAAACTTTTCAAATATAAACTTTGCTAATTCTGTCACTTTTATTGGATTGCCAACAAGCTGAGCTGGAAAATAAATAAAAACATAGCATAATTCTAACCTACTGCATATAAATTCGTTTAAACAAAGAAGCAAGTGGCAAACAACAACAGAAAATCCCTGCTGAAGCGTATAACTGTCGGGAAATTAAACTGACTGTCTGCTTGAGTCGTCTGGCTCTTCGAGAGGATCCCGTTCCAACGGAAACTTACCTCTTCTCCTTTAAAGTATCTCCTCAGCTTTTCTTCTTATGCTTCGTCCGTCTCGTCTTGTCACCGAAGATACCTCAAATATCTTCCCAGACATCCGTCAAAGTCCACACAAAAGCTGGGCGGAAAACCAGCTCCTTGGCAAACGACCGCAGCAACAAGTTTATTACGCTGGTGCTGGAACTGCAACCTGTTACCTTTTTCCTCGGGAAACAAACGCTCCGCCCACTCCCAGCCAATAGAGCTCACTGATTGGCCCCATTGTCTAACGTGGGCGGGGCTTATTGTGCTTACAATCTGTCTCATTGGTGAAACCCTTACGCCACTCATCGAGTTTGTTCTGAACAATTTTGGCATCTTTAGCTTGATAATTAAAGTTTGAAATATTACCATAAATGAAGCTGAATGGAAAATATATATTGTAAGATAAACTAAGCAAGTTTTTGTCCACCTCGCAAGTCAGTGATTGGCACACAATTTAGTTTCAATTTGTTTGTTTTTTCAATTTCTCCACTAGATGGCGCGAATATTCTCAGTCACCACTGTCCCATTACAACAAACCAAATAGACCTACATAAAAAATGTAAGATGAATAGCACCTAAAAGAAACTTGAAGCCTAACAAAAATAGCTACAATACACAAACACACAACCATCGTTTCACTCCTGCATCCATTAAAAATTTGTAATTTCCTGCATGTAATCATGACCCAGTGCTGAAGAACATCGGATAACCAAACGCTCAGGAGCTTCTAAATAAATTAGTAAATCATGTAAAAGTTGAGTTGTTTCTGTCTTTAATTCAAAAAGTGAAGTTCGTGGAAAATATAGTCTCATTACTGCCAGAGTGATACATTTCAAATGTTTGATAAATATTAAGTTTGTAGGAATGCTGTAACAAAGTATGTTAATGTAAAGTTTACTGGAAGGAATATATGCACAAGAAAAAGGTTCATAAGCAACTGTCTTGAGAGAATTCCAGCGCAAAGCACATTCGAAAGTTGGGGGTTGATTCACAAGGTGTGTACTGTGGATGGAGTTTGTGCTTCAAGCGCCACCACATACATACGTACCCATGACATGGACTACAATTGTCACATCTCTTGTATTAAGCCATTCCTGAACCAAGACAATGTCAGAAGTGTCTTACATGGGCTGAGGACAAAAATGGCCTAGAAAGGTTCTCAGTGGTCCACAGTCCCTGTATAAGATCAAAGTAAATTATCTGATTAAAGACGCTATCACGGTTTTGTGAAGAGGATTTTCAGGTTTGTCTGTTATTCCCTTCATTTATGAAGGATCCTTTTTTGCACAATCATCTCTTGGCTCAAGAACACACGCAAGAACAGAGCCAATCTTGTTTATTAGCTTGTTCAGCTTTTTAAAGACACTGGCACTGATGCTGCTACCCCAGCAGATGACAGAAAAAGATGAGTTTGCATCCTCCACAATGGCTTCCTCAAGAAGTGACGTCAGGGTAGAGTATATCTCTCCACAACCTCCACTTCTTCTCCCATTATGGTAATAGTGTTTGACATATTCATTTTGCCTGAAATCTACAGAAATCTATTTTGCTTTATTCACATACAAGATGAAATGATTATTCTCACACCATGCCACAAAGCGGTTAACGCGCTCTCTGCACTCTGCAGTCTTTTGTCCATCTCATTCACCAATTGCAGAATTTCAAGTGATGATTGCACTCTCTATTGCACTGAAATGTTTACAGAATCCGAGGCTGACACCATCTGGACCTGCACTCTTATTGCAGTTCAGTTTCTCCAGATGCCTCTAAAACCTGTCTGCAGGAGAAGGGCAAGGCAAATAGGGCTCTAGAAACTCCTGATGTGGTTGGGTACAATCAGGGCTGGCCCAGGGTTGTATGGGGCATCAAGCAGAATTTGATTTGGGGCCCCTTCTTGTTAAGACTATCACCACCACTAACAGCCTTTCAATCCAGATTTGATGGAATCTGGGAGAGGGGGCCAAGTTTAATTAGCTGAGCTTAAAAGCAAGCATGGATTATTTGCCGAGATGTATTTAGAACAAATTAAACTCAAAAACAAAGAAAAGATTAAACTCGTAGCATCAGACTTTAACTATGGTAACACAACAATTAAACAGTGAACATTTTTGTTTGCACTTTTACAAAATAAACTTGCCAATTCTTTTACCTCTCAAATATAAATGTTACATTTAAAAATGGTCAGTGTTAAAATTTAAGCGTTTAGCTTAGTTCGCTTGTGTCTCAGTCCGGCTCTGGGGACAATGATGGAGCAGCACCAGGATCAATAATGAAGATGTAAGATGAATTTATGTGCAAATACATACATCAAATAAATCTTCCTAATTATTTGCAACTGTATCACCAAATTGTTTCCTTTGTGACGGATTCATAATTTGTTATTATTGCAGTTTTTTACAATACCATAGCCCAACCTGTCTTTGTGAATTTTATCCCACATCCTCGGGAGACTTTAACTCCCACGCCGCCCATTCCACACAGCTCCTCCCCACGACTCCAGCTCCATCTGCTCACAGCAGCTTCCCTCTTCATGCCATCACTTCGCTTGGGTGGCTGACTAGACGCATTCGCATCTCACGGTCTGGGAATGGGATCTTTACTGAGTTCAAAGAAAAACTTCAAATTCTTTCGAGTTTACGCTCTGCAGAAGCTGCTCTTCAAACTGCAGGGATAGTTGTCGCTGGAGGTGCAGGATTTATATCAGCGCACACTGAAAAGAAAACCTCTCCAAGACGCACTAGAGCTTCAGGAAGTGTCAGGCGCAAGAAACTATCACGTTATCTGAAATTCCGCCCGGTTCAGTTGGATTCTAGCTGTATATCAAGTCAGGTCAACGTAGAAGTAACGAAATAAGCGTGCGTAAACGTTGGAGCTGTTACGCATGGGCGACGGTTAGTCTGAGGAGGCCCCTAATGCAAGAAAAAGTTGAAGGACACGGATTTGGCGTTTAAAACCTGGGAGAAGTGCTAAATTTGCAGTGATGGCAAAATGGTTCCGAGATTTCCCAATCAACCTGAAAAATGGGACTGAGAGGGTCCGCTCGGCCTCTGAGTCTGGTTCACAAACTAGACCCAAACCCACATTTTCACGGGACAGTTTGAAAGGAAATCAACGTAAAGATGGTGGTGTGGGGAGCCTGTTGGCTGGGAGAAACAGGAAAAACTCTGCCATCGAGCTTGGTCGCAACAACGCTGGTTATGGGGGGACTGTCTGGGACAGCCTGACCACTGGGAAAGGTCGAAAGAACTCCAAGACCGAGACTGGGGGATCAGATGAAAACCGCCAGGTGAGAAGCTCCAGTCTGGCGCAGGCGTACATCAGCAGGATGATCAAGGTGGACAAGCAGGACAAGAACCCCAAACTCGACGGGATAAGTGAACAGAAGCTTTCCGAGAACGAGAAGGCAAAGTCGGACATAAAAACTACGGTGAGTCACCCGACTAAAAACCGAATCAAATTGCACCTAGTGGGCTTTTATTTTAATTTCTTATCGTCTTTGCTTTTAAATAAAACTTAAACACAATTTTATCTTTTTTTAATCTTCTGGTCAATTTAAAAAACAGAACTAAAACTGAGAGAAAAATGATTTTGAATAAAACCAAAAGGATCAAACGTATTATTTGTTTAATTATTGTTTCCTTTTATCTGTATTTTCAAATTAAACAAAGCAGACAAAATGCAATAAGTGTTCTTTTATGATTTTATTTTTTTTTTTAAACAAATACATACTAAATGTAACCAAATATATATGGTTATTTTTTTTATTTCTAATCATTTTAATTTAAAAAGAATAATACAACACATAAAATGCACCAGGTGGGATTGATTGAATTATTATTATTTCTTATTGTCTTCATTTTACATTGAAATCAAGCACAAAAAGTCAGATTTTCTTTTTTACATTTCATTTTATTTCTTACTGTCTTCGCCTCAAACTAACAGAATCACACAAGAGAAAAGCACATCACTGCATGCAGACTGAAAACTATCATTGCAACAAAGGAAAAGCTTTATGAGTGCTTTTCTTTGTGTTGTTGCTCTGCACTTCAGCTCATATACAGTTTCCATCCCTCTCAAAGGAACACAATGCAGTTTCACTACATTGTGTCACATCAAACAGGCAAAAACAATGCACTGACCTCTTTGCACAAACATTTTCACTTGTCCACCTATTACTTGTCACTCAGTCATGGACACCACACACACACATATACTTGCACTACAGGGTATTGGATCAATGTGTTCTCTTTAAGGCTTCATCAGAAAAATACTAGGCCTTCATTTTTGGTCTTCCTTTTCACAGTTGATAATTCTGGAGGATTATGCAGATCCTTTCGATGCGGAAAAAACAAAAGAGCAGCGAGAGGCAGAGAGAGCAGGGGTGAATGATGGCTACATGGAGCCATATGATGCCCAGGTCATCATCACAGGTGAGTTCAAGTTTAGACATCAAATAAAGCATTTATATTTATCTCAGAGTCAAAGGTGGCATGACCCTAACCCTGACTGAACAAATCCAAAACCTGTTGATGAACAGAATTTGGAAAACTCATTTAATACAATAAATAAAGACTCGCTCATATGAAAACATTACATTCCTTACAGGTTCCACTGTTCACTCTGTCTCACTGTCTTTCTAAATAATGACTTTAAAGGGACCTGGAGCCTAACTATACCCTCTGTCTGTGCAAAGACTTTCCTCCTGGCTGGCGGCTGCTATAGTAACACTGTTGTGCAGGGACAATGGGTGCAGCTTCCTCTTCCAGCTTCCTGTCTCCTGCCTCTGTTTCCTTTGCCCCATTCTCTTGATAGAGCATTGGCTCTAAATGTGCCCCTGCACTCCAGCTACCCTGCACACACACAAACACACAGAAGCAGACACATCCAACACTTTATGGTCCCCTGTGTGTGTGACAACAATCCAAAGAGCCCCCTGCTCCACCATCATTCCCCTGCACACCCCACCACAACTCCTCTTCTGGTCTTGGGCCTACCCAATCACTTCCCAGCAGTCAGGAAGCGGCCTGGTCACCCAGCCAATCAGCAACTTTGCTGACCTTTTCTTCCTGTAACTCCATTGTTTGGTCACACAATAGTGCAGACACACAGGCTACCTGTCAGGCTGAGAGGAAACACAACAAGTAAAATTCCCCAAGCAAAATGCATGCAGAGCAGTGCCCAATTAATACACTATAGTGAAAGAAAGTAGTTAATTTTCTTCAGCCGAATACCAAAAGAATCATATTCCTCTGCTAATTTAATTGAATAATGTGGCAAGATAGTCCTAAATACATTTATTTCATATAAGGCGTACAATTTTACTTATTTAATCTGACTTACAACAATACAGTGGTGTGAAAAAGTTCTCATACACTTACCATATGCATCGATATATTAATTTGGGGTATTTCATAATGCATCGGAACTGTACTGTATTCAGGTTGGAATTTCCAAAACAAGAATTAGGTGATCAAATTTGAATTTTGGGGGTTTTGACTAGTTCTCATGTTCTTTAAACTATACATAAAGGCTCAAATATATACATGCACCTTCACTGATACTTGAACAGATGTGTCTCAGCTAACCACACTTTGACCACATGCTTATTGTATGCTACAAGAAGCAATCCAAACAACGTTTGGTTGGATGTTTGATTAAAACTTTGGTCAAAACTTGTAGAGTTTATTCAGATTTTTGGTTTATTGGTGCAGAGCTGGGTTTTAAGCATAAAGGTCTACAGATTTTTAATAGGGTTGAGGTCAGGGCATTGGGAAGGCCATTCCAAAACCAGTTTCCAATGAGAACTTTGTTTGTTTGGGGCATCCAATTCTGTCCACCTTAACAAAAAGGAAATTGGTTAAAATCTTAAAAAAAAACAGGTACAACCACGCTTCAAACCTACCATAAACTGCAAACTACCATGAACTGAAACACCAGTGCCAATGTCCGCAGAGATGTCAGTTGGGATTTAAGTCCCTGCTACAAAATTGACACTTTTAGGCTAAATTGAAATGTGCAGCTCCCCACCTGGACAAACCAAATGGAAAGTTTTTATGTTCAAACAAGGCAACCATTGAGCTATTTGGCTATAATGACAAGAAATGTCTGGTGAAGAATGTGAGTCTTTAAAACCTAAGGAGGAGGAGATTTAAATTTCTCGGCTTGAGCATTTTGTTGGTATTAAAGGTGCAGCCTTTGAGTGATTTCAGTCTTACCGGACTGACATAAGTTTCTGTGTCATAAACGAGTTTTTTTCACCAACAGTGTCTGTTGGCTGTGGGGTGCCTCAGCGGCCTATACTAGGACCCCTTCTTTTCCTTCTGTATCTCCTGCCATTGGGTTCCTTTTTGAAGAAATCTGGAGTTTCTTTTCATTGCTTTGCAGATGATTGTCAAGTCTACATTCCTTTGAAAAAAACATGATGCTCCTTCTGTTCATTCTTTGTTGGAATGTCTAAATGAAATCAAGCTCGGATGGCCCTGAATTTCATTGAGCTTGAATGATAAAAAGACTGAGGTCATATTGTCAGAAAGTGGACTTTCTGACACTTCTTGGCTCTTTGACTCCATATTTGAAATCCACTGCCTCCAATCTGGGGGTGAAATTATATGCCGACCTTAGATTTGACACACAAGTCAGCTCTGTAGTAAAAACAGCTGCGAAAAATTACTAAAATTAAGACCATTTTGTCCAGGTAAGATTTTGAAAAGATAAAGTCTTTATTATCTCACGTCTTGATTGCTATAACGTGTTGTATGCTGGGGTCAGACAGGCTTCCCTCTCTCGCCTTCAATTTATCCAAAATGCAGCCGCTTGTCTTCTAACCCGATCACACAATACGAGAACATATCACTTCTGTGCTGGCCACTCTTCCCTGGCTCCCTGTGTGCAACAGAGTAGATTTTAAAATTATTTTTATTGGTTTTTAATTGTCTTAATGACCTTCAAAGACTCTAAGGTCAGCTGACTGTTGTCCGTTCCAAAGACGAGGTTGAAGCTTAGAGGTGCTCAGGCTTTTGTAGTTGCGGCCCCTAAGTTATGGAACTGGCTCCCTCTACATGTTGGGCAGTCTCCGTCACTGACTATTTTTGCCTATTCTCTTATTGTACAGCACTACAATAATTTGTTGTTTTTAAATGTGCTTTATAAATACATTACATTGGATTGGATGAACGCTGTTGTAGCTGTCAAATATGGTGGTGATAACTTCAGCTACCACCTTGTCTTAAAGCTGCAAAGGGTGAAACAAGATGCAGTTTGCCAAGGGATACCTGGTTAGTAGAGAATAGAGATGTATTTATATTTGAGTCTATATGTATTATTTTTAACTCAGTTTGGAGTGAATAGTATCTATCTAACTATCAAGTTGCTATAACCATTTATCCTAGGAGGGTTGCAGGGAGGCTGGTGCCTATCTCCAGTCTGAAAATACCATAGACAAGTTAGCAGTCTGTCACAAAGCAGGATTAGAGAAAATCAATAATTAATTCAGAGTTGTGCGCCCAATACCCATTTCTAAAATTCTCTGATGTTGTATGCACAGTATCTCCATAAAAATGTGTACACCTTTCACATCTTCAGTGTTTTCCCATAAAAAGATTTTAAATATTTTCAAACATGTAAGGGGTGTACCCACTTTTGTGGGATACTGTAGTATGATCATTCCACCCTGCAAAAAGACCGCTTCAAACGCTTCCTGAAATAGCCAGAATTAACATGACATTCAAACCCATAGACAGCAGGCAAATTGCATTAAAAGATATTTACATTTGTATAATTCAGCAACTTTGACAATGAGTTTGCAAATAACCTTTTATCTCAGTGTTGTTAACTTTATGTCTCTGTTCTGTGGCAGATGTTCGTCGGCGGGGCTCCAAAGACCTTCTGAAAGTGTGCGTCCTGTTGGACCGAGGTCAGCAAGAGGGGAAGGGGGAGGACGGAACGTCTTTTTCCCCCTAAACATTTTCCCGGCCCAAAACCCCACGAAGGGGGGATGGAGGGCGCCCAGTGAGGGTGTGTGGATCCCTTCACCACGCCCGGGGTTTCTAAAGCTCGCCCGGGCCCCGGAGATTTTAACAACTGCCCGGGGAGTGGGGGAAAGGAGGCCCTTGTCAGAGCATTGCCCGGGTTTAGAAAAAGGGAAAGGCAGGGGATGATAGGAAGGGTGGAGGACCAGGGTGTGGAGGAAGAAAGCCATTTATATGGCAGTTGTATACAACAGCTTTGTGTTTGCTTTAGAGAGGAAACAAAGCTATTTTTTTCTTGAAGGGTTTTTCCCGGGGAAATGTTTCCCTTTAGCACCCCTGGCAGGGTTTTTGTTTGGGACGTATTAGAAATGTTGAATTAT
This sequence comes from Crenichthys baileyi, assembly GCA_036173005.1. Classification (NCBI taxonomy): domain Eukaryota; kingdom Metazoa; phylum Chordata; class Actinopteri; order Cyprinodontiformes; family Goodeidae; genus Crenichthys; species Crenichthys baileyi. Next base: position 154,197 of record JAHHUM010002052.1, on the reverse strand, counting down.
CTGTCCTTTTCCCCTTTTTCAGTTTCAGTTTGGGGGGTTTGGTTTGTTCTTCGTATAGAGAATACTAAAAACCCCCGGGCCCCCGGTCAGCAGCAGCAGACCCTGAGGGCGAGGAACTGGGGGCCAAAAGGGGCTCTTGTCTAAACTTTCGGCCCCCAATTTTCCTCCTCCACGCCTTTTTCCATCTTCTCCTTTTCCCTTAAAAATGTCCCCCCCTCTGACCTCACCTTTCCTTTTTTACCCCAAATTTAAGCTTCACCCCTCTCACCCTGGGGGGTTTAAAAGCCCGAAAAAGATTGCCCCCTTTCCCACCCCCTACTTCCCCCAAAATTTTTCCCACTGGAGGGGGAAAGCGGGGCCAAAAATGGACTGCAGCCTGCCCCTGGAGAAGCAGAGGTAAGGAGGGTAAAAAAAAATTTCCCCCCCCATTTTTTCCCTTACCCCTTTTACAAGCTTTGTCTATTGAAAATTAAAACGTTTGCATTCCCTTTTCCAGAGCTGTCACTTTACACCTGTAATTTAAATAGGGAAATGATTTTTTAAACCCAAAACTTTTTCACATTCTTTTAGGCCCTGGGAGAAAAAATTTTAAAAAAAAACAAAACTTTTTACCATTTTTTCCCATTCCTTTTTCCGGCACATTTCCCTTTGGGGTCCTCTTTTTGCACAACTCGGGGCCCCCCCCCCCTTAAAACCCCAACTTTTTTTTCCCAGATTTAAGTCTGAGGGTATAGATGGGGGCCCCGGGAAAAAGGGGGACTTTTTGTGCCCTCCCGGGAAGGTTTTTTTTTTTTAAATTTTAGACGTATGTTTTGGGGTCACCATTTTTAAAAAACCGGTTCGGGACCAAAAGTCAGGCTTTTTTGGGTGTGGCCCTAATTTTTAATTTTTTTCCCCCGGGGTTTACTTTTTCCCAAGCATTTTAAGTTTTTGTCCCACTCTAAAACCAAAACTTTCGGGCCCCCCCTTCAAGGGGGGAACCCCAAAAATTTTGGACAAGCATTACGGGGCCCCTCCCCATTTTTTTAACAAAAAAGGGATACTTTTTAAAAAATTGGGAATATTTTTTTCTCATTTTAAAACCTAAAGGCCCCAAACCCCCTTTTTTGGAAGGGTGTTTTTTTTTTTTTTTTTTCCCCATAAATTTTCATTTTTGGTTTTTCAAAAACGGTTTTAAATTTAGGTTTTTTTTGGACTATGTTTTTAAACTCAACATCCTCCCCAAACAAGCATTTTGTTTTGTAGAAAAATGCCTAAATTTTTTTTGGATACTTTATGACCTCCTTGGGAATGCCCTTTTTTCCTGAAAGGCTCTGTAACAGTGAGTTTTGGAGACTTTATTTCCACTTCCCCAACCATCCCTCTGACTGTTCTTGGTGGCAAGATGTAAATCATCACTCTTCTGAAAACATAAAATGATGATTTATTTTCAGTTCAGAGATCAAATGTCTATTCAAAATCTTGTGGTATTTCAAACTGTTCATGATCCCATACATTCTAACAAGGTTTCCAGGGCCTCAAAAGAGAAACAGGCCCAGGACATCACACATCCTTCACTATACTTAACAGAGGGAATTAGATACTTTTCCACATATTCATCTTTGGTTTTACACCAGACCCACCTTGAGGGGTTTCTTCCCAAAATTCCCACCCCAAAGCCCCCCCCCCCCTTTTTTTTAAACCCGAAGTCCCCTTTTTTCCATTTAAACGCCCCCCAGTAGCCCCTGTTTGGGTCCATGTTTGTGAGGGCCCGGGGACAAAAAAAGTTTTTTTCCATAGCAAATTAAATCCCACCTTTATCTCATGGATATTTTAAGACCACAAGATGCCACTTTTTTGCGGGCCCCGTTTTTCCAACGGAAAAAACCCCTTTTTTAGTCTTTTGACTTTCCTTTTACCTTTCCAAAAACTAAATATAGGGGAGAAAGAAAAAATTTGGGGATAACTTCACAGCCTTGTTTGTCACAATTCTGGTTTGTTTTTGAATATTGAAATTTTTGCCTTTTTTGGGAAACTTTTTAAACCCCTTGGGGCAATTTTAAAAAAATTTTAAATTTTTTCTTGTACCCATATAAATGACTTCTAAAACCCAACATATATTTAAATTTTATTACTTTTTAATAAAGAAAAAATTTCCCAAATTAATATTTTAGCAAGGGGAGTCATAAAAAGGTCAAATTTTAGTAGAGTGAGAGAAAAAGGGGGGGGCCAAAAACTGTTTGTGATTTGGGAAGGGCAAAATTTTCTCCCCTCTTTAAAGGGGTTTTAAAAATGAAAATTTAAAGGATTCGGGGGTGCACCCCTTGCCTTGAAAGGGCCTGACAAAACTGCCCCTTAAAATGGTTTAAAAATGGTTTTTCCTTTTTACATGGGGGGGAAACCTATGTAGAACATGTTAGGGGCCTGTTTTCCCTTTTTTTTTTCAATTTTTGGAATATTTTTAGTTTTTTGTTTCCTGGTTTTAAAAGTGCACAAAAATTTTTTATCCTTATGTCTTTGGCCCCTCCCGCTGTTTTCAGCAACACTTTTTTATTTGAACACAGGGGAAACACCCATTTTTACATTGCCCACAATCACTTTAAAATTTTTTCCCCCCCTTTTTACCCCATTACATTGTCGGCCCTTTTTCCTCTTTAGAGTATAACCCCCAAAAAAACCCATTTTACAATTTTTTTAAAAGTTGCTTTTTTTTTTTCCCTTTTTCCCCCTGTTCTCTGTTCTTTTTTTTGGGGTTTTTATTATATCAAAACCTTGCCCCGGTGATTTTGGGGAACCCCAATATGTCCCTTTTGGGGCTAAAAATTTTTAATTGTTTCCACTGCCCTTTTCTGCATCTTGCCCCCCCCCTTTTTTTCCCCCCCTTCCCCCCACATCTTAAAGGCTGGAAACCACGGGGGGGTGAGCCGGCAGCGGGGCGGGGGCCCTCAACTGCAGGCGCTGCGGGAACCAAAGCTTTTTGGGTGGGGAAAACCAGGGGAATCGGGGATTTTTAGCAAATACTCCCATTCCCCCTGAAGTGAGTTTTAATACATGTTTTAGAGGGGCACGGGCATGCAAAACTTTTTCATTTATCTGAATTATTATGTATAGTAATTTTAATCATTTTTTTATTTTTTTTTTAAAACAGTACAAAAGTAGGGTCAAAACCCATTTAGGCATTTTTTGGCCCCAACCTTCGGGGACTGGGGGCTTTGTAAAGTGTTACAAATTTTTAGCGTTAGATTTAATTTAAAAAGCAAAAATATAAGAAGATGAACAGTCTCCAAAATATTGTTTTCTAGTTTTTTTGCTGCTAGCAATCATTTAAATTAGTTTTAGGAGAAAGACGTGACATGAAAGATAGGGGTTGACTGTTTAAAAAAAGACATTTTTACAGAATTTACATTTTAAACTGTCTTTAGCATTTTGCAATATCAAATACATTTACATCACAACTAGCATGAATCAAAAAGCAGTCTTTGCATGAATAGGCTAGAAAATACAGTTTCGGGGCCTTTTAAATTTGAAATTTCCAATAGTTTTTCTTTAAAATTTTCCCAAAACCAGGGTGTTTTATTTACAGACAGGGGTTTTAACCCAAAAGGGGTACAAGACTGGGGCACCGGAAAACTACAAAAAACTGACTGATTTCGGTCACCTGTAGATTTCTCTTGCCAATTTTTTTTTCAGATTAATTTTAAAATTAGGTCACCTTTTAAAGCTTTTTTTCTTATAACTTTTTCCAGAGGTATAAGGGCCAAAAATGTGGCAAGGGGGATAATGTGGGAAATGAATGTGATTTTTAGTAAAAGGGTGGGAATTCCCTGGGGGCCCCAGGGGGGCACGGGGGTTTTTGCAGTTTTTTTAAAGGGATTGGGGGTCAAAATCATTAACCCCCATTTTAAACCCTTCACTTTAAATTTAGGGGATAAAACAGCCCCCATTAGGGGATGATGGGGTTTTTTCCCAAATTTGGGAAGTTGAGTTTTTTTAGAACATCTGCTTCAAAAAGTCTTTTTTTTGGGGGAAATGTAGTTTATTTTAAAAATGTTTATTTATAGTTTTTTTTTCTTTTTGTTTTACTCCATTTTGGACCCGTAAAAATTGTGTTTCCCCATCATTGTGGCCCAGACTAAGAGCACCAAGGGCTTGGGCTACACGCTGGATCAGAGCAGCTGTGTTTTTTCCAGCATCCCTGAGCTGGTCTATCACTACCCGCTCTCACCCCCGACCCGCCCCTTTTCCCCCGGGGGCAGAGGGACATTCCCTGAGCCAACCCCAGTGGGCCCGGGAGCCCCCTAAAACAAAAAAAAAAAAGGGAAAAAAGGCCCTTTAGAGGCCAATGGGACCCTGCTCTCCCCAAAACATTAAATGCACACACCACACACACACACCTTTTCCAAAAAACCCCCCTTTTTTAAATTTTTGCCCCAAACTGGGGGATATGCTCTTTACCAAACCAAACTTTTGTGTTTTCCTTTTTGGGGTTTTTTTGGGGTGTTTAATTTACAAACCCCCCGTAGTTTGGCCCAAGTATGACACTTAAATTCAGTAAAAAACCTTTTCTGTAGAAATTGGGTTTTTTCAAATTTGTTTAAAAAATTTGGGAAACAATGAAACCGGGGGCGGGAAAGTAGCCAAAAGTTTTTTTCCCAATCAGGGGGGTGCATTTTGGGCTCATTCTACAGAAAATCTACCATACATCACATCAACTGACGCCCCTAAGGACACACACAAACCTTTTTAACAAACAAATTAAAACAAGTTTGATAAAGCAGAGGCTAAAAAAATTTTTTGCAATCTCGTTCGTGGGTTTCTAAAAAGGGGATAAAAATAATTAAATTAAACGTGCCCATATCCAGTTAGGCCCCGTGTACAAGATCAATATCCCTGATTAGAGTATGTACAGGTATCCTGACTTGTTTAATGAAAATATTTTATCTGCCCCGAAAAATCCTTTTTTTCCCGCCCCTTTTTCGGCCCGGGGAAAAGAACATTATTGATTTGATGATTAGAGTGAGTGTAACTAAACAGTTCTCATTAAACCGCAGAACATAGTCAGAAAAAACCCGTTTCGTTTAAAAGGGTAAAATTTTGCCCAAAAAACTTCTAACATAAAGTCTGTGCAGTTTAGTTTAAAAAGGAAACTGTTAATATGGAGGCTCTGTGGTTGAAAATACAACATTAGACAAAGCACAGGAAAAGAGTGAAAGAAAAATCCATAATTTCTCAGAAAACATGATGAAAAGAGCTCCTCTCAAAGCAAGCACATCTAAGGACAAGAAGTTGGCTACAACAAAATGGTAAACATTTTTAAACCACTTTTTTATATTTTGCTTTTTTTTTTCTATCTAAGAGTCCCCTGTTAGGGGGAAAAATTCTATAATGTATTGGGCCAGTTTTCTTTTTTTTTCTTCTAATTTTTAAAAATTTTCTGGTTTTTGTTTTCTGTGTTTTTGGGCTAATTTTTGTTTTTTTCATCTCCCGAGCCTCTGTACTTTATACTGGACTGTATTTTATGACTTGACCCTGTAAAAGGTTGTTGGATAATGCCTTTTTTACATGAACGTCATGATGATGTGGACTGTACGTTATTGTTGTAAAACTGTTACTCAACAAATAAAGAACAGTTTATTTTACCTATTAAAATAAGGTGTCACAAATAAACTTGTCAGTAACACAATTCCAAGTGACTTTTGAAGTGGCCTTCCAGAGTCCAGAGTTATTGAGAATCTGTGGAGAAAGCTGAAGATTAGGATGTCAGCAAGGAGACCTGTTCTTCATCCTCTGGACCTCTTGGAGTTTAGGCCCTTTTAGGGGTTGTTTTGCTGTACCTACTATGGATAAAAAGGGACCTCGTGGGGGTGCTGCCACAAGGTCCTACCTTTCTAATTTTTTTTCAGTCAGTCTGTGAGAACTAAAAAAACTGCTTCCCCAGGGAAAGGGGGGGCAACTATTGATAACTTCCTCTTTCTGCCACATCCAGGTGATGCAAACTGCAAACTTGGCTTTAAGCCTGAGCTATCGTTGCAAGATAATTAACTTTTTGGACAATCATCTTGATTTAGACGTACTTCTAAGATGCAATGAAATGTCCCTGTCGTCAGTCCAGGTATTTGAGGTGTTCTGTCCCAACCTGATGAAACTAATGAAACCCTTGATTGGACACAACAGGTGTGCCTGAGACCACACTGGATTTACAATTATGTGCTTTACGTAAATCTCTCTATAGTGGAGTTGAATAATTTTGAGACTTCCGCAGTCATTAAAACTAAGAATTAGTGTTTAACCTAGATAAAAAAAATCCAAGGGTTTTGTTAACTCTTGAACTGTTTTGGGGTATTTTGTGTACTGCAAACACCTGAACTTTTTAAAATTTTGCCAATAAACCTAATTTGCTGAATATTCAGCAATTATCTTAGGCATGCGCTTGTGGTAATATGCCTAACCAGTGAACACCAGTATGCTGGGTTGCATGAGCATCTCTACCAGAGCGTGTGCATGACTTTGCAGGCGTTACTCTGTGCGCCCATGTGTGAGTGTGTGTGAACATGTTGTTCTTTTTCTCTGTGTCTCGAAATGGGAGAGAAAGGCAGTGAGAATATTCCTGTTCAGGGATTATCATGTTGCCATGGTGAGTAGTTGGAGTGAGGTAGTGCCATCTCTACAGGGAATGATGAGAGAGGAGGAGAAAGAGAGAGGAGAGACAGGCTGCGGTATAAAAGGAGCTATGAATAATCTTGGTCATAGTAGCAATGTAGGTTCCACACAGAATAGTCTGCATGGTTTGTGAATGAACAGCTGCAATATGAGATGTGAGTGCCAGAAATCGCCCAGAAGGACGTGAGTCGCCCCTGTTAATGTCAGTTCCTTGAATTGCTTCATTGGTTGTGCAACACCTCTTTGACGGGTCAGAGTGCACGACTGCCTCCAGAGCAAACACGTCTAAAGCGGCTTGTTTTAGCTCAAGCTTAAGCCAAGTCTTTTACAGTCCAGGAGATGCTCAAAATCTTTGATATTGGGCTTTCCAGAGGGTCACAAATTGCAAGGTTACACAATAGTGATCTGTTTTGAGAATGTTCTCTTAATTAAATTAACTAGGGCAAACAAACAAGAAGCTTGACATGCTGTAGGCTACACATGATTCTTACAGCCCTTCCTAACTGGAGAATATACTATAATGGAATTTTTCTTATCAAAGCGGGAGAGAAATTACTCATAACAAGAGAAAATCCGGACTTTGTCTTTATAAGTTTTATTCAAAGGCATTTCTGCATTTGAAGACCCTGTCACCGACAAGTCAGTGAAACAGCCCAGAGCACAGTTTACAGAAAGTATTTAAACAGTATGTGGGTGTTACCTCAATTTAGAAGAGTTTGGAGACATGGTCCTCTAGACCACACCTCGGGTCAGAGGTAACAAAGTTATTTATGAGGACAACCATCTCCTCTTTCCTCAGGCACAACCCTCCAGGATGTGTTTTAAACCATTAAACCCTTCTGGAAAAGGGGTTTACAGCCCAAAACTCCTCTATAAGTACTAAACACAGAGGTCAGAGGAGGAGGTAAATGAAAGTTCACAAAGAAACTTTGGAATACTTTGGGCACTAAATAAAAGAATTTCCAAAACAATACCAACTTAAGTCAAAAGCAAACATACAAAACTAAGTTGGAAAGTCAATCTCCAGTTGTTGTTCCTGTTTATATGCAATGTAGCATAAGCACTGCAGCACAGATAGCTGCAATAATAAAATTATGGTTAGGGACAACAATAGTGCACAAAGGAGCGGGCTTCAAGAGATGCAGCACCTATTTTGGGGGACTTTACACAAGCAACAGCAGAGGACATTTTGTGAGCATTACGTGTTTACCAAAAGAAGTGTTGTTAGCTAAAGCATTGTTATAGAGAGGGAAAAAAATATAATAACTAAAACAGAATCTGTTACTGTTTCTATTTGAGTAATAGCAAGTTTTAGCTCTGCAGCACAGCTAGCTATCAGAGATAGTTAGAAAAGTAGCACTTTAAAACTCGACTGACCCACTGCTCGAAAGGTTGTGCCCATCAAAAACTATTGTAGGCTGATAATTGTTGTTGGGAGTGTTGGCAATAGTTTTTTAATATTGGTTTGCTTCAATTATGGCGAATAATGTTGCACTGTAAAAAAGGCACAGCAGTGAGAGAGTTATCTTTATAGAATGGTAAGATTGTAAAATAGCATTAATAATAATAGTTTTCTCTCTTTATTATAGTGGTCTTATGTAGTATTCTCTTCAGCCTCATTCCCTAAACAAAGTTGCTTACCTGCATAATTTTTAATAGCATGTAATCTGGGGAAAGACTTTAAAACTTGGAGCATGAGCTATTTTTTTAGCAGTGTCACACAGTAATGTTTTAATAGGGCCATTCTGGAGCAACTCTGGATTAATTCAACAAGAGCTAGCTCATTCCTAAAGGTACTTTAACCATTGCATGCAAGTTTATTATTCTTTGTAGTTGAGCATTTCCATGAATTATGAAGTTTAAAAATTCTGACTAAAATGAATAATCATTTATTCATATAATGCACGACTTGTTAAAATTTGTATTATTTCTAATAGTTTTTGTGTTTTAGTAATGTGCACTTTTACTCTTTATTTGTAGAAAAATTTATGAAATAAATAACCTATCAATGCGAGTCATGGAGGTATCAGCCACCATATCCTTCCCTACAGCTTACTCTGGAGGATCATCCCAAGGCGTTCCCAGACAAGAAGGAATACATACTGTATCTATCCTCCAGCAGGATAGTCTTGTCGAGTCATAGAGCATGAGAGAGTAGTGTGAAATAATAATATGAAAATCATCTGAATCGGCAGTGCCAGTCCTGGCATCAATGGTGACTTGGGCGAGGACATCTTTGACTCCCCCGCTTTCTGCAACCCACCCACACATGCACACACAGATCACAATTGCTGTTTGGTGTCTACACCAGATCAGACCTGTTGTACCATCATTATAAGAAAATCAGAATTTAAGAAAGGAATAAAGTTTTTTATGCCAGGGCACACACCTGTCCCCACAGTAAAGCCTATTCTGGAAAAATCAGTAACTTATTTAATTATAACTTAGCAGAAACTTTAAAGATCAAAATATTCATGCATTTGATTGTAGTATTGTGCTTATAATTTAGATATTAATATGCACACATAACAAAACACATTGAAAATTATGTTTTTTTTTTGTTTGTAAACACAAAAATGATAAAGGGTTCATAAATTTCAAAATGCTTCTTTAAAGAATTGTTGTTCAATTTACAAAAATCCATTAAAGGTTTGGTCTGTAGTAAAGACGTTGAACTAAAAATGATCAAAAGCATGCCAGATTTCCTAAGATGTTTTTCCGTGCTGAGCTTGCAATTTAAATGCCAATTTCTGCCTCTTCAACTTGAATCTTTTCAGACAGTGCTTAAAATGTTCAAAGCAAAGGTGGGCACCCATTCCACCATTACTGAACCTACAGGTCAGCCATAGAAAATCTCATGTTGGTTCCCCCCAGGCAGAAAGCTGTGTTGCCACTGTGAACAACTGCTAATGACCCATAGAGATCTATGACCAACTTGTTAGGCGGTGTTTTCCATCATCAGCTCCATAAAACTAAAAAAGAAAGGTGCCCAATTTCTCAACTTGAAGTTACTGAATAAAACCTGGGGCACATTATGACCATTTTGGCAGCATCTGACATCAAGATTATTAGTACCCGGCCTTCTTGGCATCCCTGTCGGGGGGGCTGCATAGTGCCCCTCCCGGGGACTCTGTTATTCTGCTGGGGGACTTCAACGCTCACGTGGCAAAGACAGTGACACCAGGAGAGGTGTGAATCCGAGTTTCCCATGTTCAAGCATAAGGCTGTTCATCAGTGCACTTGACACCAGGAAACCCTAGGTAGGAGGTCGATGATCGATTTTGTTGTCGTGTCTTCAGACCCTCGGACACTGTTTTGGACACTCGGGTGAAGAGAGGGGCTGAGCTGTCCACTGATGGCGGTGAGTTAGATCCGCTGTAAGAGGACAAAACCCGACAGACATGAAAAGCCCAAGCGTAGAGTGAGGGTCTGCTGGGAAGGTCGGGCGGAGCTCTCGCCCAGGGATGTATTCAACTCCCACCTCCGGGAGAGCTTTGACCAGATTCCCGAGGGAGGTTGGAGACATAGAGTCCGAGTGGACCATGTTCTCCGCGTCTATTGTTGATTGCCTATTTATTCCTTTCCTTTATTTATCCTACTCCATTAATTAGTCTGTGACTTACGATCATCAGATTTATAAGTTGTGTTTCCCAGATGTGACAGAGTCACAGGAAATAATCGCAGCAACTCGAAGACAGAATGACAGCAGGGCAGGAAGGGACAGAGAAAAAAAGCAAGGAGAGAATGAGTGTGAGAGGGGAAGACAAGCACTTGTGGGGGTCCCAGCTTCTAAATAATTCAAGGGGAGACTAGCTGCACTCAGTGCAGGGGAGGAGCACTGTCAGGTCAGCTCATTCACTGCAGAGAGGAGGTGGGGAGGAGGAAAGGATGAGATTGTAAGGAAAGGGTTTAAAGATAGCATAGAGGAATCCGTGGAAGAGTTTGCCTTTGTGCACGTGTGTGTGTGTGGTGTTTTGTGTGTTGTGTGTGTGTGTGTGTGTGTGTGGTGTGTGTGTGTGTGTGTGTGTGTGTGTGGTGTGTGTGTGGTGTGTGTGTGTGTGTGTGTGAAGGGGGGGCTTGTATTCTGGGCATAACTGTGCATGAGTGTGTATCATGTGCTAGTTGTACATGCCTCTGCTCTGTGTGTGCATGTGATGAAAATAGACAAAATGAAGAACAAACAGAATGCTTCTTTGTGGACATTTTCTTAGTCACCACAGCAACTGCCTCCTCCCTCCATCCTGCACTCTCTTTTTACCTTGTTTATTCGTCCCTTATATCCTTCCCTACATTCCTCCTAGATTCTATTGACTTCCCTCTTTCTGCTCAGGCTTTTTTGTGTCCTGCAATATTTTTAATTTGATGACATTTTCAGCATATATACCTGCATTTGTTCTTCCTGCCTGTTGTTTCCATTTTCTCCACCTTTCACTATGACTTCTTCACATAATACTCTGACGTTGGGTAGTTAAAGTCATTTAAGAGGCCTTTGATAAGAGGAACAGGGAATGTGACATTAATTGCCACAGTGCCTTTAGACCTCCAATTTTTTCACATTTTGTCAATTTACAACTACAAACTTAATGTACTCTATCAGGATTTAATGTGATAGACCAACACAAAGTAGTGCATGTCTGTGAGGTGGACGGGAAAGGATTCATGTGTTATGATCCTTAGGTGTTAGGGTTTTTGGGGGTTCTTTCATGTCACTGTTTTTATCATTTGCCTGTTGTTAATGTTCTCTAAGTTGTTGCCATATTAGTTCATTCTTTGTGTTTAGTTTATTTATTTATTACTGTGTTCTGTTCTTTGTACATTTGGATTTATTTCTGTTAGATCTTTGCTAGACTTCTCCCCTTGGTTTTATAGTTTCTCTGTATCTTAGTTCAGCGCCATCCATCTTAATAAGTCTCCTGCCTTCAGTCTCCCTGCTGCTCCACATTATTCCTTGATTACACACCTTCATTACAGTATCCTCCACTCGTCCTTCAGTAAGCTTTCTGATTCTCATTTTTCTTTACCAGATCCCTTTACTTAACTGCCATGTCTCTCTGTTTGTCCGTGACTCCGCCTGTTTCTCTGTTCGTGCTCCTTGTGTTGTTCTCCTCCTGTCGTGCTCAAGGTTTTGTCTTTGGTTATAATTAAAGTCCTTTTATTCACCATGCTGCTCTCAAGTTCTTGTCTGCTCTTTGGTCCTGTTACAACCTCACAATCCTTGAAACCCATGGTTTCTCAATTTTGTTTAACAAAAAAAATTGGAAAACTCAATCTATAATAATTTTCTGTAATTTAATACTTCTAAACAGAAATCCAGTGCAACCAAATGTCTTCAGATTACACCAAATCGATAAATAGAGTCCAAATAGAGTAACTTGAGTAAATTAATCACAAACACAGCTGGTTTGTGAAGACCACTGACAGAGAACAGTATTGAACAAACAGCATTATGAAGATCGAGGAATACAGCAGACAGGTCAGGGAGAAGCTGTGAAGATGTTTGAACAGGGCTGGTTTATAAACATCTTTGAGCATCTCATGGACCGCTATTGACGTGCACACCTACAAAGACATGGCCATCCATCTAAACTGAGAAGGCAAGTAAGTAGAGTATTAACAGTGAAGCATAGAAGATGCTCATGGTAACGCTGCTCCTGTTTGCAGTTTGCAGTTTGCTCCTGTTTGCAGTTTGCCACAAACCACAAGGGGACACAGCAAACATGTGGAAGAAAAAGACTCAGAAGGGACATTTTTATCTGTGATGGTAGAATAAAATTGAACACACTATTCCCACTGTAAATCATGGTGGAGGCAGCATTGTATTGTGGGAAAGCTTGACTTTAGCAAGGACAGGAAAGCTGGTCAGAGCTGATGGGAAGATGGCTGATTAGCCTAAACATGCAAGCAGAGCTACAATGGAATGACCCCGTCAAAGTCCAGACCAAAATGCAATTGAGAATCAGAGGCAAAACTTAAAAAAATACTCTCCATCCAATCTGACTGAATTTGAGTTATTTTGCAAAGAATAATGTGCAAATATTTTAGTTTCTAGATATACAAAGCTGATAGAGACATATCTTAAAAATACTTGCAGCTGTAACTGCAGCGAAAGCTGGCTCTACAAAGTACTGACTCAGGATGGGATGGGGTCTGAATCCTTTTGTGATGCTCTTTATATGTGACTGTAGAAGAGCTCTTGTTTTCTAAAGAATAATATCTTCAATTATATTAAACAACATTTAGATTCATATACATTTTGATTCATATAAATAAAAATTGGTCCTTTACAGATGACAAAATCTGAGAATAGTCGGCCCCAGGCTGATATTAAAAATGAAGCAGACAGACAGGAAAGACGCCACCTTTTTTGACAAGGTCACCGGAAAGTCAATATCGGACATTCTGTTCGTGTCTGTGGGTGCTTAATATTATATGGAGATGAGTGAGGAAAGACGCTGGCATGGCTGGCTGATGTGGAGCCTCTGAGGTACATCCTCCCCTCCCTGCTGCTCCAGCGCGCCCGGCGCCCCGCCCCCGCCTGCCCAGCGCGTCGCATCTCTAAGCGGCGTTCGGCTCGGTCAGCAGCACCCCCCCACAAGCCAGCGCACCGCTCACCTGGCTGTACCGAGAACACATTTCTGTTTTTATATTCCCTCCTCATCAGGCGAGGAAGAAGAGGACCAGATAACCCAGAGAGACGTCACCATGCCAGGTAAAGAGTGAAGAGGAGATTCGGGGCCGTGAGGAGGTGGGGGAGTAACACTGCGGGGTGTGCTTGGAGTGGCCTCTCCATCCGGGTGAACACCTTTCCGGGCTTAAAGCGCGCACGATGACGGACGGCTGGTGGCGGCCGCCTCGGCTGTTGCTGGCTTTCCTCGCCATTGTGGGAGGTGAGTACTTTCTCCATCTATTAGCTCCATCGATGCGCCTATTTGACAGTAATCACCTTGTTCAGCCAAAAATATCTCCACGCTTATGGTCATGATGGGGAATGAAAGTAAAGATGGAGTGAGCCTAAAAATAAATAAAAAGGAGTGGTTTGGTGTTAAAGAGGAGGCAGGTGGAGAAAATGACTATTTCATTGCTGTGTCACCATCTTTCCTGTAACAGCAGGATACGCGATGATGTAGAGAAATATTTCACACTCCATATCTGAGCGCAATCTAGAAAATGCACAAACTGACATAATTAATGTTTCGTTAGGATCAAGTTTCACAAGTATATTCTTATGGACCTTATGCTTGTTAATGTTTTTAAGAAAATCACATTTTAGTTTCTTTATATTTTAGAATATCAATGAACCCTGCACTGTTTGTTCTGCTAATTTGTTGAAAAAAAAATAAACGCAATGCTTATAACACCACACTCTCCAAGTATCAAGCAGGCTATTCATTTTTTCTTTGCAAAACAGCCACCTGCCTGTAAATGAATACAAAAAGTGATCCAGCTGAAGCATCACACATGAATGTTAACGAGAGCCCGAGAGAAAGAAATTCAGTATCACTCATCTCTCTGTCTTTTTCCCTCTCACTCATTAACACCGAGGTCTTGATTTGAGTGGCTAGGTTAATGAGAGGCATGCGGAGCTAAAACAGCTTCCACATCCTGTTTGCCAAGGACAAATTACTTATCATTCAGCAGCACAGCAAAATATGTCTTTCTCTGTGTATGTTCTGAGTACATACACCCATCAGCCACTTTATTAGGAACACCTGTTTATGCGCTGGCTGCCACATTGTGAATCAGCTAGTCCGATGGCAGCAACTTTATGCATTTAGACATTTTGATGAGGTAAATGCAGCTTGCTAAAATTCAAACCAAGCACCAGAATGAGCAAGAAAAAGGATATAAGTGACTTTCAACGTGGCATGGAGTTGTTGCCAGATGGGTCGCTCTGAGTATTTCATAAACTGCTGGTGATTTTCACTATCTCTCTGGTTTACTGGGTATGGTCCAAAAAAGAGGGGGAATTTACATTGAGCGGCAAGTTGCATGTAGACTGGTTCAAGATAATAGAAAGGGAACCGTAACTCATATAACCTCTCATGCCAGCTAAGGCATGCTCTGAACGTAACAGTTGGTACCTTGAAGCAGATGGTCTGTAGTAGCAGAGGACCACACAAGGTGCCACTCCTGTCAGCTAAGAATAGAGACAACAATTTACATGCACTAACCACAGACTAGAAAAAGTTTGCCCTGTCTGATGAGCATCGTTTTTATCTGCAGAATTTGGTTTAAATAGCATGAAATCATGGATCCATTCTTGCATCAACGGTTCAGACTGATGGTGTGGTGTGAAGGTTATTGGCACACTTTGGCACACTTGATACCAACTGAGCATTGCATTAAAGCTAAAGCCTACCTGGCTGTTGTGGCTTACCATGTCCAGCCCTTAAAGACCACAAAGTGCCATTTTGTAAAAAAGAAAACCCACCATGTCACAATGCTCAAATAATTTCAAAAAGGTTTCTTGAACATGACCGTGAATTCACTGCACTCTTATGGCCTCCACAGTTACCAGATCTTAGTCGAGTAGAGCACTTTTTGTAGATTCACATCATGGATGTGTAGTCCTGTATGCCAGGCAACAAATCTGCAACCCCTGTATGGTTCTATCATGTCAATAGGGACCAAAATTTATGAGGAATGTTTTGGACACCTTGTTGAAACTCTGCTACAAATAATTAGGGCAGTTCTACAAGCAAAAAGGGGGTCCAATCTGGTTATAGCAAGGTTTACTTAAAGTATGTAAAGTGAATACATTGGCTAGTTAGGGGACATCTTTTATGCAGCAGTGTTTGTAGTCCATTTAAAGCAAATCCACAGTGTGTGTGTGGATGCCATGTAACTTGTTGGATCTGTTTTACATCTAACTTTCCTCTGCTTTGGATCGGCTGTCTGCTCAAGTGGTCACCAGACCATCCATCCATCCATCCATCCATCCATCCATCCATCCATCCATCCATCCATCCATCCATCCAAATGCATGCTTTCAGAATGTGCAATTACAGTAGCAGGAAGTGCATGACGAAAACAAATGCGTGCACAATCAGAACATGCAAACTCTACACATAAAGGCTCCCATATGGTGCCAATATACTCCTTCTGTCTTAGTTCATGTGCACAATACCAAGGTTTATCCCAGTTAACTCAGATATGATCACACATATAACACAAGATTCTCCCTTTAAGCTTAAAGTGCCTATGCTAGCAGAAAACCTCCGCGTTTACTGTCACACTTTAAGAAGTTAGTGACCGATTTAAAACTGTTAGACTATGTTAATTAAATATTTTTACCATAATTCAGCCTCTTAAGATTTTGTAATTAAAACCAGCACTGACAGACACAGTTGGATGGACATGCTGCTGATAGCTTGCCAGCTCCAGTTTTAAAACACTGTAATCCTAATGGTGGTTGCTGCCACTCTTTTAGTTTCCAGATCATGACTGTTAGTGTTTTTCACAAATGCAACAATTTCCAATCTGCCAAATGTGTTTTTCTTATAATCAAAGGAAGAGGCAGCAGCTTTCTATTAAACAGCTGACTGGCAGTCCACAGCAGTAGGTGTAAGAGGGAGAAGTATGTTGTAAGAGTTACTGGAAGAAAACTCCAGTCACTCTGCCATTTTCTCTGGCATCTCCTTAAAAGGATTTCAAACCATGTGAACTGTATGACCGATACACACATTAACATGCAGAAATGTAACGTAATGTGATTAAAAACAACCTTAAGTTGATCTTTTATTTTGTCCAAAGTACAAAGCACTTTCTAAAGGTTTTTACAGATCTAGAAGCTTAAGTCTAGAAAAATAATAATTAATTTATGTGAAATTATTAAAATTGGGATTTTTGTATGATAATCTTGAGTAAAAAATATACAGTTTCATAGTGTTTATACAAACGCTTAAACAGGAATGTAAAACATGATCTAATTGCTTTTATTTAAAACTAAAAGCTTGTAAACAAAAAAAAAAAAAGTATTGAAGCCTTTTTTTCCAGCCAGCTCACCAGTAGGCTGCAGCCTTACCCTGGCACCATTCAGCTGAAATAAATTAGGTTGTAGGTTGATATACCTAGAAAGTTGCTAGTTGCTCAATGAATGCAATGGTTTCAGCAAAGATAAATTATAAAGAACTAAAATTAAACAAAAGGTAAAATGTTAAAGAAAAGCTTTTCATTTGATGTTGAAAACTTAGAGTAACACATTACCTTAAGTCACATTTTCTGACCATTACTATTTCACACAGAGGTATTTGGGCTGATGGAGAAAACGCAGGGATTGTGAAACACTCAAAGGAGACTGAGAAACACTGAACTACTAATGAGTCATCTTGCCAAAAGGGAGAAAATCTGATTAGCAAAATCCTCGGGGACTATTAACTCTGTTCACACTTGGGTGCACACAGACACATATTTGAACGTTCATGCAATTAGACATGCAGTCATACACCTGGAGCATAACCTTAGAACTACACAATTAAATATTTTCCACTATAGAGTGTCACCATCGAGATACACATACACCTCTGTGTAAAAGTACTTAGGACCTTACAGATTCCTTTGGTTTTATCTATCAAGAGAAAAACCTATCCAGACCAACCTGGTCCTATGTAAAAAAGTAATTTCCCCTTAAACCTAAAAACTGGTAGTACCAACCTTAGCAGCAGCAATTGCCATCAAGTCTTTGCAATAACAGGCAGTGAAACCTTCACATCATAGGGGAGAAATTTCAACCCACTCTTCTTTGCAAAGTTGTTTTAAATTCACACATTGGAGGCTTTTTGAGCATGAAAGTGAGAACTTATCCTACCAGGTCATGCCATAGCATCTCAATTGAATTTAAGTCCAGACTTCGAGTAGGCCACTCCCGAGCCTTTATTTTATCTATTTATTTATTTTTTTATCATGCAGCGGTTGACCTGTGCTATATAGGTCATTGACCAAGTGTGCCTTAGGCTAAGGTCACAAACTTATAGTCGGAGATCCTCCTTCAGGATTTCCTAGTACAGAGAAGAATTCAAAGTTACATCAATTTCAGCAAGGCGTCCAGGTACTGAACCAGCTACACAGCCAGTTCAAAGTTACTTTTCCATAATTCAGTTTTAGTTTTATCCAGATTTAACAGGACCCAAACCTTTTAAAAAGTGAAATTTTTGTGTTGTCAGACTACAGAATATTTCCCCAAAAGTCTCTGGGATTATTAAGATGTTTCTTGGTAAATTTGAGACTGGCCTCTGTTTTCACCTTGTTTCAACTGTGTTTTTCCCATCGGAGCTCTCCCATGGAGGCAAATTCTGCTCTGTTGAATCATGAATACTGACCTTAATTAAGGTAACTGGGGCCTGAAGAGCTGGGTATACTGTTCTGGCTTCTTTTGTGACCTCCTGGATGAGTTGATGAGCTTTTAGAATAATTTTAGTGGGTCAGCCATTCCTGGGAAGGTTCACCACTGTTCCATGTTTTCTCCATATGTGGATAATGGCTCTCACTGTGGATTGCTGGAATCCCAAAACCAAGAAATGGCTTTGTAACCCTTTTTAGATTGATAGACACTAAACCCTTTATTCTCATCTTTTCCTACATTTCTTTAGATTGGGGCATGATTTGCTGTTTTTTGAGATCTTTTAACCTACTTCATGTTGTCAAAAAGGCTCTTTTTAGGTAAATGCTTAATTCTACGGGGTCAGGTAGTGCTCCGTTTAAGTCCAACATGCAAGTTGGACCTGTTCCTGGTGCAAGTTGGTTAAAAAGCTCAATGGTGGCAGGGCTTCGGGGGTCCACATGTGTTTTGTGGACCTGGAGAAGGCATTCGACTGTGTCCCTCGTGGTGCCCTGTGGGAGGTTGTCCAGGAGTACAGAGTCGGGGGCCCTTTATAAGGGGCTAACCGGTCTCTGTACAAGTGGAGCAGGAGTTTTGTGCATGTTGGACTCCAGTAGGGCTGACTCATGTCACCGGTCCTGTTCATAACTTTTATGGACAGGATTTCTAGGCGCAGCCAAGGGCCGTAGGGGGTCTGGTTTGGGAACCAGTGGATTTCTTCTCTTCATTTTGCAGATGACGTGGTCTTGCTGGCCCCCTCTAGCGAAGACCTACAGCATGCGCTGGGGCAGTTCGCAGCCGACTGTGAAGTGGCTGGGATGAAGATCAGCTCCTCCAAGTCCGAGGCCATGGTTCTCAACCGGAAAAGGGTGGCTTGTCCTCTTAAGGTTGGAGGGGAGGTCCTGCTCAAATGGAGGAGTTCAAGTATCTCGGGGTCTTGTTCACGAGTGAGGGAAGAATGGAGGGGGAGACCGACAGACGGATCGGTGCGGCTGCTACAGTGATGGGGGCGCTGTGCCGGTCAGTTGTGGTGAAGAGAGAGCTGAGCCGAAAAGCGAAGCTCTCGATTTACCGGTCGGTCTACGTTCCTAACCTCACCTATGGCCATGAACTTTGAGTCATGACCGAAAGAAAGAGATCCCGGATACAAGCGGCTGAAATGAGCTTCCTCCGTAGGGTGGCCAGGCACTCCCTTAGAGATAGGGTGAGGAGCTCGGCCATCCGGGAGGGGCTCAGAGTAGAGCCGCTACTCCTCCACATCGAGAGGAGCCAGTTGTGGTGGCTCGGGCATCTATACTGAATGCCTTCTGGACACCTTCCTTGGGAGGCGTTCCAAGCACGTCCCGCTGGGAGGAGGCCCAGGGGACAGCCCAGGACATGCTGGAGGGACTATGTCTCTCGGCTGGCCTGGGAACGCCTTGTGCTCCCCCCGGAGGAGCTGGAGGAGGTGTCTAGGTGTCTCTACTGAGCCGCTGCCCCGCGACCTGGTCCCGGATGAAGCAGAAGTCGATGACGGCGAGCTAGTACTCCGGCCTGGGTGTAGATAGTGAAACTGAACCTGAATGTTGAATGTTGAACACATTGAATTTAGGATTTATCCAGGAGACCAATTACATTTTCACTTGGGGCCAGGCTGCTTTAGTTTTTTCTAAATAAATTTAGGGTTAACAAGGTAACAAGATTATCCTTGTTTTATACTATAACTGATTTGATGATGTGAAAAAGTTTCACAAAAAAGCAAATGCAGAAGAAATCTGCAAGGGGGCTAAAACTTTTCTGTAAAACACAAACTGTGGGATTGATTCTTGTCTACAGACAAAAACAGTTGCTGTGTGTCCAAGGATGCTCAAGGACATTTCAGCACCTGTCTCAGACACTGCAGGGAGGATGCAGCCATCCGTTGGTGTGAGGAGGATGTCTCTTGTCATTTCCCCAGCAGGCCATGCATAATAAAAACAGTTGTGGAGCTGAGTTGACCTGATGCAGGAATTACTGAGTGTGAAGCACAGTGTGTGACAGTTTCTGTTGTTTTATTATCTGCTTTGCAACGCTGTAGGAAGTTTAGCTGCGCGTGCCTGCTCCATTGTTGAGACTGTCTAGTCTTTGTCTCATCTCAACCTGAACATGACACTCTTTCATCCTTCTGTCTGCCACTTTCTGCCTTAACCTGCTTTTTCCTTCTGGCTGTATATTTCTGGAGGAAACACAGTAGCAATAGGATCAGATTAGCCAGAAGGATAAGTTATTAGAAGTGCTGTGAAAATGCCCAAAAGGGGGTTGGATTTGTATGGTAGACTGTTAATGCTTGAATTCATGGCCCTGCAGATTAAGATAGCAAAAAGGTTTACTAAAAAAAGAGAAACAGAAAAGGCAGATAAGACACATTTTGTAAATTAGGAGCGTTAATCTTGACCTGGTCTGTGTTTTATATTTAGGCAAATGAGGTTTTACACTGAGACAAGGTTGTCTTTTCCATCTTTTCTGCTTCTTGTAGATGATTAATTGTATCTTCAGGCCCAGAAGCTACAAAAACTCAAAGAAACACAGAAAAAAATGAAACAGTTTTTAGAGATAATGAGTTATAAGTTAGGACTGGCTCCAAACTCATATCCTCAATCATGTCCCCAACTTTGCCCCCTTGCTTCTCCTCGTACCGTCTGCTTATGTGCACACATCATCAGTCTAAGATTTATGTGTATCCAAATGATAACGCATAATAATAGCTGCCAAAAGTGACATAATACAGTTTGATTGATGTGTTTTATTGCAATCCTTGAAATAAGTTCTGCTGTTTGAAAGCCATAGACCAATCATCAAACCACTGAGCTTCTCTCACAAATAGAACACACTGCTCTAATGCACTGTGCACATGCAACATGATTTATGCGCAGACCTTTCAGCTTTAGATTCAGTCCCAGTTCAGTACATAGAAAGTCTTGGGGATCATCCAGATGTTGTTTTGGCACACACGAGACGGGGCCTTTCCATTGTTTTTGTACAACGGTGATTTCCCCTTTGGAACTCTCCCATGGATGCTATTTTTGACATTATTTCTTATTGATGAAGAACACTGACCTTAACTGTGGGAAGTGAGACCTGCAGTGCTTTAAACGCTGTTCAGGGTTCGTTAGTGGCCTCCTGGATTAGCCTTTGATGCTCGGAGTACTTTCTGGTTGGCGGGCCAGTCCTCACAAGGTTTAGTACTGTTCTACGTTTTTTTCATTTGTAGATAATGGCTCTCATTGTGGTTTGCTCTAGTCCCAAAGGCTCAGTGAATGGTGCTTTCATATGTTTTTGGATTTCTTTAAACTTGTGCATGATATTTTGATTTTAAAAACTTTTAGCCTATTTCATATTGTCAGACATTGATATTGTCAGGTTTTTATTTAAGGGGTTTCATGATTCTACAGGTGTAATCAGGTCTTGGTGTGGCTTTATTGAAATTAAACCAAAAATGAAAAATGAAAAGTATTTGAAAACTGCTTTTAAATAATAATTGGTTGGATGTTGTGAAACATTTAACACGTGTAAAAAATAAACAGAAGAAAAGTAAGCAGCTCTTGGTGGGACAGGAAAACCCATGTAATGAGATAAATCGATGATATTTATGTTTTTTAATAGTTTGAACTTAAAAACTGCAGTTGCATCTGTTGCACATGGGGTCATTGTTTGGAAATATTCATTTGATTAACAGAGGTATTGACTTTTTCCATTATCTGTGTATATATCATTGACACTCTTCCTTTATTTAATGGATTCACCTTCAACAGAGAGTCTAAACAGGAAGATGGAGGGATGTCTAGAAAATTGACAAAATTCTTATGCACAAAGTCTTTCACTTGTAGATAGCAAAAAAAATTGTATTTGTGTCTGTATTTTATAGATAATTGTTCAAAGCTGGCAAAGGTATTTTATATGTATAGGTCTTTTAAGCTACATATTCCTCTAATTTGCCAGGCCTAAAATTTAGAATCCAGCAAAGATGGTTAAAAGAGGTGGTTATTCATTATTGGAGAGTAGATGGAGATATTTTGGATGCCCAAGCATTTTTTTAAATTCCTTTAGAATGCACAGAAATTGATTCATGATGATATTCCCCTTCACACCGTTAACTATTGCTAAGTAGATTTTTTTTAACCCATGTTAATAATAGTGACTTCTCTTTGGTGAGACATTAGTTTCCAGCTTATCAGAGGAGGTCCAAGTAAAAAGTGGATGTCTCGTAGAGTTGCACCAATAATAAAACTGCAACAATTATTGCAATATCAGTGTGTGCAATATGAAAGTAGAGGACTGGGACTGGACTATCATATTTTAGGATTCTTGCATTGATGGTCTACATGCTATGCTAGGAATATAATGGGTTATTTCGATGGACTCCCACTACTTAATACTGTATATAGGATTGTTGCAGGGATGGAAAAACTCACAGAGAATGATGGTAAAATTGTGATCATGGAAAAGAAAAAAGGAGGACAACATAACTCAAGAGCGACTGAAATCACCATCATTCTCTCAGTTTTTAGAACATCATGCAGCCCTCATTTTAACCATGTGACCATGTAACCACACACAAAGGCTTTTTGATTAAACTTGAAAGTTTTGTCACATTTGGATTAGATGGTTACAGTCATTTAAACTGAAGGCTATTTTTACTTAAATATAGCTATCAAAATCAGTATTTGTTACAGAAGGCTATCATACTTTAAGAATCAGTCTGTGCTTCACAACTAACCATCAGAAAATCCATTAAACCTCCCTATTGTTGGAATCTAGTAAATTTCTGAATGCTTCTTCTCAGGTTTGTTATTATAAATGAACTGAGGCATTTTTGTGCATGTCTACCCTATCTTCAGGCCAAAGGTATTCACTGCAAACATAATGCAACGCTTGCTGGTATGAGAAGGCCTTAATGAGTACAGCAGTACCAGAGTTTGCACTGTTTATGTTTCTATAAAAAGGTAATTTTAGACGAAGTTGAGGTAAATGCATTGAACAACATGCTATCTGCAGTGGTGTAGAAGCAGTTACAGCTCAGGCTGTGCTCTTCCTGACTGTGGAGTTTAGTAAGACCATAAAGCTTCCGCTTCCAGTTAGTCCAAAGTGGGATGACTTTGTTTTTGAGTGCTGTGATGTGGAGGCGAAATGGTGAATCAATATTAATATCTCAGTTCTCTGGCCACTACAGAGCCAAATTGGGTGTTGTCAAGGGATCAATGGATCTCTCTTTTATTGATTTAAGAATAGTTCAGCATATAACATCTCAGCCAAAAAGCCTCTTTGGCAGTCCACAGAAAGGAATGATCAACCTTTCTCCTCACTCAACCTTTTTTCAATATTTACAGTGATAATCTCTATTTAAACATCCGTCTCATATATATATATATATATATATTCTCTCATTTTCAACACTTTTCCCTTTGCTGTGTTTGTGTACTCTAGTTTCTATTTAATCAAAATAATCCATCAGAATGCATAGATCACTAAATCCCAGACGTACACAGCCGTGATGCAACCGTCTAGTCTGTTTCACTGGATCTTTGAAGCGTCTGGGTTAGCACACGCCCACATGTGTGTCACTTCCGTTGCTCTGCGCTCTAATGGGGAGCCCTGCTAAAAAATTAATCGTGTCACATTAACTTTGCAACATTTGAACTGAAAACAACCAGAATACTACCTGAGGAACGAGCAGCATTACAACCTCTCAGGGTCAGCGTCAGCATTGCATGTAGAGATGGAGACAGAGAGAGAACCCTCTCTGCTCAGAAGCTTTAATAAGCACATGAGAACAGCCGCAGAGTTAACATGATGACAATCAGGTCAGAGCGTGCAGATATTTTTGCACCCTTGTTTCTGAGATAAGAAAAAAAGACTCTCTATTCGGCTCTTGGCGCCAGCGCCATAAAATATTAGTCTGGACTTTCATCTTGAGAACATGTGAAGGTTAAACTTTGAAATATCAAACCTAAGAAGACTGGGTTTGTTAAAAAGACTTCAAATGTCTCTATCGGTAACCGTTAAATTAAGTAATACTTTAAATATGGTGGAATAAATTTAAGTCATTAGTTCATGTAGAAATGTTACAACCGTATGCAATGAAAGAAAAATTTACATTTTGTTAGCTCTTTATGCAAACCTTTGTTGTTTATGAATTGTCTGAAATTGTTTTTATTGAACAAATTGTCTCCTTTTTTAAGTTGGTTATCTTTAAGGGATATATAAGTGCTGGATCGAAAAGACATATAAAACTCCTGTTAGAGACGATGATGAGAATAATCCCCATTGTTTATAATTGAAAAGGCTGTTTGGTTTGGATGCTCTGGACTAAAAACTGGGAACTGCAATTAGGTGTGGGTTGGTTTTGGGTTTTGAGGTATGACTCAGGTTCAAAGGTCACTTTTAAAACCAGGAAAATGTTGCATTATAATATTCCTGCAGCTAAAATGTTTTTTGGGTAAGATAATTCATAGTTTCCTCCAGTCGTTTGCAGCATAGAGTAGCACTCCCTGTCTGGTGCTGTGAGCTGTCAGTCAGCTGTGTATAAAGGCGAAGGATGAAAGTTCTCCATACGCTCTAACGCTAATATAAAAAAGATGTGGAGATATTTGTGATGGTAAAACCAGAAATATCTGCCTACCTGTAACTTAAAGCTAAATCTATTTAGAAACACATTTTAAGAAAAGGCAGGTACGTTGGTAAAATAAAACAGCTTATTGGAGTGTAACTCTTTAATATAGCACCTGAATCTTCTATATTAATCTCTATTATTAATTAATCTCAATCTCTATATGAAATAATATACAGTGCTTTGAAAATTTGGTCAGTTTTTGCCTTTTTTTTGCTTTATTGTTTCATCAAACAAATCTCTAGTGAACAAGTGGCCTGACTACCTAAATTACTCTAATTACCTTAATTACATCAACGAGGTCACAAACTGTCAGCATTTATGATTGACAAAAGGAAAGAGAATAGCCAAATATGACTGACAACACAAACATGGATTTTTTTTTCAAAGGTGTTCACCTTTGTACATTTGGTGTAAAACCAAGAGAGCATTTTATAAGAGCATCATACCAACAGTCAAACATGGTGGTGGTTGGGTAATGGTCTGAGGCTGATAGACCCATGCAAAAAATCCTGCGGGATAATGTCCGATCAGTTTATGACCTTGAGGTCAAGCTCACTTGTGTCATGCAGCAGGACAATGGTCCAAAACACACCAGCAAGTCCATGCCTGACAGAAAAAATAAATAAACAAAGAAGATTTTGGAGTGGCCCGGTCAAAATCCAGAGATAAATTCATTTATGTCTCCAACGTGGCTGAAATAAAACATTTCTGCAACAAAGAGAGAGCCGTCACAGTGATTTAAAACATAGTTGCTAGGTATGGGAAATGCTTTTGGCAGAATGGGTGGTGGTTTTCAGGTTTAAGGGGCAAAACATTTTACACAAGGGGAAAAAGTAAATAAAAAACATTATATAAAACCATTCTTTGCCAAGTTTTTTGCTGAAATTGATTTCAAACCACTGCATATTAATATCATGGCTATAGAAATAATAAAACATAACTTGTTCTGTTTCTCCCTCTATTGTTTTAAATAGAAACAGGACTTAGGCTTTGTTTGAGGACAACACCACCTTAAGCAATTATGAACTTACTGAGATGTGAGCTGTTCTACTTCCATCTTTGTTTAAGTGAACTGCATTTGCTTCCTGTCTCTCATTCTTTTAAGTTATTGCCTTGTGCGTCTGGGAGTAATATACATAACTCATATTGTACAGACACAGACAGCCATGCTTATTTCCCTCCTGATCATGTGCAGACAAACAGGCTCATATAAAAAATTGCTAGCCAACGTTCATGCACAATGAGCAAGCAGAGTGCTACACACAGCTGCTGACAGTAGGTGTATTGATGACATAGGATCACTGAGGGAAGAGCTAATAAACGGACAGCGGCTGTCACTGACAGCGAGATGGAGATAACATGAAGAGGAGGCAGGGAGGGAGATATTCAGCTCAGTGAGAGATCAAGATGTGGACTGACTCCAGTGAGGGAAAGATTAAGAGTAAAAGAAATAGCAGAGAAAGAAAGGAAAGAGGGAGGAGTTGCATGCTAGCAGGTAATAAACAGAGTCCTCATTGATCCACGGACAGAGGCCATCATTCCTGCTCAGTGAGCACAGGAGCGCTGCAGGGAAGGGAAGGGAGAGGAGGAAGAGAAGTGGAAGTAAAGTGAGAAACAGAAGGACAGAGTCTGGTGATCTGAAGGTTTTAGTTTAGGCTTCTGTATTTTCCTTTAAGTTCATGTCAAGTTGTCTGTATGTCAGCTCATCCAGTTTGCTCGGTTGGTTTTGTTGTGTTTGTTGCTGTCTGCTTTACTTCTTCTTGATGTGTAGTTTGTTTCATTTCTTTTTCTGAGTGTCTTTCCTCAGTTCTACATCCCCTGAAATGTATTTATTTATTTGTTTGTTTTTTATGTTTTCTGGTTGTTTTTTATGTCTGTTTGTCTGTCTAAATCTAAACTTTGTGCAGCACGCACCGTTCTGCCCATCTAAATGAATTTGCTCTACAAAAAAAGTTGGACTCATTTATTAATTTTGAGTATGACTTGTGCAGAATACATCAAAGTAGTCAGTATCTCACCTGAAGTGAGTGAACTCAGTTTGGAGAATAAGAGCAAAATCCTCATTACTTTTGCACGATAATGCTGTTTATGTTTACAGAATTTTCTCATATGTATGACATCAGTTTATTGATTGATAACTGATAACCAATGCATAAACCTTCAATGGACAAACCCTCTTAAAAGTTAAAAGTCAAGCAGACTTGGACATTAATGAAATGTGGACTTTGGCATTGGCAGAGAGGATCTGGAAGTTTTTCATTAGTGCAACACACATACCCAACTCTGCTGCTCAATTTACAGAAGCGTCTTGCTTACAAATGTGGTACCAAATTTGAGTATTGTCAATAATCTTTGTTGCTATCAAGAATTAATCACCCAAACTCAAGGTTCTCAATTTGTGCTAGATTTATATAGCGCCTCGTGAGACAAACTTTACCTTCATGAAAGAAAATTGCAAAATCTTGTTACCGCTTCACTCATAACCGCAGCAGATTCTAAGTAAAACAAAGGACAGGACGCTAAAATTCTGCAGTGATTGAGTTAAAATATGAGACAAATGAGAAATAATAAGCCTAACCATTGAACCAAAAGCATCAAACTCCAGCTACTATTGCAGATAGCATTTTACCGTCAGCAGACTGCAGTGTCGACCTGAAAAAGCGCATGTGTGAATATACTGAGTTCACAGCAAGCAGCCTGTGTTTGTCTTCGATGGGAACGTGTGAGGAAATGTGCAGTGAGCAGATGCCAAAGAGGCAGGGGGTGAAAAAGGACAGAATCAGAAAGGAAGGAGGAAATATACAACAGTTGTTTCTCCTATGCATTGTGTCTCGACTAAAAACAGAAACAAAACCCTCAGCGTGTGTGTGTTTGCCTGACAGCTCTGTTTAAGTTTGACTGCTCACAGATACAGATGGAGGGATGGAGTGAAAAAAATCCCAAAGCTAAATCAGAGTTGGCAGTTGGGGAGAAGTTCAGCACCATACAGGAATAGATCGAGACAGAGCCAAGGCACTAAGAGAGTGATAGAGACAGGAAGGACAGCGAAAGAGACAGTCAGACTGGTTGAGTCAGTCTTATGATGTCAAAACTTGTAAGAAGTCTCCACCGAGCCGTGGCGACACGCTCGAGCTGGCAGCGATCCGTAACGCCATGCTAAAATCATTGCTTTCTCAGTGCACATGTGCAGCCATGAAGCTCTGAATGCTGGCAGCGAGAGCATGGGCCAAACAGAGAAACTCAGCAGCACGGCTGATTTTCTGCTCCATGTGTTTGTAACATATTCCAGCATGAGAAATATCTTGGAAAAAAAAATGCTGGGAGAGACACAGATGGGTGAAACTTTCTTTGATGACAATGGCTTCCTCTCATTGCAGTTGGCCTCGGGGCAGACACGGAGGAGCGGCTGGTGGAGCATCTTCTAAACCCGGCACATTACAACAAGCTGATCCGACCCGCTACTAATGGTTCTGAGCTGGTTACTGTGCAGCTGATGGTGTCGCTGGCCCAACTTATAAGTGTGGTGAGTATCAATGTGTCTTACATTTTGTAGCGCTAGAATCACAAATTGCATTTTATTTCATTTGGAGATTTTGTAACAGATTAACACAAAGCAGTGCTGTTGATACGTGGCTTACAGCATTGTTTGGAACATAAAAACCTGAAAAATGTGGTGTGCCTTTGTATTTGACTTCATCCATCATCCCATCAGCTCACCTGTCCCTACAGCATGATGCTGCCACCATCCTGTCTCAACATGGTGATGATGCATTCAGTCTGATTTTGGTCTGATCAGATCTTCTTCCACATGTTCCCTGTGTCCCCTACATGGCTTTTGGCAAACTAGTAATAGGAGGTTTTATGGATTTCATCAGTGACTTTCTTGACACTCGTCTATACCTGCCAGATTTCTGGAGTGATTAGCATATTGTTGTCTTGTTGACAGATTCTCCAACCTGAGTGGGGCTGTGGCTCTCTGCAGCTCTGCGAAAGTTACAATGGGCCTCTTGGGTGCCTCTCTGATTAATACTCCGTTTGCTTGTCAGCTTATGTGGACAGTCATGTCTTAGTGGTTTGCAGCTGCACCATACTATTTCTATTTTTGGATAATTCTGATAGTTAGTTCAAGGTTTGATCATTCAGCACTTCATTTTAGTCAATTTAAGATCTTGACTGTTTTTATTTTTAAGATTGTTTATTGGTGGGTCCCATCTCTTTGTAAAGCATATTTTCAAAGTAGTAGTAATGTATACAATCTCATTGCAAGGAATGTAAATAAATTGCACCTTCCAGTAATTTATTATTTGAAATAGGGATGCTTAATTATGGAACAGTTACCTTGAAAGTGCAGTCCAATTTATTTATCTTAAAATGTTAAAGATGGGTTAAGGATATGTCTTTAGTGAAACATAATTAGAATATTCTGTTTTTATAGGCAGTGGTTAGCACTGTTGCTTTGCACCAAGAAGGTCCTGGGTTTGACTTCCGGCCAGGGGTCTTTCTGCATGGAGTTTGCATGTTCTCCCCGTGCATGCGTGGGTTCTCTCCGGATACTCCGGCTTCCTCCCAACACAAAAACATGACTGCTAGGTTAATTAGTCTCTCTAAATTGCCCTTAGGTATGAATGGGTGTGTGCATTATTGTTTGTCCTGTGTGTTGCCCTGCGATGAACTGGCGACCTGTCCAGGGTGTACCCCGTCTCTCGCCCGTAGACCGCTGGAGATAGCCACCAACTCCCCCGCGACCTCGTATGAACGCAGCAGTATAGAAAATGGATGGATGGTTTTTTAGTAATTAATTGTTTGCATTTAACATTATCTAGATGACACATTTAAATATATACTTCATTTTGAGTTACATTCGTTCCCTTTATTCTTTGTATGCTTTACTTCTTTTGTCTAATTTCTTAAGTCTTGAACTTAGTTACTTTTACTTGTAATTTTGAAGTATTCTTAATGTAGTTGAGACAAGAGCTTCTATAAAACCCAGGTTTTTTTATATCACCAGCACATTTAGTTTAGTTGTTTTTGTTTTGGATTTCTTGTGTTTCGCTTGTATTTGTGTTACTGTGCCAATAAACTAAGCTAAACTACTTTATGATGGACTGAACAGTGCTCTGTGAGTGGACGACTGGTTGCGCTGGACTTTTATCCAGAGGTGTCAGAACAAGGGAGGCTAAATCAAATGCATGCCACACTTTTCAGATTATTGTTTGAGAGGATTTTCTTGTTGGTCTATCACATAAAATCCCAATGAAACAAACTGAAGTTTGTGGTTATAATGTGAAAAAATGTGGAGAGATTTTTATTGGTTTGCATACTTTTGCAGGTTACTTTGTGTAACTACCTGACATGTGTAGCCGTCCAATCAGCTCTTTCTCATACTTTTTAATATACTTTGCAGCCCTGTTGTTGGTAAAAAGTGAACAGAGATGTCTAAAAACATAAACAAAAGAGGATGCAAGGTGTGCAAAACTCTTGAGTCTTTCTTATTTATTTACACACCAACAGTAAGCTTTTAAAATTGTCTCGATAAATTTTTCTTCAGACCTACTTTTTTGCTGATCTTTTGCTGCTTTTTGCATGTTTCCAGTTCTGTACCTGGTCATCATCATTGACTTAAAAAGGCTCTGAAAAATGTTATCAAACAACAACTTTTAAAGAGGGTATTTAGGCACGCAAGTTGTGTCAATTTCTTTATTACAATCAATCAAATGTCCTATCAAAAGATAAACCAGTTTGACAGGCACAAAGTCATATTTTAGCATTAACAATGTCATTTCAAAAGAGCTGAAATTTGTCATATAGCAGATGATGAAGTGAAGAATGGGGCATCTCATCTGTCAGCACCTGCTATTTTGTAGAGTGAGGTCTGCACAATATGCTGTAATAGTCAGGCATTCTTCTCCTTTTCCCTTTGTTTGAGTGGTATCCGTCATGCTGTAGACATCATTGCCTTTGCTGCAGGACTCCAAGGAAAAGCACAGAATTGGTCCCCGAGGTTGTCCTGCTCCTTAATCTCCAACTTCTCCATACAGCGTATTGCCCCAGAGACATTCAACCACAAAGAGCTACTCTTCTTTTTACCAATATCTATTTACTGTGATATTTGTATCTATACAAGTTATTGCTTTACAAATGGACTTTTCTATTCCGTCTAGAAGACATTAAGTAAAGCATTTTTTCTTGTTTGTTGCAGTGTATTGTCTATCTCCAAAGTGGTTTGAATTAAATTGAAAGAATATACTTCAGAAATCCCAGGAAACGGTTTAACAAAAGCACTTTAAAAGGATTACAATAAAGTCTGGCACAGTACTGTGTTGAGAACCTCTCATAATGCCAGAAGGGTGGCACTGAATTTATTGTTTGAATGTGTTTTTGTGTTGTGTTTCAGCATGAAAGAGAGCAGGTGATGACCACCAATGTCTGGCTGACACAGGTGAGAATTCACGTGCCTCATCACATCCATCGACCTCACCAAACACACACAGAGGCAGGAATGTTGACAAAACACAATTCATACGAAAAGTTAAACACTTGGTTTTTAGTGTTTTTATATGAGATTTCTCAGTGTCACTGTTAGGTCAGAGCAAGTGAAAAACAAACTAAAGCACAAGGATGCTAGTGAATTAGGCACAAAGTAAAAATGATTAAACCTTTCTGTACAACACAGAGCTAATTAAAATGTGTATGGTATAACGGTTGTTTTAGATGTAGTGTTATTTCCTTCAATAAATTAAATCATCATTCGAAAACAACTTTTAGTATTTTTTCTAGCTATAGTTTTTCTAATATTAAAAATTGGTTGATGATCTAAAACATTTAAGTGTGAGAAAGCAAACAAAAAAGGAAGCGGGAAAACCCTTTTTCAATTCAATTCAATTCAGTTTATTTATATAGCGCCAATTCACAACACATGTCATCTCAAGGCACTTCACAAAAGTCAGGTACATCCCTCCAATTAGTCCTAACCATTGAACAGTGCAGTTAGATTCAGTTATTTGCTCAAATTGGATAAAAAGTTTTTCTGTCTAAGGAAACCCAGCAGATTGCATCAAGTCAAACACTCCTCCTGCAGGAGCACGTAGAGACAGTGGACAGTCACCAGCGTTGACTTTGCAGCAATCCCTCATACTGAGCATGCATGTAGCAACAGTGGAGAGGAAAAACTCCCTTTTAACAGAAGAAACCTCCAGCAGAACCAGGTTCAGTGTGAGCGGCCATCTGCCACGACCGACTGGGGGTTAGAGAGAACAGAGCAGAGACACAAAGAGAACAAAGAAGCACTGATCCAGGAGTCCTTTCTATGGGAAGGAAAAGTAAATGTTAATGGATGTAGCTCCTTTAGTCGTTTTACCTAGAAAGAAAGAACAGATAAACTCTGAGCCAGTTTTCAAGTTTAGAGTCTTAAAGAGAGCACATATAATTAGTTAAAGTAAAAGCTCAGTCAATCGCCATGTCTAGGAGAGAGAAAGGGTTAAACACTAAAAGACAGGGCCATGCGGATCATCGGTAGAGGGTGAGCATTAAGCTGTTGCCAGGAGAAGTTTGGACGATGCCCCTCTCCAGAAAGGTGTCACAGGTAGACACAGAGTCAGGCCAGGTGTAGCTTCTAGGAAGAGAAAGGAGAGAGAACAAGAAGTTAAAAACTATAATAACAGCAAATAATGCAAAGTTGGAGAGTAGTATGAGAATGTAGCAAAGAGGGTGACAGTGGTCATTATGTCCTCCAGCAGCCTAAGCCTATAGCAGCATAACTACACAGATAGTTTCAGTTCAGATTATTTAGTTAAACGGTGCTTATTTACACCAATGTTGTCTCAAGGCACCCCACAAAGGGTCCGGAACGGCGAGGGGCCGTCGGGGAGGCCAGACCAAACCAACGAGTGCCATAGCCCGGCCACCCCAGATTGGGCTACGTGTACGGGAACTAAGTAAAATAATAAACTGATCAAGTTTATCCATCTAGAGCCCACTGATGGTCATTGTTATACTAAAAACCACAAAGATTGGGATACCTCTCTCTGTCAGACTGATTATAACCATTGGAAAAGAGAAGGGGTCATACAGGTAGCAGAAATGGAGGGTGTGTTTGCACCTCAACCATAACTGAGCCGGTTTAGGCTAAACCTGACTCCCCCTTACTCCATCCAACAGGGAGGGAGGAAGGCTCCCTCCCTGATAAACTAAGCCACTCTAACTATAAGCTCTATCAAAAAGCAAAGTTTTAAGCCTAGCCTTAAAAGTAGACAGGGTGTCCGCCTCACGGACCAAAACCGGGAGCTGGTTCCACAGGAGAGGAGCCTGATAACTAAAGGATCTGCCTCCTATTCTACTAGAGACTCTAGGAACCACCAGTAAACCTGCAGCCAGAGAACGAAGTTCCCTGTTAGGAACATATAGAACAATCAGATCTCTGATGTATGATGGAGCTAAATCATTAAGGGCTTTATATGTGAGGAGGAGAATTTTTAATTCTATTCTGGATTTAACAGGGAGCCAATGAAGGGAAGCTAAAATAGGAGAAATATGATCTCTCTTTTTAATTTTCATCAGAACTCTTGCTGCAGCATTTTGAATCAGCTGAAGGCTTTTAACTGCATTTTGTGGACATCCTGATAGTAAAGAATTACAATAGTCCAGCCTTGAAGTAACAAATGCATGGACTAGTTTTTCAGCGTCACTCCTGGACAGGATATTTCTAATTTTGGCAATATTCCAGAGATGAAAGAAGGAAATCCTAGAAACCTGTTTAATATGGGATTTAAATGACATGTCCTGGTCAAAAATAACACCAAGGTTTTTTACTTTATTATCGGAGGTCAATTTAATGCCATCCAGGTTAAGTGATTGACTAAGCAGTTTCTTTTTTAAAGACTCCGGTCCAAAGACGACAACTTCGGTCTTGTCTGAATTTAGAAGCAAAAAATTTAAAATCATCCAAGTATTTATGTCTTCAAGACATGCTTGTAGTCTATCTAACTGCACTTCACTTCGCTTCACTGCCCTTTACCTTTACAAATGAAGTAATAGATGTTATATTTTGATAGCAAACACATCGACATCTATGATGCGTGACGGAAAAGCAGTCCACTGTGGCAGGTTTAATGTGCCATCTGTGTTCGCTGTGCTGAAGGTAAAATAAATTAAACTTGGGTGCAGAGCTCTGTGACAATTTGGCTACCGTTACTATCAGAGAGAGTTGCTCCCAAACATGCTGGAGTTTTTGTTTATGTAGACTGATCAATTTGAGATGATCACGCTGAGGTTTTGGGGACTAAAAGTGGTCATTATTCCATGAATGTTGGTGCAAATGGTGTTGTTTTGAGGATTTCTTGGTTTTGGTTTAAGTCATGTCTAAAATGCATGTGTTCCTATTTCTTCATGTCATTTTCCTTTTTTTTTTGTTCAGCTCAGTCCCTAGAAGTTGCATCTTGTTTTATTTTCCTGGCTGTCCTTTTCTAGGTAAATGTAGTATCATGATAATCTGCAAATTCATTGTGGTTATCAGTATAATCACAGTTTTTTTATATGTCTCAAAATATGCTAAACGTATTATTACAAGCTGAAGCTATTGCCTTTATAGTGCAGGAAGTAGTATCTATCAGTTTTCCGACAACATACAGTACTGTGAAGAAGTTTTAGCCAGGTGTAAAAAATGCTGTAAATAAAAAATGCTTTTAAAAATATAAATGATTGTTTATTTTTCTCAATTTACAAATGAACACAAACATACAGCCAAAATCATTTTAAGAACTATCTTCAGTGTAAAGAACAAGAATTACTGGAAGTGATGGTATGGCCCCCGCAGAGCCCTGATCTCAACATCATGGAGTGTGTCTGGGATGGCATGAAGAGACAGAAGCATGTGAGAAAGCCTCCATCCACAGAAGATCTGTGGTTAGTTCTCCAAGATGTTTGGAACAACCTACCAGCCGAGTTCCTTCAAAAACTGTGTGCAAGTGGACCTAGAAGAATTGATGCTGTTTGGAAGGCAAAGTGAGGTCACACCAAATATTGATTTGATTTAAATTTGTCTTTTGTTCATTCACTGCATTTTGTTGATTGATGATAATAAATGATTAACACTTCCATTTCTGAAAACGTTCTTTGTTTACAGCATTTATTCACACGTGCCTAAAACTTTTGCACAGTACTGTACCTGGAAAGCGATTGATACTGCCTCAACGTAAAAGATGGCACCTCAAGTGTACAGAGAAGATCTGAGAGATTGAATGCTAATGAGTCACCATTAAGTGCTAAGCAGATGTACAAAAGTATCTAATAAGCCTTAAAACATCCCAAAGAGCCACACCAGTTTGCAGTAAAATGAGAGAGGTTTGGAGACAAAGAGACAAGGCTGAAATGCTTAGGACATCTGCACAAAAGAGGTTGTGCTTATAATTGACAAATGATGTTAAATATGTGTCAGGGACCATGCAGTAAGGACAAAGGTATAAAAAAATATTTTCTCATTAATTCTTCCTAAAAAATGGATAGCAAAAGTTAATGGACCATCAGATAACTCACGAATCTAGAAAAAGGACCCAAAATGAAATGTCAACTAAGACAAACCTAACTAAAGGCAACAAACAAACAAAAAATGAACACAGACTGGAATTTATACACAGAGTCTAGCCTACAAGAAACAAGAAGGGGTGGGGGGGAACACTAAGACAAACTGTAGATATATCTAAGGAACTAATTCTAACCAGCAAAATATAACTACAACACAAATGCTAAAACTTCAAAAAAACATAAACACAATGTTTTCAATCAATAGGATTTAGAGATCTTTGGCAGCTTCTAGAAAGTGAAGTCCCCTGCTTCCAGCAGCCTGAGGAATTCCTCCACTTCCTGGTGTTGCATCATACAAAGTCCTCTCCACTAGACAATTTAACTTTAAAACTCTGCAAAACTAAACAGAGACAGTTAATGATCCAAACAAACACAACAGTTGTTTACCAAATGTGTGCATCCATATTAGCAAACAAACAGTTAAAGTAATATTACAATAAAGTGCAATCATAATCAAATGAGCTAATGTAAAAGAAAATATAGATAAATGAATACTAACACTGAGAAATAGCTGGAGGAACCTCCACAATATGAAACTGCCAGGGTAGTAGAAAAGAGCAAGACCACAGGGAAGGTTCATAAATGTAGTAAACAGTAAGCATAGGCTGGTTACTTGTATAAAGGGTTACCAAGATTTTAAAATTTAAAGCTACACCTATAAAATGCCATCGCTAATGTTGCTCCTTTTTGCTGGTGCATACCACACCCAAGAGTGACAGGTAGGACGGAGAAGCAAAGGGAGGCACTTTGAAGATCTTTGGCAGGAGTTCAGGGTGGATCTCAATGTAAACAAAGCAACCCTGTACCCCCTTAAGCAATGTGAAAAGACTATGATTCATCGGAGGTGAAACTGGAGACAGGGTGTGAGGATTTGAGATGGGTTTGGGATGGTGTTTTACCAGGAGTGGTTTAAGCGTGGTCTTTCTCCTCTATATAATCATTTCATAATCTAGGGACTAGAATTTTCCCTGCCTGTATAAAGCATAAAGAATTGCAGCGGTGCCCTTTCCTACGTGTTGGAGCAAAATGATGCGAAGCGATGCGAACGGACCGATTTGGGCAAATAGAACGAAGCGAAACCCGCGATGGACACGAAGCGAATTTCGCTGGAGTTGAAAAATCAGTTTTCCGTCAATTCACATTGCAAATCAGTCAGTCCAGTCCCTGCAAGTGAATAAGGGAAAACAATACCTACAATCCGCAAACTTTACATATGTAAAAAAGACAGAAACATTCATGTACACATAGGATGAAGGAAGGTTTGCTCTGAGAGGTTGGTGGGTGACTTTGAAAAAAGCCCTTGAAATTTAGTCCTAATAAGGACTGGTTAATAACGCACACATGAAGTTGTGAATCACACCTGTGGCCTTCACACACAGCTTTCTATTGAGCTGAGATTTTTTTACTTACCGAAGACAGCTGGACAGGTGTTCTGCAGCGGGGATACAGCGGCTGTAGTTGGTGTCCCGGAGGCTGATTTGTCCCCCAGCGTGGAGCAGCAGGTCCTCAAACTGGGTCCTGGATAGGCGTAAGCACCGTTGAAAGTGACCGTCATCCAGACGCTGCTCCTGGAGTAGATGGTGGTACTCTCCAAACTGGTTCCGTCTCTGGAGAATCTGGTGAAACAGAGACGTCGACGCCAGCAGCGTTGTCCGGCTTTCCATAAATAAAGCGCCATGACTCGATCCGTAAAATCCGTGTTGTGTTGAAACCAGCATGCAGCAGATAGAAGCTCTTCCTATTTGATGACACGGTGAAGGGAGTGGAGCGAGGGGAGCATTGTCGGCTGTTGGACACGCGAATTGCTGGCGAAACGTCAGGCGAGCAACAGCGCGCGAATGAGGCGAAAAATTCGCTGGAATCGCGGTCGGTCTGAACGCACCATTACACATTTCCCTTACTTACATTAAAGACAAATTCGGCTGTTTGGTAATTTTAACAGTTGTGAAAAACAAGGACAGTCTTCATGGTAGCAATATTTTAGAACACTGTTTGCGAGCTACAAGCGGCATTTCTGTTAAGCAGCTGATGGAAGGCTGGCTAGTGAAGCATATAGCCACTAATAAACCAGCTTGTCATTTTGTGTGGCTCTATAAAGTGCAACAAAATAAGAGTAAGGTTTTTTTAGACAGTTTTTTGCAGCAGTATGAATAATTGTGGTTTCTCTGTTTTAATAAGTAATTAGATCATGTTCTACATTTTTTGTTTAAATTATTGTGTTCATACCATGATACCATGATGGTGTTTTAACTCAAGGTTAATATATCAGGAGAATCTTGTACCGGCCCGTGCCTCATATGTACGTAAATGGTTAATGTGACATGGAAGGATGCTGAGGATGTAAACAGATGAAGGTAGATGATCCGTTGTGATGACCCAAAACAAGAAGACTTATTATTTAATGTTAAAATCGCTTAAAGTGTAGAAAACATTCCATGTTTCTACATTTTAATATAAGAGTGACACATATAGATTTGCAACCTGAGCAAGCACAGATTTGTGAATGTAGCCAAGCGAAGAATGACTACGAGTTCTCAATACATTCCTCACCATCAGAAAGTCGGGAAGCTGAGGACAGCCATGCAGAGCAGAAACGAAATACTGATTATAGTTTTTCACAGCTACTGCGGACAGTATAGCATGAGCTAAAGCTCAGTATTAGTGATTGCACAAGTTACAGGGTGGAAACATCAATACCTGCAGAACACAGAACAGTCTTCAGCATAGTGTAACAAAGGTTTGCTGATGTTCACTCGCACATATCCATTTTAATCTGTCACCATGAATGCCAAGATTGGCAAGGGTTGGGCAAGCCAGGGTTTATGCATATCTTTACCACTGACTTGTAACCAGACTAGTGAAAAATGAAAAGCAAATTTTCTATTCCCTGCTGTCTTCTTGCTGCTTTTTGATTGGCAGATGAGTGACTAAGCATGATGTTTCTATTGGCCCTCAGGAATGGCAAGACTATCGGCTGACTTGGGTCCCCGAGGAGTTTGATGGAATGATGAAGGTCAGGCTGCCCTCAAAACACATCTGGCTGCCTGACGTGGTCCTCTACAACAAGTGAGTCACTCTCGTATGCTCATGACCTCAGCCGTGTTATTTTCTCATAAGACGATGACCATGTTTCAAGCCTGTTCTCCAGTCAAGTCATCCAGCTGCTATCTTTGTAAGATACTTAAAGTAAGAGCTTCAATTAAATAATCATTTCAAGTGGGTGAGACATTCAGGTTCACAACACGTGAATGAATATGTCAACTAGAATCTCCTCTTGTTGCTCATGCTACCATACTACTGTACCACCACAGAGATGTCTGAAAGATTTAATCATCTTCACTGAGCCACAGCTCAGCAGGGAGAATCTGTCAACATGGCAGCTATTAATGGTGCATGTCATAAATCTGGTTTTAATGGAGGAAAGGCAAGAAGAGAAGCCATTGTTGTGAGAGGGCCAACAAAAAGTTCTGTTTGCAATTTCCAATAAACCATGAAGGGACAAAGTAAGCATGCAAAAGAAGGTGTTACAGTCAGGCATACATAAAAAAACGCTTTGGGTGGCGAGAAAACTAACACTAACTAACGAACACTGCACTGATTCCCCCTTAGCACAGCATCACCAATGTGAAATACAGTGCTGGCAGCATCATGCTGTGGGGATGATTTATTAATAACAGGGAAACTGGTCAGAGAAGATGGATGGAGCAACTGCTTGAGGCTTAAAAAGGCTTGAAACTGGGGAAAAAGGTCCACCTTCCAGGAGGACAACAACCTTAAGCATGCAGGATGAAGAATACACTAAATGTCAGTCTCTTGACATGGAAAACTGGTAGAGAAATACCCCCAAATACATGAAGCTGAAACTGCACCAAAATATGTGGTTTTACCAAGTATTTACACAAAGACTCAATATACAGGAAATACATGCCACACTTTTGAGATTTGTTTTAGTAAAAAGTTTGAAAACCATGTGTCCCTTGCCTTCCACATCACAGTTATGTTCTGTTTGTGTTGATCTATCTGTTGCATAAAATCCTTATGAAATTCATGAAAGCTACTACTTGTGATGTGACTAAATAGGGAAAGGTTTAAGGGGTACTGATACTTTTTCAAGTCACTGTGCTTTAACAAACATTTAAATATTCGCTGAAAATTTTGTTTTCAAGTTACGGTTTTTTTGGTTATTTTTTTTCAAGGGCTTGAAACACCTAGTGTTTCCCCAAAATTTTTTAACGTGAAAAAGGTTTTCAAAAAATTATTTTAAAGGAATTTTATGGCACCCGTAAAAAAAACCAGCCCGTGCATTTGATTATTTTTTAAAAACCGAATATTGCAGTTTTGGGTTTCATTAATAAAATTTTTTAAGACAAAAAAATAATTAGAGCTATATTTCTTGGAAAAATGTAATCAATATGGCTGAAGAAGGGAAAAATAATTTTCACAAATTTTTTCTCTAACAGACATGGAAACATGAACATTGAGGGGAAAGTACGGGAAAAGGAAAATTCCCCGGATGAAAACAAACCTCTGCAGATTTCATTCGTCATTAATAAGATGTGTTTGTGAGGCTTTGCTTGCACGTCTAGAGAAATTTAGGACGTCACAGACAGCTTTTCTCAGTGTAGTGGAAACTCCGTGTCAGCCTTTGGTTTGTAAATCAGCTCATCAGAGAACAGTGATCTGTGTGACCTTCTCTTCTTTCCCTGCTTCTGTCATTACTTTAGTGAGTTTAAAAAAATACCAGACCCCCCTTTAAACTCTTGGAAAAGTAAATTCCTGGTAATCCTGTGTCCCCCGGGGAAGCAGCTAATCCCAATTCCAGTGGCCGCGCCCCATTTTAGAAAGGGGATTTATTATATTTTATAACAGTTTTTAAAAAAATAGGTTTTTAAATTTTGGGATTATTTAAAAAGTAAGGAGTAAACCTTCGGTTACTTTTTTTTCCCAAGCATTTATCTCCAAAATGGTAAAAAATTAAAAAAAATAAAACCCTAAATGTTTTCTATTTTTTGACCTTTTTGACAAATCATTTAAACTGTGGCCGGGCAAAACTTGTTTTTTATCAACCACAAAATCTTTTTCCTTTGTTTTTTAAAACAGGACACTGAAAAAATTTTTTTGAAATAATCAACCATGTGGAAAATCATTTCTATTTAGTTCATTTTATTTGGGCCTTTTAAAATTAAAAATATTATGTACGTATTTATAAAGGAACGTAAAATCAAACCAGGGATGAAAGGGGATATTTGGTTTTTTGGTGGGGGTAAATTGGGAATAGTTATGGAGTGGGACAACTAATAATGTTGTGTATAGCTTTTTATTTTTATTTGTTTTTTAATGCTTTAAGACACACTCAGGAGTGCCCAGAAAAACAGTTTTGACGTTTTTTAAAAGCAGAGCCCCCCTGTTTTTCAGGGTTTTTCCAAGATTGTGTTTTAAAAATTTAGTTTTTTTTTCGGGTTAAAAATTTTTTTTAAAAATCAAGATTTATTTCTCCTTCACTCTCAGTTACAGTGCTGTGAAAAAGTATTTGCCCTCTCACAGATTTCAGTTTTATGTTTAGCTTTTTGTCACACACGTTTCAGATCATCAAACAAATTTTAATATCAGAAAAAGATAACCAGAGTAAATACAAAAAACGTATAATGGCCACCTTTGGTGGCAACAGCTATCATCATGTGTTTTACACCACTGTGGAGGAATTTGGCCCACTCTGGTTTGCAGAGTTGATTTAATAATGCCACACTGGAGGGTCACACTACAGCATCTCAGTTGGATTTAAATCTCAACATTGACTAGGCCACTTTCTTCGCCTTTTAGAAGTATTCTTGCTGGTGTGCTTCAGACCAATGTGTTATTGCAAAATCTAAGTGCGTTACAGCTAAAGGTCACACACTGATGAACAGATGTGCTCCTTGTGGATTTTCTGCTATAGATAGCAGAATACATGATTCCATCAATTATGGCAAGCAGTCCATGTTCTCACCAAAGCCCCAGATCTTCAAACTACCACCCCCATGTTTGACATTCAGTATGAAGTTATTTTTCTGAAATATTGTGTTAGTTTTGAGCCTCATTTAAAGGGACGCAAATCTTTCTAAATGTTCCACTTTTGTCTCATCAATCACAATATTTTCCCAAACATCTTGAGAAACATCAAGGTGTTTTTTTTTTGGCAAATCTGAGATGGACCTCAGTGTTCAGTGGTGGTTTCAGCCTTTGAACTCTCCCTTTCCTGCCATTTTTGCCCAGTCTGGTTGTTGAATCAGGAACACTGACCTGGTAGACCTTGGTAGGCCAGCCACTCCTGAGAAGGTTCACCACTGTTGCATCTCTATATGTGGCTAATGGTTTTCACTGGAGTCCTAAAATGTTGGAAATGGCTTTATAACCCTTTCCAGACTGATGGATGTCAATGCCTCTGATTAACATTGTGTAAATCGAGGCATGATGTGCTGATTTTAGAGATCTTTTAGTGTACTTCATGTTGTCAGACAGGCTCTATTTAAGTGATATACTAATCATACAGATCTGGCACTAATCAGGCCTGTCTGTGGCTAATGAAATGGTTTGGATAGTTTCTTTTCCCAAATCATCATTTGAAATCCAACAAATACTTTCTCACAGCACTGTATTCCCTTTTAATTCGAAACCTTTCTTAAAACTTCCTTAACAACTACTTTGTTCAGCTTTGTGTCCCATGAAAGCTGCTTTATGATTACAATTGTTTTACACCTGACTTAGTATGGCAGAAGGTCTTAGGATGCCTAGTGGGGGTCATGTGACGTCAGCATTACCCACAACAAAACTGAGACAACTGACTCAAGCAAAAATAGTTCAGTGTATCAAATCTCCCTAATTCTTAGCCTACTGTGAGAAGACCCCACTCAAGTCAAGTTAAAAAACAAAACCCTCACTCCGATGTCTGATTAGATGCTCCATGTAACTATATCGTCTCCCTCTTCCTCTGTCTTAGTGCGGATGGGGTCTACGAGGTGTCCTTCTACTCTAATGCAGTGGTGTCCTATGATGGCAGCATCTTCTGGTTGCCTCCAGCCATCTATAAGTCAGCCTGCAAGATCGAGGTTAAGCACTTCCCTTTTGACCAGCAGAACTGCACGCTGAGATTTCGTTCCTGGACCTATGACCGCACAGAAATAGATCTCGTGCTTCGTGCAGACGTGGCCAGCATGGATGACTTCACGCCCAGTGGAGAGTGGGACATCATTGCCCTGCCGGGTCGACGGAATGAGAACCCAGCTGACCCCACCTACGTGGACATCACATACGACTTCATCATTCGTAGAAAGCCGCTGTTTTATACCATCAACCTCATCATACCCTGTGTGCTCATCACTTCACTAGCCATCCTGGTCTTCTACCTGCCATCAGACTGTGGAGAGAAGATGACACTGTGCATCTCAGTGCTGCTGGCTCTCACTGTATTCCTGCTGCTGATCTCCAAGATCGTCCCACCAACTTCGCTGGACGTCCCTCTGGTGGGGAAGTACCTGATGTTCACCATGGTTCTGGTCACGTTTTCCATAGTTACCAGTGTCTGTGTGCTTAACGTGCACCACCGCTCACCCACCACGCACACCATGCCTCCCTGGGTTAAACTGGTGTTCCTCAACAAGCTTCCCGCCCTGCTCTTCATGCGCCAGCCAAGGAACAGCAGCGAACGCCAACGGCTACGCCAGAGAAGGAGAGCACAGGAGCAGAAGGAAGGCGGGCGCAGTGGGGAGCCGGGGGCCTTGATGGTCGGTCTCGGGCTTGGTGGTGGTAGTGGGAATGGAGGGGGGACCTCCTCATCTGTTTTTGGGAAAGATGACGGGGACCCTTGCACATGCTATGTGAACCGGGCATCTGTTAAACAGTTTGGAGGTGAACTGGTGGGTGCTGGAGGGGGATCAATGGACGGTTTAAACAGAGTGAGGGAAGGCCGGGAGGGTGGTTCTGGAAACCTGCCGAGGGGGAAGCAGGCAGCTGGAGGTCCTGCTTTGACTCAGGCCTTGTTGGCGCAAGCCTGTCCAGGGTTTGATGAGGCAGTGGAAGGAGTACGCTTCATCGCCAACCACATGAAGAGCGAGGACGACGATCAGAGTGTAAGTTTTCTATTTTCACAGTGAGCACCATTATTACAACGGTTACAAAGGTTTTTCCACATCTTGATGAATACTTTTGAACTGAAACGATATTTTTGAATTTTTAGTTATTATTTAGTGTGAATATTATTAGTTCAACTGATTCTTTTAGTCCAATTGAAG
This sequence comes from Crenichthys baileyi, assembly GCA_036173005.1. NCBI lineage: Eukaryota > Metazoa > Chordata > Actinopteri > Cyprinodontiformes > Goodeidae > Crenichthys > Crenichthys baileyi. The sequence continues at coordinate 110,768 of JAHHUM010002052.1, read as the reverse complement.
TTTTATTGTGATTCTGAGAATAGACAGTATTTTCATAATATATTCCTCTCTTTTCTTTGATGAGGTTTGCAGTTTACCCTTCAAAAATTTAGACAGTCATTTACATCATGTCAAAGAGTCTTTCTATTTGTCTTCTAATTGTGTATAATTATTTTTATAATTAAAAAAAACTGTAATATTACACACTGTAATTATAATAATTATAAACTGTAGCATTCGTGTCCAGGGTTGTCTATTATCGGCCTATGCCTTATCAATATCATTTTAACATATTCAACATTTTTATTTAAAAAATGAACAGAAGAATCCTAATCTGTTCTGTGAAATATATGAAGATTTAATCAAAACCTGTATGAGATGCTACTAAAGGTAAATCTTTAAATTAATCATTTGTTGAAATGAATAAAAGTGAAAGAAAGTCTGCAGATGATGATTTTCCCTCAGAATTTTTGGTTTAGCTTTAAAAGCATGTAACTTCACTGTTTTTCTTGCCTCCTATGTAAGCTGATTTTCTGATAAATGTAATGGTGCCACAGATTTTTACTCCAGCTAACTGCCCAACACATTGCCTGTGATGACAGTTTTTACCGAGACTGTCAGCTTGCCTGCGTGTTAGTCTGATTTAACTCCTCGTGTCTGTGTGTGGATCAGCTCGGCAGTGAGTCATCGTCTTTTATCCAGATACATTACTAGCCATTATTGTTTCCTACACAGCTCAGATGAATAACATATCATGTTATGCAGCTGCACAGCTCCGCCATTTAATTCTGCCTTCTGAAATGCACGGGCTGGTGAAACAGACCAGCAGCACAGCAGACAGATCTGATGATGTAGCCATAGCCCAGGAACTATCCAGCGCAGTATGTAATTATAGCAGCAGCATGACGTGTGCATAAAGAAGTGGAAATAAGCTGAGGCGCTGAGGTGGACGAGTGGGGGTGTATTTCTTTTTGCAGCTTTTTACCTGGAAACATAGAAAAGGACACATTAGTTTACAATCATCACTGTAGCCATGTAGACTGAGTTAAAATCCTTTCTCTCCTGGTAGGGTGCGTAGTTTTTCAGCTTCCCTTCCCCCCTTCGCCTTTCCTCCCTCGTCTGTTCCCCTCCTCAAGTTATCATCACAGGGTTCAAATGTCAGCGCCCTCTTTGTGTCCTCCATCTCCTGGGCCTCTTACGTTCCTCTCCTCCTCGACTCTTGTTGGACCTCATCAGCGCTGTGTGCCAGAAAAAAGTCTCCCCTCACATTAACCGCTCACCTCCATTAACCCCCCACCTGACTACAGGAAGGGGGAGGGATAGACGGAGAAAAAATAGCATCTTTTAAAGACGAATGCTAGTTGAGTGAGTCTTTCTCATATTTATGGAATACAAAGAACTTTAAACAATGAAACACATAGTTTGCATCTAACTGACCTAAAGTGGCTTTTAAAAAGCCTTGTAGGATTCACCTCATTCTGTTGAATGTATCATATGCTGATATTGCATTGAACATACAGAAGAGCTGCTTAAACCCCCCTTTTCTTATTGATACTGCTTATATCGTTTCTGAAGAGCCACAATTGAGCAGGCAAAGAGCTAATCTAAACTGGAAGGAGAGCATTATTTAAAGAAACAGCCAACAGGTCCATGGTAACTCTAGAGGGGCTGCAGAGATCAACAGCTCCAGTGGGAGAATCTATGGACATAACTGCAAGTCATACAAATCTGTCTTTTATGGAAGAGTGGAAAGATTTGTCATTGTTTAGAAACTAAAAAGTCCCATTCCCAGTTTCCCACAAGCCATGAAAGGCTCATGGCAAACCTGTGGAAGAAATAAGTCCTAAAGTGACCTTTTGGCCTTGCAAAACAGTATATGTGGAGAAAACCTAACACTGCACACCACCCCGAATGCACTATTTCTACGGTGAAACATGGTAATGCCAGTATAGGGATATATTATTTCCCAATAGAATATGTATATAACATAGAGATGTATAGTGATGCATTTCTTTAGTAGGTACAGAGAAGCTGGTCAGAACTGGGAAGACTGGTGCTTATCGAGGAAGAAAACCTGCTAGACTGTGGAAGACTTGAAACTGGGATGGAGGTTTATTTTTTAGCAGAACAGCAACCCTAAACTTACAGCTAGAGCTACAATGGAGTGGTTTAGATCAAAGTATTTTCATGTGTTAGCAGGCCTAGTCCTGACCTAAGTCAGGCCTAGTCCTGACTTAGGTCAGGACTAGGCCTGAGCTATTTTACTAAGGACAATGTGGAAAACTTTTACTCTCTTGATGAGCAAAGCTGGTAGAGGCATACCACAAAAGACTTGCAGCTGTAATTGTAGCAAAGGGTTCTACAAAGTACTGATTCATGAAGCGTAATACAAAGTATGGCCCAGTCAAAGTCCAAGTCCACACTTTAGATTTTTAGCTGTAAAGAAATTTGAAAACCCTGTATAATTTCCATGGCACCTCATAGTTATGCATGCTGGTTCGGTCTATCAAATAAAATCCTAACATAGTGAAGTATATGTTGTAATGTGACAAAATGTGAAAAAGTTCACGGCTTATTCAATTCAATTCAATTCAATTCAATTCAGTTTATTTATATAGCGCCAATTCACAACACATGTCGTCTCAAGGCACTTCACAAAAGTCAGGTACATGCATTACAATTAATCCAAATCATTGAACAGTGCAGTCAGATTCTGTTATTTATTCAAATTATCGTCTCCCTCTTATAAATACTTTTGCAATTATAATTTCCAATTTACATTTTAGAAAGTCAAACATTTCTTCTGGCTTTTGCCAAAGGCTGTTGAGCTGCATGTCACATTACGATCCTGTGCTTAAAGCAAGCAGATAAGCCCAAGCAGGATTTCAGTGGGAAGAAACATAATAGAAACGGGGAAAGAGAAGGAAAAAAGTCAAAAAGAAAAGAATAAAGTCAGTTTCTGTTGAGTGTAAAGGTCACAGAGATAAATATGGAACGCTTATGTAATGGATCAAATTACAATGCGGCAGGTGTATATAGAAGTTGAAGGTATGAAAAATATGTAAGAAAAAGGACCCCAGATCTTGTCAAGTTGTCACTTTGCAAGGTTCCTGCAAAGTCTACAAAAGTCACATTTAATTACAGTATTTTCCTGATCTGGGTGTAGAATGGAAGGTAGGAGGTATGGAAAAAGAAAATAGTGAGTATGGAGAACTATGTATATTTCTAAATCTGACTGTGTAAATGTTCTGTCCTCCCTCACAATATCCTTTCTTTTCATTCTTTCTTTATTTTTTCTTTCCTTGTGTCATTTCCTTTCTTCATTCTTCCTTGTGTACTTCTTGTTTAATATTTAATACCCACCATATCTATCTATCCATCCATCTATCCATCCATCCGTCCGTCCATCCATCCATCCATCCGTCCGTCCGTCCGTCCTCTGTCTGTCTGTTTGGCTAGCTAGCCTTCCTTCCTTCCTTCCTTCCTTCCAGTTTTGTAGGTTCCTTATTTAAAGCATGTAACAGAAATATCTGCCATAAACTTAGAATGAACTGTAGTATGTTATATATATATTTATGTTATAAAATGAAAATAAAATTCCTGAAAACCTGAAAGTAAAGGACATGATGCTCCACATAAGCAACACATTTATCTTCTCTCCTGTACCCTGCTGACATTTATCTTTCTGGTTGCCCCATCCCTCACACCCTTTTTATGCTCCCTCCCCCCTTCCCACCTAATCCACAGGTGAGTGAGGACTGGAAGTACGTCGCTATGGTGATCGACCGTCTCTTTCTCTGGATCTTTGTGTTTGTTTGCGTGTTCGGCACAATGGGCATGTTCCTGCAGCCCCTCTTCCAGAATTACACAGCAAAAACCATCAACACACCAGGCTGATTGTTCCTCTACCTGCAAACACGACTACAGACAGCTCCCTGACCAGTCAGCACAGAAGGACAAATACGGGAGCTGTGTGCGTGTGTGTGTGTGTTCATGTACTTTGGGGCGGTTGGGGATCTGAGTTTTATCGTGTCTATGGAACTGGAATCAAAACTGCTACTGAACAGCTATCCCGTCCATTAACTTTATAATAACATTTTTGGAACAAACAACCAATTTTCAATGAGAATAAATGAAAATACAGTGAAACTCTTCTCCTGCATTTTTTGTTGTTGTTGGGGAATTAAAACAGACTGACCTCCCCTCTCTGGTGTAAAGATCCTCCCTTGCTTCCGTCCTCAGCCTTTCAGGGAGTGAGGACGCCCGGATTTTCTCCTTGTTGCACCCAGCCAAACGACACGAGACAACAGAAATGACTCTATGATAATGTTGACTCATATTAAGCATCAGAGAGGGAAGGAAGGTTCATATTCAGCTGCTTGTATTTGTTTTCCCAAGAAATCCATTGTCAGTGAACTGATTCAGTATATTTTATCATAGCGTAGCAGCTTCCCACAAGCATATAGCATTGATTAAAAATTAATATTTCTATATATCAGTTCATGCAAACGTTTGTTGCTGTTAGAGAGGCTAGGTGTGTTGTATGATTGTATAGATATAAAAGGAATGCGATTTCAACTGTACTGCACAGCCTGTGTCCTGCACACCAATACCATATGTGTAAGAGCTGCAGATTAAAAGGAAATATAAAGAGGACGCTTACCCTAAAGGAAAACAAGGTGGCAATATTACTGAAAAGTCATGCATGGTCAGTTTTTTTTTTTGTTTTTTTTGTTTTGTTTTTTTGCTTAATATTGCTGTAGCAACAGAACAGTATATGTGCTGGACACTGGAATGTGATTTTTTTAACCAGATGGAGTACTGGGTTAAGAGGAGGCAAAGCTCAGTAGTTGGAACAGTTACATTATAAATTAAATCCTGGATAAACTGATGGAAATTCTATCAGAGACTTTGGGATAATTAATGTGAATTAACATGGTTACATGGCTGTCATTGCTCTAACCACAAGACTAAAGCAGTGTCTTGCATATACCGCTTTGCTTTCGGTTCTCCTCTTTAGAGATGCACCAAAAATAAAACAAAACGTCTGGTGATCTGAATTAGTCAAACCAGCTTCCAGATAAGACAAAATTCTCCAAAATTCAGGGTTTTTTTCTGTTCAGTGTAGGCGGCATATTTGGAAAACTCAAAGTTACCTATATATTGCACATTGTGAGGCGTTTAAAATTAAAATCAGAGGAAGCGCAGGTATGTGAGAAGGTATTTAGAGTAGGCAGGGTTTTCCATGACATCTGGAGAAGGTTCATTCAGGCTGTGAGAGAGAGCAAGACATTGAGCAGATGACAGGAAGGCTGAATATATTGCAGCGAAGTTCCTTTGCTAAATTTTTTTGAGCCTCCAACCTGTTATAGAACATGTGGGATTTGGCAATGTTGAAATCCTTAAGGAAATGTCAAAGTAAGGATCTATATTCTCTAGGGAATACATGCAGACCCTACTGTTTCTGTAATGCTAAGTGTGCTAACCACTACTTAAAGATACTTAAGAATTTAAAATGACATTTATTCATTTTGTTATTGTTTTTAAATTAGTTAAAATAGTAAAAGCTTGTTGGTGACACATCTATTCATTTTGTACCTCTCTGCTGTAGATCTGATCCTGTTGGGTTCTTGGTCCGGTGAACAATGCAATGTCCAAAAAAGTACTTGCCTTTCATACACCAATTCATTTATTCGTCCTCAATGTTACAAGAAGATCTATTTCAGGTTCTCCTTTTTCATACACTATTGCGGTTCAGACCTGGTTACCTAAATACAAATCTCTGTGCCCCAGCGGCATCTTAGGAATAAAATTAGAAAATAAATCCTTTCATTGCCATTCTTTTATCCTTTAATAGTAAAACTCCTATAGAGAAATCAGAAGCGAATCATTTTGATATTGGCAACTCAGAGCTTTTGAAAATTCGGATATTAGAACGGCCACAAAATTCTGACCGGTGCATCTTTAATCCTCTTGCTCAAAGCCTGAATTTGTAAATGTGCATACCCTTCTGTACTTTCACATCTGAGATTTACAGCATAAAGAATGTGTGTCTTCCCACCATGTGTTCAATTAGTCCCTGCCAACCTACCGTCCTACACAACCCCTTCCTTTGGTCTTTCAAACTCACAAATGTCTTGAAGTTAGTCCATTAAACAGTAGTAGTAATCACATGCCCATGAATGCACTGTTTTCATTTACAGCATTTTTGTTTCCAGAATGTTCCCAGGGTCTTTGACACCCACTGAAGATGCAAAAGGACCTTTGCAATCACATGTGCATTTAAAATCTTACAAAATAAAGAAGGGGCTCAAGAGGATCAACTGTAAAGTTGCGGTAGATGGAAAAAGGCAAACAAAATTAGTGGAAAGATGAAAAAAGTGGGACTGGAAAAGAGAAAAGACTCACAGTGTTTCACTATAAGGGTAAAGGACACCTAAAAAATGCTATTCTATCCCTGTCACTGTCATTGTCAGCGAGTTTCTCCAGCTTTTTACAGTCATGTGGCCAAGTCTGCAGCTTCACTCGCTGGGAGCCGTCTCCCTCTCTGCATCTCAAGGATGGAATTACCCGTGGGGATCCCTGGCAGATCTCAAACAAGTGTGAAAAGCCTTTCAGAGACCCGTAAATACTGTTGGCTGCATGGCTCTGCACAGAGAAAGTGCTCCTGGCTACTCTCTGTTTGCTCTCTTCGACCTTTATGCTCTCCCTCCTTTTTTGACTCACTTCCTCTCTGATGATTATGCTCCACCATCCTTCACCTTCCCCCTTTCCTGACTCTGAAATCTGCTCACCTTAACCCGTCCAATAAAGGTTGTAGGTTCAGATTTATCATGTCTGTGTGTTTCTTGTTTTAGTCCTTCTCTTTTTCACATATACACAAAAGCTTTACTGTGTTGCTAATCAGTTCACTTCAGTTTTCTATCTTTTTTACACCACAGGATAAGAAAATAAATATTGTTGGCTTTCTATTGTGGAGTCTTGCTGCATCATTTTTGCAAACACAAGTGTATTTTGGGAATCTTTTAAATAATCCTGCGTGGGTGTGGTTTATTGTTCTCAATTATCTGCTGTAAAAACGGAAATTAAGTTTATCGCATACACATATAGAAAAAGCCAAATCTCAGCTTGATTAAGGTATTTGTTTTGATGTAATTGTTATTTGGTTTTAAATTTAACAACAGCATTTATTTAATTCCTGTAAACCCATTATTTGGATGGAATCACACTTTTCAAACATAAAGCAATGAACTTTTGTGGCGTGACTGAAACCCTCTTCTTTGGCTCTCCTGTAGGGGTCCCACAAGGCTCCATTCTTGGACTAGTTTTGTTTACACTTAATAATATTGTTATATCATTACCGGTTTACCAGATGTCAGCACAAATATTGATGTCCAGATGTAAACAGACAACACTGATTTTTATGCACGCAAAAAAATTCTAGAAAGCGTGTTTTAACTCACATCAGCTCTTATTCAGGAAAATGTCTATTATTATTCTTAGGGTGAGGAGCTTGGTGAGATCAAATCCTCCTACCTTGACTGCCCCAAAGGGGCCCACGAGGCTAAATAACTGGACTGGTTTTGTTTACACTTTATATTACTAATTTACCAGATGTCTTCACAACTGCTGATGTCCAAATGTATTTGTATGGATTTCTAGGCATGTAAAAATTGTCCAAGAGGCATATTTGATTCTTAAAACCGCTCTGAATCTAGGACAGGATTGCATTTTATTAACTGGAAACAGTGAGTATGATGTTTTGTTTTTTTTTTAAAAGCTGATGTTACATTGCAATTCAAACTCACTCTAAGGGGTGAGGAGCTTGGTGGGATCGATTTCCCCTACCTTGACTGCCCCAAACATACTTATGCTTTATAAATATGTTTAGGTAATATAGATAATTGTGCACGCGTATTTTTTTAAACTTTTTATCTCGTTTGTACTTTTTTTTTTGTTTGAGGTGCTGTTGAATTTTATTTGTCTGTTGGTAGAGTGCCTTGCAAAATTATTCAAAGCCCTACACCTTTTATTGGGCTTTTACCGTATGTAAGACCAACTCAAATTCGTGCATAATTGTGATGTGGAAGGACAATTTAACATGGGTTTCAAAGGTTTTTACAAATAAAAACCTGAAAGTGTAAATGTATATTCAGGTTTTTTAGTCTAATACCTCTAACTAAAATACAGTACAAGCAACTACCTTCAGAAGTCAGCTGGTTAATAAATGGAGTCAGCCATTGTGTATTTAATTTCAGTATAAATCCAGCTGTTCTGTGAAGCCCTCAGAGGTTTGTTAGATGATATTTGTGAACAAACAGTATCATGAAGACCAAGGAACACAGCGGGCAGGTCATGGATACAATTGTGAAGCTTAAAGCAGGATTAGGTTGCAAAATAGAAAGAGTATGGAACAACTCCAAACCGACCTTGACCATGTCCTCAACCTAAAGTGGCAGGACAGGCAAAGAGAAGATTAATAAGAGAAGCAGCCAAGAGTCTTGCACTGCACAAATCTGGCCTTTATGTAAGACTGGCAAGAAGAAAGCCATTCAAGGCCCATTTAAAGTTTGTCATAAGCCATACAGGAGGAACACAGCAAATACAGAAAATGATGCTCTTATCTGATGGGAATTGCATTATTTTCTTTTTGCCTACACACAAAATGTTGTGTGTGGGGGAAAACTAGCACATCAAATTACTTTTAACTCACCATCCACTTGGTGAAACATGACAGTGGCAGCATTATGCTGTGGGGACAGGATAATGCTGAGCAGAGACAGCAGAGACAGTGAATTTAGTTAGACCCGCTAGAAAGATGGATGAGGCTAAATTCAGAGCTGTCTTATAAAAAACCTGTAGGTTTACCTTCCTGCCCTAAACATACAGCCAGTGCTAAAATGGATTTTAGATTAAATTATAATCAAGAGTTAGAATGCCCCTATTAATGTTCAGACCTAAACCCAATTGAGAATCTATGGCAAAAGTTTAAAATTTATGTTTATAGATGCATTCCATCATTTCTAACTGAGCTTCAGCTATTTTGCAAAGAATAGGCAAAACTTTTAATAAATGTGCAAAACTGGTTCTGACGAAAGCCCAAAAGACCTGCAGCTGCACTAATAAACACATCACTTTCAGAACTACTGTATGCAATTTTTCATCCACTTCACTATTATGCACTACTTTCTGTTAGTCTGTAACATAAAATCCCAATAAGATACACTGCTGTTTGTGGTTGTACAAACATGTAGTAAAGGGTCAAATGATGTGAATGCCTTTTTTAAGGCACTGTATAATGTATTTTTTATTTTATTTCTATTTTAGCGTCGTATCATATCTTATCAACCTGCAAAGGGCTGCAGAATAAAATTAGACTATAGATAAAATATGGCACATTCACAGGAAATAACTATTTATTACCGTGCACTGGCTCTTTTAAAAAAGTAAATAACCATATAAACCCTGTACCATTTTATTAAAGCTAACCCCCAAACCACAGCAAGTTACAGTTAACTAATGATTAACTTTAACGATTGACTTATTGTTGACATTCTTGTATGGCAACAGAAACCTACAACCTGAATCTATTGAAAAGCCAGTTTGAGCACTGTAACTCTGTCACAGTGTTGCTTTTTGATAAAACAGAGGCTAATGCTGCCCCCTAGTGTCCATCATTTGTTTTCCTTTTATTTTTGTGCTGTAATAAAACACAGTCGGCAATGTATGGTTTGAATTAATGTTTATTCTTTTCAGGGGAAGAAACCTTTTTGTTTGAAGGTGTATCAAAAGGTATTTGAAGAAATTGAATTGTGGGTAATGAAATAAGAAATACTCATCACGTTGTAATAACACAGTTATAAAGAGACATTAAAGAGCAAATTAACAAACAAGCCACTATTACAGTTCAGGCCAGTATGCTTTTAGGTATTTTTGCACTTCAGTTTCATGACAGTATCTTCATTACCGTTTCCTCACTGGAACGCAGGGGTTTTGTGCTTCCAAGAGGGGATTTCTTTGAGCCAAGTAGGTGGTTACTTCTTCTCTGGCTTATCATTGTATTCCAGGAAGAAGTCGTTACAGGCTACGGTCAGAGCTCCGACCAAGATGACGAACTCAGTGAAATCTACCTCTCCATCATTGTTTGAATCCAAGTCTTTCATGACCTTATCCACAGCTTCTTTGTCTTGGGCATTCTGCATTTGTGAGAAAAGGGAACAAATATGTACAAAGCTAAAATATACTTGTGTGTGTGGCGTCATGTGCTTTCTTACCCCTAGATAGGTGCCGAGCTCCGTAGTGAGCATCTCTTTGAGTTCAGCCCTGCTCAGCGTGTATTTGTCCCCCTCGTTTCCAGAATATTTGTGAAAGGTCTGGATCATCAGCTGCATAGCATTCTCCAGGGTGGAGGCATTCTCTGAGTTGGGCAAAGACATTCTGGGAAGGAACACAGGTGAATGGGTTAGAGATATAGCATAACAGTCTGTGAGAACCTGTGCCCGCAGATGGTGCTCTCGCAGTTTCAGAAAAAATAATACCAGCTAAAACCTGCAATCTTTAATTTGAAGTCCCAGAAATAAATAGGACAAAATCAGGGAGAAGTAAAGAAGTATAATCACTAAGAAAGCTAAACTGTTACCTGCCAAGTAGAAAACTACCTTAAAATTAGGTCTGTTTTGATTCCCCGTCCTGATAAAGTTTTACCACATATAAAACCAATCTTCAATTAGTTTGCTGCTATGCTATAGTGTTTGGACCTCTAGGAGTTGGCCGCTGAACATGCGAGCCAGCTGATATGGGTGAAATTAAACTCTAAGCTGGCCAAACAATGAAAGGAAGAGATGCACTCAGAGGCAACCTGGTCTGCTTTCACTTTAGCTGAAAACAGTGGAGACGGGTGTAAGGTCTTGCCCCTCTCCAACCTGCATCACCTATAACCTGTGAGAGACTTTTTCCAACTACTGCGTCAGTTTTTTGCTTGTCAACGCTTTGTTTTCTGGAAAGAATGAATAAGCAGTGTCAACAATTAATAAAAAAGCATTTTTGGCACCTCCTGACACACTTCTGTCAGTATTAAGTTGAGGATTGGAGGCATTTTAGTAAACTGATGGAAGCTCTTTCTGCCTTCGTATTTTGCTGTGCACCAAAGCAAAAACAATGTATTAGATGCATAAGTTGCATCTCTAAAAAGTAAGCTTTTAGTCATAGGAAGGGAGATGTCTAAGATGCCAGGGTCCTCTGTGTCTTTGGTTCCTACCTGAGTGGAGATGAAGCTCTGCCTTGACGATGAGCTGCAGATAGAGGAGGCGGTAGCGGCTGATAGGGAGGCTCTGGACGACAGCGCCTTAAATACAACCCCTTTACTCCACCCAAATCACCTCTCTCCCTCCTTCCACCTGTTCTCCCATCCCGTCTTCTCCTCACTGACTTCTCTGTTTACCTATCGGACACCTGTCAGGGGCACATGTACTCAAAGGTCCACCTGCTGCTCGTAGCAGAGCTACTTTGTGATTATATTTCCACAGAAAACACTGAAAGATACATCTTAGTAACTTCACTATAAAAGTAATTAGTTTCAGCTCTTAAAAACTACAACTCATATTGTATAGATTCAATAAATCAAGCATTTGTTTTATTTAATTTTTAATTATGGTTTACAGCTAATGAAACCCAAAATGCAGTTTCTCATTATATATGAATGTTACATAAGACCAATAAAAAAAACATTATTAAGGCCTAAAGTATCACAAGGAAGACTGCCGACTTGACAGTTTTCCACCAGACAGCAACCCACGCTAAAGAAGCTGGCTGTTCACAGTGTGCTTTATGCAAGAATATTTATGGAAAGTTGAGTGGAAGGAAAAAGTATGGAAAAGTACTTGACAGAATACTGAAGCAAAGCCATTCAAGAGTTTGGGGAAATTCAAAGGCATGGACTGCTGATGGCTACAAATGTTGCATTCCTTCTGTTACGTTATTCCTGAACCAGAGATGACATTAGAGGCGTCTTAGCTAAGCTGAGGTAAAAAAGGACTGGACTGTTACACAGTGGTACAAAATAATTTTTTCAGGCACAAAGTCAAAGTTGGTTGAGGTCCAGTGTGAACGTTCCACAGTCAGATATGGCACCTCAGATAACTTGAGGTGCCATGTCATCTGCTAGTGTTGCTCTACTGTGTTTTATCAAACCAAAATCTAGGCAGTTTTCTACCAGGACATTTTAGGGCACATCATGCTTCCCTCTCCTGACAAACTTTATGGAGATGATGATTTAATTTTCCACCAGACCCGACAATGCAGACTAGCTGAATAATCCACCAAAGCAACCTGGACTTCCTTAACACCTCAACAGAGCAGTAGACTGATCACCTTTATGGTACACCGCATTGATGCAGTAATAAATTCAAAAAGAGCCTGTTACTAGGCGCATATGGTGTACAGTACATGGGCATATTTTTTAACAGGTTAACATTTCTGTTAAAAATCTCTTGTGATCGGTCGTAGGTAATATTCTAATTATCAAAGAAATTGTTGTTTAATTAGCTGTAAAAATTGAGCTAGTAAAAAAATCATTAAATTTTGCAGAGAAATCCTCATACAAAACCTTCACACAAAGCAAGGACTTGCACATATGAACACTTTAGTAAACACATTCATGCCCCAAACTCCAAGTTGCTTTATGTTTGAGCAAATGGCATGAAAAAAAAAGCATAACCACAATCACTTTTGAAGGGGAACAGAAACAGTCTTCAAATAGTCCACTGAAGGCACATTTCAGCAGGAACAGAAACATGCTCTAAATGGTTCATGTCATGAATCCACCTCGCTTTGAAGCAGTGCGTTGAAGATAGCTAACGGCTTAAAATATGTTTATATGCATGCAAGATCTCAAATCTGAGAGTAAACTATATAACCGTTAATGTTGAGGCGCTTTCATTTTAACAAGCCATTAAATTTATCTGTGTGCAATATTGATAAGAGCATCTTCTTGTTTATGCGCCTTTGCTGCAGTATATTGTGTCAGTGAGTGGGGTAGCACAGTGTGAGTTCACGCTCCTGCGCACCATATATGTGGATAGTGTTGCAGAGACACAGGATGGTGGACAATAGGAACCATACTGTGTGTCAGGATCTGGTTGCAGCAGTTCATGCATCTAAAGGCCGGTGAGTCGGACTCGTCAGGGAACTCACGGCTATATTTAGCAAGTGCAGCAGGTAAGGAGAGAGGAAGAAAGGTGCATCAAACAATGTGGAGAGAAACGACAGTGCATAAAGCTCCCTCCATGTTTATAAGCACCCCTGGTAAAGATGCATGAAAAGCCTAAAAAAAACAATCCTTTATTGCAGCATCATCTCACTGAAATGTTTAGAAAAAAAAATCCAACCTCTAAGTTGTGAGTGAAAATGTCTAGTGTTAGTAAATCATTACTTCCTATTTGTCTGTGGCATAAATATGGCATGACACAAGCGGCTATATTTATTGGTCACTCTTTGAGAGGAGAAAGACAAGAGAACATGCCATTCAGTTAAGGCAGATATGTGTCAATAGAAATAATGCCTGGTTTACATGGCAAAATTTTTTAAACTGTCTGTTGATATTTAAAAATTAAGAGAGCCCACACGTGATGATTTTTTAAGAAATGGTAGACATAACAGGTTTGGTCCTATAGAGTGTGGTGTCAAGCAAAACACACCACACACGAACAGATTTCACTCGCAAACATTCAAATGTCAGATGGGAAATCTCACCAAACCCTCTCAAGATCAAACGTGAGTTCAGAGTAATTCCTCGTTTGTCCTTGGGGAACCCCTAAAACTGTAGGATAATGGGCCAAAACAATCCATAATGTTGAATATCCCCAAATTGAGGGGGGAGCGGTCCTGATGTCCTTACAAGCTGACCAGATCACTCTTAACACACCACACACAACAGGAATATTTCATAAGATTACCTTAAGAGTCCTCACAATGATTGGGAACCAGGCATAAGTCATATAATGGCTGCAAGAGAAAAGCTACTAAACTCACTCTGATCTATGATTAGAGAAAATGTTTTAAACAAAAGACCAAATTTATAAGACAAGTTTTTGTTCCTGCCACCTTCAGTGAGCAGGATGGTGAGGGATGTAAACAAAAATCCACATCACTGATAAGTAAATAGCAGCATCTTGGGGACAATTTATCTCCATAAAAGCCATAAAATGCCCTTTATTTGTCAACCAGTTGTTGGCAAAACATGCTGAGAAAAGTTATTTCTGTCCCATCCATCACAAAGGCAAACATGAATTATTTTAACTGCTGCTGGGACTTAACCTAGAACTGTGAGCTTTGGTCAGATGGGATGAGTGTGACGAGAGATAGCTCATCTAAAATATGGATTCAAACATTGGATTGATTTCCTGGTGAGAAATTACTTTACTTCTTTTCTTTTCTTTTCTTTTCTTTTCTTTTCTTTTCTTTTCTTTTCTTTTCTGTCCTTTACTTCTGCTTTTCTGAGTAGCTCTGTATCACCAGTTCCTTTCAGCAGTGAAAACTACATCTCTGAGTTAAACAAAGTGGTTCAACTGAGCTAAAAATATCATGAATACATGTACAAGTTTGTCCTGTGGAGGACCAAACTCTTCCTTTGAAATTTTTTGTTCATTTTCAGGCACATTCGTTATTTTGTTGAAACATTTATTTACTCATTAAGCCATTTATTTATTTCTGTGTGTATTGTTAATTTAGGCAGTTTTTGTCCTCCAAATCCCAGTGGAATAACAGGGAAAGGTAATGTGTAAAAAAATGTACTAAACACTTGAGAAAAAACGCAATGGCAACGACAAAAATTATAATCCACTTTAGTTTTATTACAAAACTCTGATTTGCAAACAATGTTTTCTTTGTGTGTTTGAGTAGGAAGACCAGCTAAGAGAAGTTTATTTGAATAAGACTATGGAGAAAATAATAAAAAAAAAGCAAAGTTCAGAAAACATTGCATTTCAGTAAAATGATTATGGACGTTTAAAAAAAAAGTATACAAAATGACTGGAATGTTTCGATTTTAGAAAGAAGAGGGTGTGGTTTAGTTTGAAGATCTGATGAAGGTCTCTTCTATGACGCATTTGCTTTGGATTCGGTCTTGCTCTGACTGAGACTGTTGGCAAGGTAGCCTATCATAGACAGGTATTCCTTGAAGCTGACTTTTCCGTCGTTGTTCTCATCCAGGCCCAGCTGCATCTCCTTAATGGCAGAAGAACTGTTTGTGTCCTGATGTATGAGATGCAATGAAACCATCTGGGTTAAATGTGTTCAGCTACAAATTATGCATAACAGCAAGCAATTGTGTGTGTTCTCACCTCCATGACGCTACCGAGCTGTTTCTGAACCAGTTTCTGGAAGGATTTACTGTCTAGGCCCTCCTTCCCTTTGGAAGAACTAAGAAACGTTGTCACCACGGTCTTGATGGCTGACTCCATATCTCTAAAATTAGGAAAGACAAGGGCAGAAGAGGGCAGCTGAGTGTGGAGAAGTGACAAGGGAAGAAATGGTCATATCTTAGACTCCCAGACTCTAAAACAGTTTGCCTTTAGGGAGTTCTTGGGAATTGAATTAAAAAGGGTTATTTTTACAAAGCCTTGCAGAAGTATTCACACCCCTTGAACCTTTTTCAGATTTTGTCACATTGTAACAATGAGCTCCAGCATATTTTATTAGATTTTAAGTGAGTGGAGTGGTTTTAAGTAGTGAAGTGGAAGGAAAATGATACATGGTTGGCAAAACGTTTTGCAAATAAGAATCTAAAAGGTTTTGCATGCAGTTTTATTTAGCCACCAATTACTGTGATACCTGTAAATAAAATCCACTGCAACCTGTTCTCTTTAGTAGCCACATTTTTTGCAAACAGTGTGTAATTTAATCTCAGTATAAATCAATCTGTTCTGTGAAGGCCTCAGGGATTTCTTTAGGAAACCTTAGTGAACAAAGATCATCATGAAGACCAAGACACCACAGCAGAGAAGTTTAAAATAGGTCCACCACAACTTAAAACACAAGTAAGAAGAAGCAGCCAAGAGACCCATAGTAACTCTGTGGCAGCTACAGAGATCCAGAGCACAGGTGGGACAATTTCTCAACAGTAATACTATTACTTATGGGCTCCACAATTCTGGTATTAAGGATATAATGGCAAAAAGAAAGCTTGAAAGAAATCTATAAGAAGATTTGTAATTTGCCACAAGCAAAGTAGGGGAGACAGCAAATGTTTTAAAGAAGGTGCTTGTCAATGTACCAAAACTAACTTTTTGGTTTACAACAAAATACATGGGGGCAAAAACCTGATGATACCCTAAAAAAACCCCTTCTCACAATAAACATGGTGGTAGCACATTTTGTGGATATTTTTTCCTCACACGATATTGAGGCTGATCAGAATTGATAGAAAGATAGATTAAGCTAAAAACAGGGAAATCCAGCAAGAAAAACTGTTGGCAGTTTTAAAAGACTTGAGACTGGGGTGGAGGTTCATCTTTCAGCAGGAGAACCGCCCTAATCATAGACCCAGAGCTGCAACAGAACAGTTTAGATCAGGGGTGTGCAATCCAGTGTCCTGCATGTCGTAGATGTTACCCTGCATGATCACCCCTGAATCACACGGACCAGTCATTAGCAGAGGCCTGCAGAATTGATAACAGGCTGAGGAGAAAGTCAACTATTCGAATTAGGTATGTTGAAGCAGACCCCCAAAAGGGGACGATACCCCGGGTTTAGACCCAAAGCATATTAAATGAAAATAAAACACTAAATTTTAAGCCCCAACCTAAATCCAGTTTTGAGCATTGTAAGGGATGCCCTTGTAATATTTTTCACAGCGACCTACCCCTGTGAGATTTTGAGCTTTTTTCAAAGAAAAATTGGAAAAAATAAAGATGGGGCAAGGCTGGAAAAGGATACCCCAACAGACCCAGCTGTAATTTTCCATTTGAAAGGATTTTCAAAAAGCGAACAGGGGGGTTTAATTTAAAAATTTTTAACAAAATTTCATCTTTCCCGTACTTTTATCCTTATTTTTATAAAAGCCCCATTTATTTTGGTTGTCAGAAAAAAAATCCCAAAAAAACACAATGTAGGACAGCTTTAAGGGTGGAAACTTTTTCAGGGGTGGTTTTTAAAAACTTTTTTAAGGTTCTGGTTTTTCCACTAGACCTAAAGTGTTTGATCTCTCACCTGTAAGAAACCAAGATCCATTAAATTTCATTAAAAAACTCAGAGAGATTTAAAAAAAAAGCAAACGAAACCCCCAAACCAATAATAAGGGAAACAGAAAAACTTTCATTTTCAAATTTCATTCTGTACAGTTTTTAAAAAAATTTTTTTTAATGCTGAATTTCTTAAATATTTTGTTTAGAACAATGCAAAAGTAAAAAAAAAACACCAAAATATATTAAAAAAATAAGGTTTTAAAAGCACAGAGGAGGAGAGTGAACAAGTGGATATCAATGTCGTCTAAAGCAAATAGTGAAAGAAAAGGGTGAAATGAGGTGGTAGTCCCTGAAGGTAAAGACAAAGGAAGCAATGATCTCTGACAGTGGATATCTGATCCCAAAAAACACTCAAAGCCCTGAAAGTTTGGATTACTCCTCCCTAATACCTGTCTGCCGCAGCACACCCCCACACACTCTGCAGCAACACATGACTCACTATCTGGTCTAGTACGATCGGAAACACATCACTTAACCGGTCAAGCAAAGAACCTCAACACAAATACTGTGGATTGCTCTTTTTGAAGGAATATAAACCAATCATTGGATGCCGAAGTTTCCATGAAACTGGAGATCCAAAACGCTGAAGATTTTGACCCACATTTGAATTGTTTTGCTTACAATAACAATGATTCCAGCATGTCACTGCACTAAAAGCATGGGTATCGCTAATTAGGATAACCATGATGGAATCTCATTTATCTCCTGCATGTTCAGGACCTTCGTGTTGCTCAAGTTGGTGCAACGATGTGGTTTTCTGGGACTCCTGAGCAGACCAAAGAAATTATTGCCAACACCTGTGTTCCCTCCCCCTTTACCACAGTGACTAATAGCATCTGAAAACAGGAGTTCCTGTTTCACAACACGCTGCACAAACGAAGGCAATAATGAGAAAACTCCAGCAAGACTGCTGACAACAAATAAAAATGTATATTAAACCTCTGTGAACTTTACTTGTGAAGTTAAATAAAAATGGCATTCTACAGAAACAAGCTAGGGCACAAAACTGTCTTGTGCTACAAATGGAGCCTCTCTTATGTTAATTTATGGAAGTGACCTAAAACATCATCTGGTTTACCCACAAGCTGCAAATAAAACATAAAGAGACATTAGTTAAACTAATGAAACAGAATTATAACCATTTTCTGTTAACTGCTGATTAGTCTTTCACATCAGCATGAAGAAAACTGGCCTCATCTTTAGAAAAGAAATGCACGTGAACCTTTGTTCAAACATATCAGGACTCCAATTTGTGGATTTACAATATAAACTATACCTTTAAGCACTATTTACATGCATATTTTAGCTGCATTAAGTAATTATCTTCCTGCAAACTGAAACTTTCTGCTGGTGCTCACTTCATGAAAAGGTCATTTTCTTTAGATTTTACAGTTACAAGTCAAAAAAGATTTCTCGATCAAGGATATGAGCTGAAATTAAAAGAATCATAGGATGAAGTTCTCGCAGAGGGTTTTCATTTTTCCAACATTCCCATGTGGGCCATAATTCAAGCTCATCTATCTACAAAACCTCCTTTTGTATAACTTTCTTTCTTATCTAGGCGTTCGTTATACCCTACCACCATTTATTATATCTGCCTTACGTTTCTATGGAATGCCAACATATGCTGCTTTAAGAAAATAACGCACCAGGATCATCTTACTGCATATCTGATACATCGGAATACGTAATGTGATATTCCAGGTAAGCCAGAGTGCTACAGAGTTTTTGGACATATTAAGAATTCCTTGCTCTGAAGTACACTATATACTGCAAATTTGTGTCAGTGCTACAGAAGTTACATAAATGACATGCAAATGTTGCAGCAATGACACAGCAACAACATAACTTAAGCTCATGCCACACTATGGAGACAATCTGTCTGCACCAATGAAGATTCACTTACCTCTGCCTGTCAAATGCTTAAATGTCTGATATGGTGGGGGACCTGGTCTTATTATCTGATTAATTCAGTAAATAATGATTTGACCTCTTGGAGGTATTCAGACTGTGAATGAAGCATATAACTCTCAATCCGATATTGTCAGTTTGAGAAAAGGTATAAAAAAAAAAAAAAACTAACATCATGACAAAAAGTAACTAACTTGGTGCTTACAAAGTAACACACTAAAAACTTTAGTCTACAATTCTGTAGCGGGGGTGCATATGTGTGGTTTACATGGAGTGTGAGACAAGCTGGCCTCATGTTGAGACTTTTGACACATCCTAAAAAAGGTTTTGGGGCAGCGTGGCTTAGCTGGTGATCAAAGTCTGTTTGCTACAGTGTTAAATGCCTAGCACCGTCCATTCCAACATCACTGAAACAAAAGGTAGATATGCAATAATGTAAAGGGGGTATGACATTCTTAACAAAAAAGCATTTTTCTTCAATTAAAAACTAATACACACACAATTGTTGAAGCTCACATAACTTGCTGCCATTTGTAAAAAGACAATTTTCAAAATCTTGAATGTCTAAGCATGATGTTTTTGTCACATTTGATGATTGAAGTTGTGACTCCATTTATCTTCTTGTAGAAGTTGCGTAAAACTTTTACAAATACTATGCAACAAAACAAAGGAGTTACTCACAGATGCAATCAATTAAAACTAACTGCTGTTAGCAAAACCGACACCACCTACTTTAGAAAATAACCAAGTAAAGCTATCAATCCCTACTTTTGATGTCTTGTATAGACACTATGGAATTTGACTGAAATCTTTCACTGCGCACATAATGCTGTTGTTTTGTTAAATACGATTTATAGAAACGTCTGAGTATTAGAACAGCTTGACTATGACAGTAACTGGTGTTGCACATGGTTTTTTCCTGTTGCTTAAAAATAGAGAAATATTTTGAGTTCCCATACACAAACGGCAAAAAGAGCATGACAAAGTACAAGAATTGCTCAAAGAGAGCTAAAGGCCTGGGTCATTTTCAAACAAGTTGAAATTATTTTGTTCAGCAAGCACCACGAGGGAGGCCAGCCACAGAATCCAAAGTCCAAACCTTAGCATAAAGGTACGGCAGAGAAGAACAGAATAATGGAGCCAGAATAATTTGACACATTTGTCATTTTTAGCTTAACCACTGTATTTCTACATATGGCTGAAACAGGAAAGAATATTATACTTTATCAGCCATCTTTTATCCCTATGCTTTGTTATTGTTATAATATTTTATAACCTAACATTGCTGTATGCCTGACCTGTCTGCTGTGTTTTCTGGTCTTCGTGAGATTGCTTGCTCACTAATGTTCACTCAAAGAAACCTCTGAGGCCTTTACAGAACAGCTGCATGTATCCTGAGATTAAATTACACACAGGTGGACTCTGTGGACTAATTCATTGACTTCAGAAATCAATGAATTTGGTTGTGCTAGATCTTATTTTCAAAAATGTGATAACAGGGGCATATTCATTTCAACTATAAATGTTTTCTGAAAGAAAAAAAAATTTTGGAAAATTGAAAAAAAAATTATAACTACTGAATGTGAACCAGTTCATTTTTCGGCGGTTAATGTGGTTCAGCCTTTTTCAACTGGTGAACTATGAGCATTACTTCAGTTTTAATCTTTGTAAAATGAACCTTAAACTAATTCTTGCACAACACCGGCCTGGAAAAATGTTGCAGACACTTGAGTCGAGTCGATCAGTATCAGCAGAGTGAAGAGCTCTGCAGGATTTCCAGTGTGTATCGGAAACTACCCAGCAGCCGCGGCGGCCACAGTGGCTGATGGTGACGGATGCCTGGGGTCACAGTGCAGGGAGTAACTGTAGAAGCTGCTAGATCTCCTATCTGACACAGATGCCACACCTTAATACTCGCACTACACTTACAGTGACATACAGATACACAAATACAAAGACAATAACACACTCACAAACACACACCTATCATTAGAAGGTCAGCTTGGACTTCTGCTGCATTAACCTAATTAGCAAGCAGCATCCAAACCCTGGGTTTAGTTTCACGTCGACACACAATGCGCACACAGCTAACCAACCAGCAAGTAAACATCTATCATCAGCATGCTGCTCATTATTATTTGATAGGCTGCTATGATTGTCTCAACACCTTCCTTACATTCTTCACAAGCCAAACAGCAAAGATGAATGCACACAATGCGTATCTGCAATGGTGCAAATAAATATGTCTAGCACACCACCATTCATTAGTGTCTGATTTCAGCATGATGGGACAAATTTAACAGTAAGAAGCTTTGAGTCAAGGCTGCAGGATGAGGAAGAAAAATAAAAGAGAGGAAATGTTGGGAGCAAAAGGTGGCCTGCATGGCCGCTGCTTGTTCTGAATGCACGAGGGGGAATTCTGACGGTTCCCCTCGGCACACATTCGCTCCGATTCAGAGTGCACAGAGATCAGAATGACTCACATGGAATGAATGCTTGTGTGAAGCTATGCTTATTGTTTAATTTGTGCCATGGATTCTGTTTATGGGGAGTTTGACTCTTTTGTGTTGGTTTAGTGGAAATTTGCAGCACATTTGAGTTTAGAGATTTAAATCCCTATGAGAACTCAGACTGCCAGTATATAGTTTTCTTACGGTCAAAAACATATTTTAGAGTCATAGAGTTTTGGAATGTCTCTGTTTCTTGCTGTAACTGATGGATCCATGAGTCATGCTCCCGTTACTGACATCAACTTCAAAGATCCTCACTTCAAAATGTCCAAACTCTCTCTTTAACTTCAGTAAAATTAAGTAATGGGCACTAACTGTCCGTGTATAAACCACACCAGGACTCCACGACTTTAGGAAAACATGTTGCGATATATTGCTGAATATTGAAATAACCCACATTTTCCTGATTTTTTTCTTTCTTTTCCTTTATTACAATGTCCGGACAAATTTGTGAGCATCCATCTTGACTTAAATAAACATCAAGCATATCGAGCTGTAAAAGCCTTACTAGCAGGTCAACTGTATCGTTGGAATGCAGAAACAGCATGTAGGGCACTGGAAATTTAATACACTACCAAAAACTGCAGCTAGGGAGTCCTGTGTGATTGTGTTAATGATGTCCATGTGACTGATCATTGCTGTGTATCTTTTTTTTTAATGCAGCACTACTGGTCTTTATTTTTCTCTGTTTTTACGACAGTAAGCAGACAAGAAAGGGGTGGAGAAGGTCGCCTTGGTCAATAGTCAAACCTGCGAAGGCTGCGTCGAGGACTGAAGGTTCTGAATGTGGGACGTGCGTTTTGCCCCTGCACCACCCCTGCGCCCCATTGCTGTGTATCTCTTAACCATTTGGACCCAATGCCGGCTAAACGTAGAAGAGAGTTATTACTCAGGATGTTGTCAGAGAAAGCATTTGTACATCAATCGCTTCATAACTTTGTTTCTAGCTCTTCACTTTCTAAGTCTCTGAATGTGTTTGATCCAGTGACTCTGACACTTCATCCTTACTTGAAAAAATGAAAATATCTACCTGCCCAAACAGCATTCTCCCTGTGTTGTTGTTTAAAAAGATTTTTCCTGCTATTGGCCCTTGTATTGTAGAAATTTGCAATACTTCACTTTAAACAGGCGTGGTTCCAAGTTCTTTCAGGAATGTTGTTTTTGAACCATTATTAAAAAAGTGCTATTTGGATCCTACAGAGCTTACAAATTACAGGCCTGTCTCCAATATCCCTTTCATGTCAAAACTTCTTGAAAAAGTGGTGGCAGAACAGCGAATTTATTTTATGGAAAAACATTAGATCTTTGACAAATTGTAGTCAGGTTTTTGTAAGCTCAGCTCCACAGAAACTGTTTTATTCAAAGTTTCAATAGACAGTTTCATGTTGGCTGACTCCAGAGCATCCACTGTAATGGATCTCCTGGATCTTATATCTGCTTTTGACACTGTTGATTACAGTAATTTGATTAATAGGCTATAAGATGTAATCGGTCTGTCAGCTGTGGCTCCAGAGTGGTGTAACTCCTATCTTTCTGACAAAACATTTAGTGCTTTTACAAACCAGATTGTCAGACTTGAGCAGCCTGCCATGTGGAGTACCACAGGGCTCAGTCTTAGGTCTTTTTTCTGTTTGTTTTGTATATTTTCCCCCTAGGTCACATAATCAGGCAGTTTTCTGCCACGTTTTATCATTCTATGCTGATGACATTCATGTATATTGTTCTTTTAAGCCAACTGAATATTCAAAGTTGTCCTTCTTGATAAACTATTAGTAGTATCATACAGTGGTTCTGTGACAACTAATTGCAGGTGAACACTGATAAGACTGAAATACTAATTACTAACCCTGAAAATAACTGAAATCAGGCAACATCTTGGTACGTTGGCCTCTTCTGTCAAACCAAAACATCAGAAACATTGGTATTATTTTTGAGTCTGACATGTCATTGGAGTGCAATTTGAGGGGAATTAATCAGAAATATTTCTAAGTTCTGAACTCTCTGAACATCTCGTCTCTGAACATCCCATCTTGATTATTGACAAAGAAAGATCTTGACCTTATCCAGTCAGTTCAGAATGTTGCTCCAAGGCTTTTAACCAACACACAAGAGCCAGCACGTTACTCCAGTTTTAATCACTACACAGGCTACCAGAACATTTCAGACCTCATTTTAAAGTTTTTACTCCTCAATTTGAAAGCCCTGTGTGGTCAAGCCCCAATCTCTGACCTTCTAGAGCCCTACACCTCGTCTTGTAGTCTGAGGTCTTCCGGTCAAAGGCTGTTAATGGTTTCTCGAACACATTTTAAGACCAGAAGGAATAAATCCTTCTGGTCTTAAAATGTATCCTCTGGTAAAATGGTCTTCTGGTTGAGCTGTGGCCCCCGGATTGTGGAATGTGTTGTGTTTATGCTTTATTATAAAGCATTCTGTAGTTTTTGATCTGTGAAAAGTGCTATATGAATAAAGTTTACACATTCTTACGTACGTACGACTGCGATTTCATATGTCATGCAACTCTAATTTACATCAGAAGTGTTCAGTTTCTACAGACCTCTGTATTAGATTATAATTTGATGATTTGTTATATTTGTATTTAGAATGTGTGAAATTAGAATTTACAGTAACAATAATATCCAGACATGAATGACAGGTACCAAACAGGTACCAAAATTCAGTGTAAAATGAAGCTAGGTAGTTTTTCACAATTATTCTAAAATCTTACCTTATTCTTTACATGCAGTCTGAAATTATTTATTGTTCGCTGATTGATATACTATAGTCATATTAGTAGCTCATAAAAAATACACACTGAAATGATTGTTGTGCACCAGCTGATGACTTCATGTGTACATTGGCAGTTTCCACGTTCAAACTGGTTCAGTGAGTTGTGCAGGCCAACCTTGCGCACCCATTAGCAGCCCCACCGAATAGACACATAGATGATAGTTTATTGTCATCGCATGCACTAGGCAATATAATGACATTATGTTAGCAGGAGTATGTCAGACAACATAACACAGTGCAAAAGTATCTAAGTACAATATAATATAAGTATAATATAAGTATAAACTTATATGAACAATAAAAAAGTAGTAATAAATAAAATAATAGGCCAAACTGAATGAAAAATGTGCTTTTACTCTGATAGTTTTCTCTGAAGGTTTTCCAAACAGTAACTCCTATTTAAAACAGCAATTTTCCAGCTGAGCTGATTGATGCGGTGTCTGATCAGCTCCACCCCGCTCAGGTTTGCTCCAACAAGGTGTGACTGCCCCGCTTCCTCCCTGTCATCGGTCAGGTCACTGTTCTCCCCCGCGTCATTAACTACACCAGACCGGGGCTATACGAGTTTCAGGGCCGGGATCTTATCAAAAGCTAAATAATTCAGACTGATAAGAAACTCGCATCTACACTGATGACTGTATGAGCCGGGCGCATGTGTGCCAAAAAAAAAACTGTTCTTGGTAATGCTGCCGCACGTAGCAGAGATGTTGTAGGGTGTTTCTCATTTAAATTTAGCCCCAGTTAATCTTGACAGTTTGTCAAGCGTTTGAAAGAAGAAGTGACACACAGACAGCAGGTAAATAAATAAAAAAGGGTGAGTGGAGAGTCCGGTTTCTGTGGAAGTGTAAATAAATTGGAGTTGAATTACTAACAAGGGGAAACCGACCCTCGATGTCACCACAACTGACACTCCCAAGGCGTATGGCAAAAGCTTATCTTGTGTTTATAAAAGCAAAAAAAAACGCAGATTGGACTCTCTGGAAAGTCGCTCTGGTTAGAAAAAGTTTTGCGCACAGTGAAAATCCAAGATAAAGCAAGACTCACCTACAGTACAGGGAACAAAAAGTGATCAGAAACTCTCAGCAGCTGCTCTCTTTCCTTCTTCCAGATCCTCCTCACCAGATTAACCAACAGCACATATCTTTTCCGTGATTTAACCTCCTCTCCAGCCAACTTTTTTCTTTTTTTTCGTTGTCACAGGGCGTGTGCCTGAGAGAGGAGGAATGTGGAAAGAGGCGCAGCTTGAACTCTGTTTCAAGCAACATTTTCTTCGGAAAAAAACTGTTTTATTTAATGGAAAATTCTCTGCCTTATAAATCCAAGAATAACTACATTATTTTGATAACTGCACATTTATTTATAAGTAAGACCAAGTGCGCGGTCATGTTTGAGTGCGCGCACAGACGTTGTCCGAGCAACACCCTGAAACTTGAATTAAGTTTATTTATTTG
This sequence comes from Crenichthys baileyi, assembly GCA_036173005.1. NCBI lineage: Eukaryota > Metazoa > Chordata > Actinopteri > Cyprinodontiformes > Goodeidae > Crenichthys > Crenichthys baileyi. Next base: position 84,890 of record JAHHUM010002052.1, on the reverse strand, counting down.
GATTTTATGGAAGAGTTTCTAACATGAAATCCTGCACCTACTTCGGGCAACAAGCACCACACCTCTGTATGAGGACAGGGAGGGAGGGATGTGATGTTTTCCAGAAATCAACCGAGCCAAGATCGCTCACACACAGCTTTTTTAGACAATGCATTCCCACCCAGCAGCTTTAATGACTGGCTTGTGAGCACATGTAGCTGGGAGTGAGTGTGTGTGTTGAGAAATGGCAAGGGCTGGTTCTGATACAACTGTAACTCTTTCAGTAACGGTTCATGGGATAGATAGATAGATAGATAGATAGATAGATAGATAGATAGATAGATAGATAGATAGATAGATAGATAGATAGATAGATAGATAGATAGATAGATAGATAGATAGATAGATAGATAGATAGATAGATAGATAGATAGATAGATAGATAGATAGATAGATAGGTAACAAATCACACAGTTTTACCGAAGATGTTGCTTCAGTCAACCATAACTTGTCATTTGTCAAGTGTTCTGCAGAGAACAGAAAACCGATGTGTTCATGTTATATAATGAAAGAATATCTCAACTTGGTAAACTTTTAGAACTGTATTAATATTTTTTATGGACATGTTTTTTGTGTTGAAGAATCGATTTAAGTTTGTATCCAGCTGTAACCAGTTATGCCACAGAGCTAAAGCTAATGTCAAACATGCTAGTCAGGCTCACTGCTTAACTATAAAACATTCTTTGCAAATGAATTGCACGTTTTAGCTGTGTTCACTCAGGAAAATGTTTATGTGCTACCTTCTTAGAATACATTTGACAAGTTTGCATCCAGTTTTAGCTAGTTTAGCAACATTTAGCTTTTTATAAAGTCAAACTTGCTAGGCAGCAGAGCCACCTAGCCCTGAGGAACATATGGCCAATGGACTGCCCATCTTAGCTGTGGTTGTTAGGGTGACATTTAACATGCTATCTTGTTATACAGATTTAAAAACTTTGCATCCAGCTTTAACTAGTTTGTCAAATTTGTTAATAGTAAAGTCAAACTTGCTAGCAAGTTGAGCTTCTTGGCCCTGAAACTGTCATTCACATTTCACCTTGTTAGAATACTGTAGATTTTATTAGTTTGCAACAATTTGTTTATCTCTTAATCACAAACTGATTATTATTTTTGTTTCTTTTTAACATGGGAGGAAAAACTAAATGAACAAAATGATCCTAAGTAAGATCATTTTGTGTCTTTCAGCTTTACGTATTTTCTACAAAGAAATATATATATATATAAAAAAATTTACCATCATCCCATCCAAATCAATTTTAATGAGTAAATTTAAATAAAACATTTTGTTTTATTAGTGTAGTTAGGAGACGGATTGCATTCTTCAGCAGAGGAAACTGACTGAGGTGATTTCCATTTTGAAGCATTTGACTTTTCTTCATATGGTACACAGAAGGTTTAACAGCAAACATTAAACAAAAAAACTAAGAGTATTTAAAGACGCTCTATTGGCTGAATCCCCCATGCTTGCTTGCAAGATGCCCAATCAGCTGCCAGAACTCCAGGAAGCTGAGGTCTTCATCATTGTTTTTGTCCAATGAACTCATTTGCTGGTCAATGGCAGCGGGGTCACCAGCATTCTGCAGGAAAAACAGGAAACCACGTGTGTGAGACACTACAAAAAAAAAACACCCATGAAAGCCAACAGATTCTGTAAAGTCTTACCAGGGGTGAAAAAGTTTCAGTGGCAAGGCAATGCTATTGAGACAGGCAATCAGGGGTGAGAAATAGCTTTAAACATGCAGCATCAGGAGAGCTGGTTTGGCACATGATTCCCTGGCTCTGTCACCACCTTGTGGCTGCTGTGGATGATCTCAGCTGTGCACGCAAAGAGGAAACTCCTGGAATGTTCCGCACTTGGAAAAGACAGCCCTGTATCCTCTGTTAGGCCTCATAAAGAGCTACTTTCTGCCAGTGTGTTTCCTTGTTAGGAATGCACAATGTAAGCAACAGAATCACACAAACCCTTGAAGCATGAGTGCCTACAGTGAGCGGGGCTAATCCTTTTTTTGTGTGCAATTTATTGTTTTGTTGTTTTTTTAAGACAACTTCTCCTCACTTTTCCTTTTTAGAATTTGCACAACATTGCATACACAGTTATGGCTGTGATTCACATAACTGAGAGACATCTAACAATTATCATAGCTTAGCAAACAGACGAACCATGGAGCAGTCAGATGATACCATTATGACGTGCCTTTCCCACCATGAAATAACTCATGTCATTTATTTTATTTTAATAAACTGCTAAGTACAGTTCATGTTAAACACACATACAGATGGACACATTTGAAGAATGAGACCATTATACAAAGCAATTGCCCAAATATTACAGTAGATGTAGTGTTAATAGCACACGTGGGCTAAATACAGCTCGCAGGGCAGATGAGGCCCTGTGATCATCTCTATCCAGAGCTCACTGCCCTTGAGGAATATCAAAAAAATGTGAAAATAAAAGGCATTATTGTATCAGTGAAGTTAAATATGTTGTAAATAAAAATTCTTAAATATCTGTTTTAAAGCATTTTGGCTTAGAAGTTTAATTTGCCATTTTCCTAAGGAGCAGAACCCTATTCCGAACTATACACTTGAGAAATATTCAATTATTTGAACATGGGTTTACATCGGCATATTCAGTCAGCTCACAAACATAAATTAAATTCAGTTAAATTCAGTTTTATTTATATAGCGCCATTTCACAACACATGATATCTCAAGGCACTTCACAAAGGGTTTGGAATGATGCAGTGTTGTTGGGGGGGATAGGATAAAATACTGAGGGATAGAGTTTGGCCATTTTAGAATAGGCTATGTGTAGGGGTACTAAGTAAAATAATAAACTGATAAAGTTTGTCCATCTACAGCCCACTGGTGGCCATTGTTATACTAAAAACCACAAGGATTGGGGGTACCTCTCTCTGTCAGACTGATTATAACCATTGGAAAAGAAAAGGGGTCGCACAGGTAGCAGAAATGGAGGGTGTGTTTGCACCTCAACCATAAATGAGCCAGTTTAGGGTAAACCTGACTCCCCCTTACTCCATACAATTGGGAGGGAGGAAGGCAGAGGTTAAAATAATTGGTGAGTGTTGTTTCCTGTTGCATTGTGTGAAAAGTGGGCAACTTTAAAACAGGCTAAATCAATTCAATCGAATCATACAGATTTCAAGTCAGTTACATACATTCCAATTAATCCTAACTATCAAACAGTGCAGTCAGATTCAGTTATTTATTCTAATTGGGTAAAAAGTTTTTCTATCTAAAAAAACCCAGCAGTTTGCATCCAGTCAGAGACTTGTAGCAGTCTCTCCTCCTGGATGAGCATGTAGAGACAGTGGACAGTCACTGGCATTGACTTTGCAGCAATCCCTCATACTGAGCATGCATGTAGCGACAGTGGAGAGGAAAAACTCCCTTTTAACAGGAAGAAACCTCCAGCAGAACCAGGCTCAGTGTGAGCGGCCATCTGCCACGACCGATTGGGGGTTTGAGAGAACAGAGCAGAGACAGAAAAAGAACACAGAAGCACTGATCCAGGAGTACTTTTGATGGGAATGAAAAGTAAATGTTAATGGATGTAGCTCCTTTAGTCATTTCATCTGGGAAGAAAAACAGATAACCTCTGAGCCAGTTTTCAAGTTTAGAGAATGAGAGAGAGCACATACAGTCAGTCACAGTAAAAGCTGAGCCAGTAGCTATGTCTGGGAGAAAAATAAAACTACGAGCTGGTTCCACAGGAGAGGAGCCTGATAACTAAAGGATCTGCCTCCCATTCTACTTCTAGAGACTCTAGGAACCACCAGTAAACCTGCATTCTTAGAACAAAGTGCTCTGTTAGGAATATATGGAACAATCAGATCTCTGATGTATGATGGAGCTAAATCATTAAGGGCTTTATATGTGAGGAGGAGAATTTTAAATTCTATTCTGGATTTAACAGGGAGCCAATGAAGGGAAGCTAAAATAAGAGAAATATGATCTCTCTTTTTAATTTTCATCAGAACTCTTGCTGCAGCATTTTGAATCAGCTGAAGGCTTTTAACTGCATTTTGTGGACATCCTGATAGTAAAGAATTACAATAGTCCAGCCTTGAAGTAACAAATGCAAGGACTATTTTTCAGCGTCACTCCTCGATAGGATATTTCAAATTTCTTTTTTTTTTTTAGATATTTTTTCGGCACTAGTGGCCTTTTTATTAATTTTTTTGACAGTAGGCAGACGGGAAAGAGGGGTAGAGAGAGGGGGAGACATTCGGCAAATATCGCCAGGTCCAGGACTCGAACCTGGGACGGCCGCTTCAAGGACTGTAGTCTCTGTATATGGTCGCGCGCTTAACCCCTATACCATCAGTGCCGCGCCCAGATATTTCTAATTTTGGCAATGTTCCGGAGGTGAAAGAAGGATATCCTAAAAACCTGTTTAATATGGGATTTAAATGGCATGTCCTGGTCGAAAATAACACCAAGGTTTTTTACTTTATTACCGGAGACTCCAGTCCGTCCAAACACAACAACTTCTGTCTTGTCTGAATTTAGAAGCAGAAAATTTAAAGTCATCCAAGTTTTTATGTCTTCAAGACACGCTTGTAGTCTATCTAACTGGTTGGGCTCATCAGGATTTATGGATAAGTAAAGCTGAGTATCATCAGCATAACAGTGAAAATTTATACTATGCTTCCTGATAATTTTACCTATTGGAAACATATATATAGTGAAGAGAATTGGGCCAAGTACTGAACCCTGTGGTACTCCACAATTAACTCTAGAGTTTGAAGATGATTTATCATTTACATGAACAAACTGGAATCTCTAAGACAAATAAGATTTAAATCAGCCTAGCGCTGTTTCCCTGATCACTACAGCATGTTCTAGCCTTTCTAAGATAATTTTGTGATCAACTGTATCAAATGCAGCACTCAGATCTAACAGGAGTACAAGTACAGACACAAGTCCATTATCTCAGACTAGGAGAATATCATTAGTGACTTTCAGCAGAGCTGTTTTAGTGCTATGATGAGCTCTGAAACCTGACTGAAACTCTTCAAACAGGTCATTGCTATGTAAATGCTCACACATTTGATTAGCAACTATTTTCTCAAGAATTTTAGATAAGAACGAAGATTGGATATAGGTCTGTAATTTTTCAAGTCATCTCGATCAAGCGAAGGTTTCTTAATTAAAGGTTTAATTACAGCTACCTTAAAAGCCTGTGGTACATATCCATTTACTAAAGATAGATTAATCATATCTAAAATGGGGCTGGTAATCAGAGGGAACACTTCCTTAAATAATTTGGTTGGGATTGGGTCTAACATACAAGTTGAAGGTTTAGATGAAGCTAATATTTCTGATAACTCAGGAAGCTCCACAGGATCAAAACAGTCCAAGCACAGATCAGGTTCTACAGTTATTTCCAATGTTGTCTCACTTGTTGAGGATGAAGTAATCATCTTCGGGAGTATGTCAAAGATTTTATTTTTAATAGAATCTATTTTATTTAAAAAGAGTCCAATAAAGTCATGACTGCTGAGAGCTAAGGGAATGGATGGCTCAACAGAGCTATGACTCTGTGTAAGTTTAGCAACTGTACTAAAGAGAAACCTATGATTATTCTTGTTCTCTTCTATTAATGATGAGAAATAAGCTGTTCTAGCTTGGCGAAGTGTCTTTTCATACAACAGTAGGCTATTTTTCCAGATTAAGTAGGAAGTAACACTATCAACAAGAGAATCAATTTGTGAAGGGGAAGAAACAAAATGATTGCCCTCCACTGTGTTTTTCTGTGATAATGAGGAAATTAAACGTGGAACAGATTCTTTAAAGGTTGGTACAGCATTGTCTGATAATGATCTACTATAATGAAATTTTCTTTCAGGTGTGGAGTACTCGGTTAAATTAAACTTAAAGGTTATTACAAAATGGTCAGACAGGACAGGGTTATGAGAAAATATTGTTACTTCTTTACACTCAATGCCATATGTCAGCACAAGGTCCAGAGAATGAAGACAAAGGTGGGTAGGTTTGTTAATGTTTTGAGCAAAGCCAATGGAGTCTAGGATAGCATTGAAGGCTATACCTAGGCTATCACTTTCTGTGTCAACATGAATGTTAAAATCAATAACCTTATCTGTATTTAACAATAAATCAGATAAAAAGTCTGAAAACTGATCTAAAAATTTAGAGTAAGGGCCTGGTGGACGGTACAAAACAATAAACAGAAGTGGTTTTAGTGCTTCCAATTTGGATGAGGAAAACTAAGGATTAAATATTCAAAAGAGTTATAGCTATTGATTGGTCTGGGACTAGTCAATAAATCGGACTGAAAGATGGTTGCTACTCCTCCTCCTCGCCCAGTATTTCGAGGTATGTGAAAATTTAAATAATTTGAATAATAATAAATGCAAAGATCACCTTACTGAAAGAAGACAGAAATTTTTCACCAAGCTATCTTAACCAACCTGGCGTTTGTGAAAAGTAATTGCTCCCTTTGTCAAACCATGAAAAAGCTGCAATTAGCCACATTTTTTGGTTCAGTTTCACTAGCCATACTCTGGCTGATTATTGTCTGACCTGTAAAATCAACGAATCGCTTAAATAGATACTCTCGTACAACATAAAGTGGGCACAAAGAAAGAAAGTAAAATAAATCATACCCGATCTAAAGAACTTCACACTGAGACCCATTGGCAACAAATGAAGAAAAAATGGAACAGTGAACCTTTTCAGGAGTACCTTCCAAAATTACTACAAGTCATTCAGGACATTATAAAATAACTCAAAACAACACCTAAAGTACTAAAGACATCTCTTTCCTCATTTTAGGACAGTGTTCATTATTCAATAAGGATGAGACTGAACAAAAAGGCATCCATGGAAGACTTCCAAGGTAACAAACCACTCCTGACCAAAAACAACACAAAAACTTGTCTCACGATTGCCATAAATGTCTTGAGGATCCTCAACACTTCTGGGAAAATACTATGGACTTATAGGACAATACGGGAACTTTTTGGAAGGTGTCTTTCCTATCACATCTGGCCTGAAACTTGAAGCATTTCAGAGGAATAATGTCATAGCAACAATAAAACAGGGTGGTGGTAGTGTTGTGGTCTGTGGCTGTTATGCTTCTTCAGGACCTTGAAAGCCAGGACCTTGAACAGAGCAATGAATTCTGCTTTCCAGTAGAAAATCGTAAAGGACATTACAGGATGATGATCCAAAGCAGACCAGCAATCCACCTCTGAACAAATCAAAAAACACAAAATGTTTATTTTAGAGAGGCCTACTCAAACTCTGAACCTTCATCCAATTGAGACGCTGTGACGGGATCTTAAACAGGCTGTTAATGCTTGAAAACGTTTGCGTCCGGATTTGAATAAATCTACAAAGAAAAGATGGCTAAAATTCCTTCACAGCGATGGAAAACACTGATTGCCAGTTTTCACAAATGTTTGATGGCCAAAGTTGTTTTAGCCAGTTATTAGACTTCGTGGGGCAATACTTTTTTGGTTGGCTTAAATAGCTTTTTTCTCTTAATAAATAAAATCATGATTTGAAAACTACATTCTGTATTACCTCAGACATTTGTGATGGTAGGGCAGAAATTTCTGCAATGCCTCCTAAACAACCGATTGGCATGTAGATGGCATCTTGTGATTGTTATGGAGACTTGGCAACCGATGATGCCACTCGGTGCTGCGGTTCTCTAACAACTGAGTTCAGTTACTTTTATTTATGCAGTATGAATTTACCAGAAAAATCCAACGAGAGGTGCAACAACTAGGATACCTAGCAAGACTAATTGAGATTTCATCATGTGAAGGTTTAATCAGTGAAGTATTTCCTCTTGTTTAAGTATTTGGATTAAAGGGACAGGGTTGAAGAGGAAAAACAGGAGGGGCGATAATCAGTGATGCTTAACCATGGAAATCACTAGTTAGTGTAATAAACATTGTTAGTCAATCCGTATTTATAGCAATATAAGACAAATAGCGGGTACACACACATATAAAGAAAAAATGTGGACCAGAGCTCTTTTAATGCAATTATGTTCCAGATTTCACAGGAAAGGACCCATCTGACTAGATACCCGAACAGCTTTTTAGATGAGCAATACTTAATCATATTCCTAATATATTACTTAATAACTGTTTGGGACAAAATACATCTTAAGCTAAGCAGGTCCAACCAGACTGAAAAAAACATTTAAATAGATCATTACATCTCAGCAGTACTTCAGTTTGTTTCTGTTTCTTTCCTACCTTGACAAAGTTGGTGAGCTCTGATTTGAGCAGTTTTTGAAACTCATCCCTGCTCAGCGTGTCAAAGGAACCATTGCTACCAGTGGTTATGGGCATAAAGTCAAACAGATGGATCTGTATTTTGGGAAGTTATTTGAAAAAAGAAGAGAAATGCTCTCAGTGGTAATAAAAAAACATTTTGAAAACTAACAAAAGATACTCTGCAGATTAAGTCCAAGAATGTTTGTATCCATAAAACAGAAACATTCCTCCTCAGGTGTGTGTTTGAGTTTAGGTGAGTTGCAACAAAGCTACTCCGTATTTTTAAATCCAATCTCTCCTTGTAAAGTTAAATCATTGCTTTATAACTTTTTTTCAATCGACAATTTCCCGTACTGTACAACTAAAATGTGTAACTACTCTCCGTTTTTTTCGAGCTCTTAATTATATGTTGTGTTATGAACCCTCAGAAACATGATGTTTTGCTCACAGTTCATAGTTTGACCAAGATTTTTGCAGAAAGTTTTCATTGTGACAGATAATGTTCCTGAGATTGTTAAAATGTCCAAATGCAAGGTTTATGATGCTGAAGCTGTTATGATGAATTGTTCATTCAGATGCATGCTTGTACAAGTTAAATAATGCTTTTTGACATGATTTTATTCTGCTAGTTGTGAACTCAGCAGGCTTTTGAAACGATTCATAATTAATTCATCATCAACCTTTAAATAGAGATTATAAACTTTGAATCCGCACTTGTCTGTTTATTTTAGAACGATGCAATCGTAAAAAAATATCCTCCAGCCATGAGGATATAATTTAGAATGCAACAGAAAGAGACCAAAGTGGTTTTTCACCCCTGAACATATAATTTGTGCCACAGAAACTGTTGAGAAGGAGACACTTGGGTTTCGCCTGAGAAAAGAGGATGTGCACAAATGGCATATTAGAGAAGTACTTAGTCCTAACAAGCACATTGGCTTTATCATCCACGTATCCTTAAACACTGCTTTCAAGTCTCAGGGGTATGGCTGCTACACAAACATGTAGATCTATATCACTTTTTACCTAAAATAGCAGTGTGCATCCCTCATTCCATTCCCAGAGCGGCTGTAGAGGAAGAGGAGAGCAGCAGCTAACAAAACTAAATGGTTCATCAACATATATCCACTGAGCAAAGATGAGAGCTGCTTTGTAGTTAAAAATTTCCAGCTGGACCTGAAACAGACTTTAGAGAATTCTTTGAACATTTTAACTGCATAACTTTGCAAAGATATTCATGTTCTTTAAACTTTTCCATTTTTTTCCCCTCAAGTTTCTGTGAAGGCGTAAGAAGCTTTTAATAGAACATTGGAAAACAAACTTCATCGTGAATACAAAGGAAAACAGCAGGCAGGTCAGGGAGAAAGCTGTGAAGACATTTGAACCAGGTAAAGGGTATAAAACAATATCCCAAGCTTTAAACATCCCACAGGGTTCTGCTCAATCTATCATCTGAAAATCGAAAGAGCACGGCACAACTGCAAACCTACCAGCTATTGGTCATGGACAAAAAAGGGTGTTGTATATTGACTCAAGCTCAAGAACAACGTACAAATGCATACAACTCTGCTCAGATTTGTAAGGAAAAAAAAGGAAAATCACATATTATTTTCCTTTTACTTTACAATTACACACGACTTTGTGTTGCTCCTGCACATAAATTACCTCTAAAACACATGGTTTTAATATGAACAAAATGGGAAAAAGTACAAGGGGTCTGCATACTTTTGCAAAGCACTAAAAAGTCCTAGTGGGACATGGGTGGGGTCATTCAAACACAATGGGAAATCAATAGTTAACCGGACATGTGCTGTCGATATGAGTGGAAACCAGAGTAACTGGAGCAGAACACAAAAAGTCCACAGCTGACGTTAGAAAATCTGTGATGCAACACTGTCCACTATCCCACTGCTGGTGTCATTAGAAACAATTAATATCTTCATGATTTATGGTGAAAGCTCAACATTTACCAGAGGAAACATTTATCATCATCCCTGCAGTACAATAATCAACAGGCCAAACATATCCTGTGACTGAATAACATGCAGTCTGTCTGGTTTCCTCTTCCTTCTTTCACATTATTTTTTTTATCCCTGCAACCATCCACCAGAGCATTTTCTCACGCATCCTAATACACCTAAGAAGTTGAAAAACCCAGCTGGCTAGCAGGAGCCCTCACTAAATGTTTCCTCCAGCAGACCTGTCAAATCATCTGATGACTTTTAAACCTACGTCTCTGTGGAGAAACGCCTCAACTCTAGAACACAGAAATTGCCCTTCTCTAAACTGCTCGCTCCAGGTCTGTTCGGATTAAAGCCTCACCTTGGCCAATGTTAACGAGTTTTCCATTAGCAGAACACAAAGGTGTACTTGGCAGGCCAGCAAGGATGCAGTCTTCTGTGTATAGCAAATAAGCTGAGTCAGGAATTGTTGAACGGTCACAGAGGCGAGAAGGAAAGGTCACACAATTGAAGAATTTAAATGATTTATTTTGGGAAAATTCAAACCTTATGCTATGGGGGTCACATGGGAAGTCAATGACATCAGCAGGTTACTCGTACAGACCAAAAATAAAGAGCAAAGTTCTGAAAAGTAACTAATGAGCACTTTCATTTACTAGGACCAAAAGGTTCAAACACAAATTCAGATGACTGTATTTGTTGTTCTTTGGAGAAAGGGTTTTAAATTGAATTAAAATAAAAGATAATGAAGCTATTTCACCAAAAAAAAAAAGACAAAACCTGCTTATTTGTTATTGATGTTAAAGCAAAAACAAACATCCTAAGTCAAATGTTTGACAAAAGAACCACAATCAGCCAGCATGTAAACATACAAATGATTTTAATTAACAAATTTTAAAGTAACACATTAACCTATTCAACGGAAAGATATAAAACAAGCATACTTGCTGAACATGCCAGCATCTTATGTGCCCCACATTTATTTCTATACAATGCCTGCTGTTTTAAACACAAATACTTCTTTACTTAAACTAAACATGCTGGATGCAATATTTACAAACGATAACAAGAAAGGTCAATGCCAAATTCTCAAACAACAAATAAATTATCCATCAACTTTCTTTAATAACCCACATTGAACCCAGATTTAATAGAAATGGGTTATTAAGCCATCAAACATAAGTAAGATCCATTGATAAATAAATATAACAACCTGTTTGCCCAGTGAGTGAACATTTAGTAAACATTAACAGTAACGTATGAACAGGAAGTGTTCAAATAAAATAAAATGTATTCAATTCTAGAAACGAAGTTCAAAACATCCAAACCATACCGAAAGGTTTAAACTCACAATAACTAAATATTTTAACACCAGTGGATGTTTCCACAGGCTGTAGTAGCTCAACACAAAAATCAGAACCCAACTTTTGATGTTAAAAGCTTTATACTACAAGAAGAAAGCCATATCTGAAAGTAAGCCTTAAGAGGTTCAGTGTGCAGATTACAGGAAGCCATGGAGAGGACCATAGCAAACATGTTGAAGAAGGTGCTCTGGTGAGATGAGACCAAAACGTAACCTTTTGACCTACATATGTGTGGTGGCGGGATCATGTTGTGGGGATGCCTTCTTCAGCAGGGAGAGAGAAGCTGGTCGGAGATGATGGAGAGAAGAATGTTTAGTTAGCAGAAGACTTGAAACTTAGATGGAGTCTCCCCTCCCAGCAGGACGACCCTTCAATCATACACCCAGAGCTGCAAGGAAGGATTTCGATCAAAGCATACTCATGGCTCAGACAAACTCCACATTTAAATTTAACTGAGAATCTGTTTTGAAAATTGATGTTAACAGATGTTCCCCATCCAATCTGGAGGTATTTTGCAAAGCCGAATGGGCAAAAATCTTATTCTCTAGATGTTAAAATCATTAACACTTAGCAGCTTTCCCATCAGCCTGTGCAATACGGTGAAGATATGAGGGAGAATAAAGTTTAGCAACATGGATTAACAGGTAGTAGTGACACAAAAAGGGATGACTGCCTCATGAACACATTGAAGCAACTGTGGTCAAAAAGTCCTCCAGCCTATCAAATCATAATCAGCCATGTTCCTGTCTGTTCTCCTTCCTCCATTCTCCTTTAATCCTCCTCTTCTCCTTCTCCCCACCTCCTGGCAGTGAAAACCTTTTCAGGACTTCTTTTTCAAACCCTTCCATTTCATCCTCCAGGTCGCTATCTTCCTCTCCACCATCCTCCACCATCTCTTCCAAAATATCTGCCAGATCATCAACAAAGTCCTGGAAGCTCCTTTGGTCGTGCACAAACATGCCATCCTTGAAGAACTCCAAGGCGAGTTTTCTGAGCTCCAATGTTTTGGTTCCATCCACCCCGGCCTCCTCAGCCTTGGTTAGATACATCTGCAGTACGGATTCGAACTCTGATAATGGGACAGGGATGAGCCCCTCCGCCTGGGCGCAGGTTTCCAGCGTGTTACACTGCTGTGGGGGTCTGGGGTCGTGTTGGAGGCGTTCCTTCTGTTGGAGCCAGTACTCCGGTTGACCCACGGAGGGTTTGCGGTGGGTGTGGTCGTGTTTTTGGTCTCCATACAGGTGCTCCTCCTTGTGGCCATGGCTACCTCGAGATTTGTGTTTGTTTTTCTTTTTCAGGGAGTATGACTGTTCTTTTTCACCGTCTACATTGTGCTTTTTCTCTTTCAGTTTCATCTCTTTGATTTTAAACTGCTCTGAGGTCTCGTCCTTCCTCCTAAATTCCTTTTCTTGTTTTCCATTTTTGCTCTTCCTCTCATACTCATTCCACAGCTTCCTCTCATCCTTCCCTGTCCTCTCTTTACCCTGACTTTTGCTATTGTCCCACTGCTTCCTCTCACCCTTTCCCTTCCTTTCCTTACCATGATCCTTGCCAATTTTATCCTTCCACTCAGGATCTTTATCTCCTTTCTCCCTCCAATCTTTTCTCTCCTTGGCTTCATGTTTCCCTTTTTTCGACCCCATCTCTCCCTTCCATACCTCCCTTCCCTTTTGCTTCTGACCTTGATGCTTCCCTCCTCGCCATTCCCCTTTCTCCATCTTACCTGACCATTCTTTACCTTCGTGTACTTTCTCAAAGATTCCCTTTTTCCAATTGCTCTCTTCCTTAAACTCTTTCCTACCTTCCTTTTCCTTCCAGGGCCTTCCCCTCACCCCTTTTCCACCTTTATCTTCTTCAACCTTTCCCCTTCACTTTTCTCTCACATTTTGCCTTTTTCCTTACGGGTTTGTCTTTTCCTTCTCAAGTTTCCCCATCTCATTTTTTTTCCTTCTTCCACTCCATTTTATCTCCTTTTTTAAGGTCCATTTCATTTCCTTCCTTGCTAAGTGACTTATCTTTCTCCTTCATTTCATATGTATCCCTTTTTAGATCTTTCTTCTGCCTCTGGTCTTCCCAAGTCTTCCTGGGCTGATTTTCTGTGGGTACAGCTGCATCCGGCCTGCCATTCATTGTTTGTCCACTAAGGGGGGATGTAGAGGGTTTCACGCTTGCTTGGTCTGCTTGACTGGCTGCTGAAAGACAACAAAAGTTAATAAAGAGACAAAGTCTGCAATAAAAGAAAAGGTAGCTAAAGTCGCTCTGCTTTCCCTTCCTGTTTTAGTAACTAATCCCCTTTGCCTCCTCACTCTATGCCTTTGTACCTGGGGAGAGTTTTAAGTTTGTCACAGTGGATCTCAGCGTTTCTAGCTCTTTCTGTAGGGTTGGGAAAGACTCCAACTCTTTCTTCATCCTGTCGTTCTCCTTCTGAAGGACAGGGAGAGATGCAATCTCTGTCTTCAACCTACTGTTTTCCTTCTCCACCTCCTCCCAGAGCAGCTGCTCCCTCACTCCCTCCTCTGCCTGCTCCTTGGCTACTTTTAGCTCCTCTTTCTGTGCCTGGTCGGAGGGAAAAAAAGAGAGGTAAAGAAGCTCCCATGAGCCTGTTACGCACTCGCTGACACATATACGCAAAGACACACATTTGTTTACACATGTATATATCACAAATGCACTAAGGAGAAATGAATATAACAGAAAGGGGTCACACCTGAACTGAGCTTTGTGCAGAAAAACTGTTTTGTTTTTCCCTTTAGATAATTTTTTTCAGGGGCTCAAGCGTTTTGGGATTAATGTGGAGGGGACTTCGGATTAACCACTCCTGTCAACACATTGCACACAGAGAAAAACAGTCTGAATTTAAAATGACTTTGCTTATCTACCTACACCAGACTGGCTAGAGATAAAAACAAACTAACAACTTCTAAGGAAAGAGCAGCAGTTTGTGGTGAACAGCGGTGATGCACTGCTGCCCCCCCGCTGGTTTTTTAAAACAACACAGCACAGAAACGGGGGCTTTTTAAAAGGTCTTTTTTGCTAGAATTCCCCTACTACTGAATATTTTTGCAATCAATCACTTTTCAAATAGTCATTAATTTGGCTTTCCAATTGTAGTTGGGTCTTTTATATTCTGTCACATTATAACCACAAAGGCTATTGTGCTTTACTGGGATATATGTGACAAACCAATACAAAAATTTTGCCCTAATTTTTGAAGTGGAGAAAAAAAAAACAGGGTTTAAATTAAAAAAAAAAAAAATGAAAGAAAATTTGTTTTCCTCCCCCGATCAATTTTTTTTTGTAGAAACCCCCTCTCTCTCCAGTTACAGTGTTGCTTTAAGTACAAGCCTTTTTCACATTAAAAAAAACTTTGTAATTTTTCACAAAATAGCTCAGTTAGATGGAGAGCCTGTGATCAAGTCTTGCTAAAGAGTTTTTATCCAGAATATTTTTGTTCGGTTGGACGGATGCTCACAGTAGTAGATGTCCACAACCAATTCTGATGAGAGTAGAAAGGAGACTTGTGGAAGTAGTGGGAAAGAAAACATGGTGAGACCAATGTGGTTTAATCCCAGCTACCAGGCATGGGTTGAGGCCTGACATTCTTAGTTTTAAAAAGCTTAAATCAAAACTACGGGGTTTCATTTGGGGGATTAAAAAAAAAAAAAAAAAACAAAAATATATAAAAAAAGGTTAAAAAATTTTTTTGTTTTAAAACAGCCTTGCCAACCAGTCCATGGCTTGCCATCTGTAGTTTTAAAACAGCATCACAGTTTTTTTCAAAATTGGATATATTCACAAAACAGCCAAATTGGTCTTTCCTGTAAATATAAGAAAAAGCAGCCGGTGTGGGAGGGGCAGAGCTGCATGAGTCTATGCTCCATACAGCCAGTGAAATCGCCAGTGACGCGGTGACTTTCTCTGGCTCCTAATTAAAAAGGACTTTAAAACGACAAGAACGGTTATCAGCCCACACCTGATCGCTATGCTTTTAGTGATTGGCCAAATTTGTCTCACGATTACATATTTCCCCAACCTGTTGCAGCCATATTTCATAGCATAAAACAGTGATCTGTCAGGGAATGAGATGTCACCATAGAACATAAACTAACTTCAATCTCCGATGTTGGGCTGGCTGAGTAAAACAGCGTGTCCTTTCATGATCCAAAGCTTTTCGTCTGTGTTTTTCTGATTATATTTAGTTGAGAGTCAAGTTTTAAAGGCAGCCAAGCAGTAATCTTCTTGCTAAATATGTATAAGTTGCCCAGCTTGAGATTCCAAACATGTCCTCATGAGTGAAGTGGACATCATTTCTTTTCAAATCTAAGATGCCAAAGAGAGGCACGGAGCGACTGGACTGTTCTGATGTAAGAAATGCTCCCTGCTTTAACATTTTTTAAATGATCTACTCCAGTTTGAGCATGATGATTCAGGGTCCTACTCATTACCCTTCCTGTAAAGATCATAACTGAAGAATGCGGTTTCCATCAGAAACACATCCATCTTGTGTTTGTAAAAAGTTGTTTCTGACAGATAAGCCAACTGTTTTTGTTTTTGTAAAACAGTGTTTTATTTAGTCTGGGGAAACATGGTGACCAGTACACAATCACATTGATTA
The DNA here is from genome assembly GCA_036173005.1 of Crenichthys baileyi. NCBI lineage: Eukaryota > Metazoa > Chordata > Actinopteri > Cyprinodontiformes > Goodeidae > Crenichthys > Crenichthys baileyi. The sequence goes on along the minus strand of JAHHUM010002052.1, from coordinate 68,632 downwards.
AAGAAGGCATTAAATCAAATAATCTGCACTGAGAAATTTTCGTAACATCGGCAATCGAGTTACTTCAGCCCCACACATGAAAAATGTCCTTTTTATTGGATAAACTTGATGCCAATAAAAACAGAAGAGGAGAGCATCAGACTGACCTGTTTTTCTGGTGCTTCTGTATCCTTCAGTTCCCTTGTATGCTCACCCTCTGCAAGTCATTATGGACAGAGTAAATTCAGTGTGGACGACTGTCCTTTCAAATCAGTGCCATGTGTTATAAGCCAAAACAGCACAAATAATAAACACGCCACCCAAACAAAGAAAATGTCCATTCTGCAACTTAAAAGACAAAGGGCATTCGTACAGCAATGAAACATCAATTTTTCTACGAAGCAAAAAGAAGGCAATTTCCAAACCTCAGGATGAAAACGTACAAATCTTGCTGTTGAGTTTGCAAGGTTATGACACCAATTTGTTACCCCATACTGTAAAAGTTTTTTTTTTTTATTCTTTCACTGATAGCAATAAGCATGATGCTCAGACCACTGGATGCTTCAAAATTCAGTCTGGTTAAATTATTTGTGGGTTTAATATCCATGTCAGGACATAAACGGCCCTCTTCAAACACAAAGCAAAAGGACAGGGGACTTTAAAAAGCATTCCATGCAAAGTCGTTTAAGTCTGCGTGCTGTGGCCAAGAAAAGCTGACTT